>JARKIE010000071.1:0-359009 GCA_029378255.1 Mycena rosella
CCCGAGAGCCGCCACCCCGAGTCGAACGTGCGGCTGCTGCTGGTAGGAACTATAAGCGAGCAAATCAATGGAGCGCAGGCGCGGCCTCTCCGCTGTTGAACCGTTATACTGGTCATTCGAGGGCTGAGTTTACTGGAGAGATTAAAGGGTACTAGGTGAATGGAGGGCAGGCGCAGACCGATCCGCCTTTCAACCGTTATACTGGCCACCCCAATGCTTAATTTACTGGAGAGATTAGAGAGTGCTGGGTGCGGAGAGAATACAGACGGCCCTGAATGGGGGTGGATAGGAGATTTCGAATGACGAGTCCCGCCCGGATGATCGAAGGCGATGGAGCCGGTATGATTTCAGGGAGCGAATCGAGGCTGTACTGACCGGGATCCGGACCGTTCAGCATTGCGCAGGGGGATTTAGCACAGGCGGGATTCTTTCCGCGAGCAGAAAAAAGAGGCATTACCCAATGCATGGTACAAGCGTTGTCCATATCTCTGATGCTGTGGAGGGCAGGCATGGACCGATCCGCCTTTGCACCGTTATACTGGTCATTCGAGTGCTGAGTTTAGTAGAGACTGGAGGTGTTAGGTGTGGATAGAAAATGGACGGCCCTGAATGTGGGTGGATCGGAAATTTCGAAGGACGGGTCCAGCCTGGATGGTTGATCTAGTCGGGATGATTTCAGAAAGCGACTTGAGGCTGCACTCACAGGGATACGGACCATTTAGCGTTCCGGAGGGGATTTGGCGCGAACGGGGGGAAAAAAAATCTCCCGATGGTCTATGGTTCAAACCCGAGTCGAACGGACGACTCCTGGTGCCGGCATGCCTTCAAAATTGATAGGGAGTCCAGGTGCGCTGCATCCGCCTTTGAACCATGCTCGGAGAGATGAGGGGTGGTTTATGCGGCAGGAGCTTGAAGATAGGTTTGACGCCTAAAGGTGAAGAGCCGCGGATCGGCGCCACGGCGGCAGAGGCATCGGCGCTGCTACTCTCTGAGGGCGCCTTGAAGAAGACCGGGTGGCAGGCTGGCAGGCTGCAGCACGGGAGGAACGGCGGCGATGCATAAGCGATGGATGTGAGGCACACCGAAGATTATCATATTTAGGGCCCACCCAGGTGCAATTTGAACACCCAAGTGTTGAATTGCACATAGGTGGACCTGAAATTTAATTTACTTCTGGTACTTTTGGTCCCACTGATTTTGTAACCTAAAATAATAGAATAAAATTATGATTCGGCTGCCCTGAAACCCATTTGAAAGCCTACGATTTAGATTACACAAAAGGCAACTGAGATTGAAAACCGAAATCACACTGATGATTTATTTGGGTGACCTGAAACTTTATTCAAAACTAATCTGAGAAATTTCCCATTGGTTCGGCATTTCCCGGACCAATGGGAAAATTTGCGGACTCGTTTCGAATAAAGTTTCAGCTCACCCAAAATATGATAATCATCAGTGTGATTTTGGTTTTCAATTTCAGTTGGACTTTCATGTAATCTAAATTGTAGGCTTTCGAATGGGTTTCAGGGCAGCCAAATCATAATTTTATTCTGTTACTTTAGGTTACAAAATCAGTGGGACCAAAAGTACTAGAAGTAAATTAAATTTCAGGTCCACCTATGTGCAATTCAACACTTGGGTGTTCAAATTGCACCTGGGTGGGCCCTAAATATGATAATCGTTGGTGTGAGGTGGGTTGTCAACGCGGACGTGTCCGATCGCGTGCGGGAGGCTTTGATCGGCGATGTCGGTCGGTGCCCGATCAGCGATAGGGGTCGCGTGTGCTGGCAGTTACCTTGGGGTAGGTGGGCCTGGCCAATCCCTATTCCGCCTTCCTCCCGCTGTTCACTCTGCTCAAACACCAAAGGTGCACTTTGATCGCTGCGCTCAGAAATTGACGTGTCCTGCCCCCCCCCTGCCCTTCGCTCTTCTGGCATGCAAACCCAATGATAGAATTTATGTACAAACATGATGTTCAACGAAGACGCAGTCCGAAAGAAATACGTGCGAAAAAGGAAAAGGTAACCGTAACCAGGTTCGAACCTTCACGACAAATGGTGTTCTCATTATGCAAGTTTGCCACAGCCACTATTGAGCTACAATAAATGAAGGTAATTTAAAGGACAGCCACTAATCAGAATAGCACTGCCACTAAATCCGTTACACGAATAGATTGGGACACTTTTCACCTAGGTCTCCAAAACCTCATATCGCTTGATTATAAACGATTACACAAGTACTTGTAAATTCTATTTAACAACCCCCCTTGTTAAGAACAGCCCAGGTTGTTGTAAGTTTTCCTATTTAACAACCCTCGATATCCTGAATTGAACCGGTGATACCACATGTACCAAAGCGAACTGGCTCAATTCCACACCAGTCCAAAAGAATGCGCAGACTGCAGAGGCCTCTCAACAAAGGGAATGTATTATTTCCAACAACACACAGATCTGGGTAGTAGTCTTAGCACAAATAAGAAATTTGAAATTTGGATTAGCGGGGGTACGAGAAGGACAATAAAAAACGGCGCAGCGCGTCTGTCTAGATCAGTAATCGGCTCGATCACGTACGATTAAACGTGACCGCACCTTTATAAGACGTGTTTGTTGAGGGTCACACTTGTGGCTTGGTCTTGACCCCCACAATCTTGCTCTTGCAAAGCCTTTCTGTGCCCACTAAACCCACCTCCAGAGAAGAATTGGGGAGAATGGATGCACATTGCAGTGTAACGACTGTACCATTTTTTGTGGGTGTTGGATACGCTTCGGAGCAGCCTCGAAGCCCGAGCTGCACAGTCGATCTGGGTCTGTCGCGCCATCCCATCCCCGCCATGGAAGGCCTGCTTGGGCGTGACCCTTGTTGCAAAGACCCAGCAACTTACGTGCTTGACGTGATGGCCGTGATTCCTTGGGCCAGAACACCCTGTTTTTAATTCATTGTGGCAGTGCCCAGCCGGCTGGAATGCAAACTAAAATTTGATGCTTCCGAGCTCAATGTGGCATGCAATCCTTGCAGTGGATCCTGGAATCCTCTCGGGATAGGCACATTAGTTGAAGTTGTTTCTAACTTTTTCACTGACCATGTGTGGTTATCTCATTCGGATGTCAACATCCTGGACCCCTGTTGAGTTGGATGCACCACAATGGAGGACTAGGTCCAGGGCGGTGCACGAAAAAATCACCGAAATTTCAAAATGTGGGTTCCTGGTTCATTTCAGTGGGTGTTTATAAACAGGAAATTGAAAACTGTTTATAATGCCCCGAGGAATTAGAAAGACAGCCCTAATCCAAACACTCCTGTCAGTCCTTCGCGATCCCCGTACGCATCATGGTCCATCCAGCCAACTTCCCTGCTCTTCCTGATACACCCGATAATTTCAACTGGCATCCCAATGTACTCCATGCTCATGACATCCTTGCATCTGCGTATGATTGTGCTGCTACTCTGTTGCGGCAGGGAGAGGCCGATCCCATGCGACTCCGCATTCACTCAGAACGGATAGCTGAAAAATTATTGCCCATACTGGAGGCGCTTGTTCCGGAGCTTGGCGACGAGGCCTGGATTGAAACTGCCGTAACTACCTTTGTTCAGATATCCGTAGAACTCGAGCGAAGCGCTGTGATTGCAGATAGAGTTTAAGCTACCAAATGTCGTTCAGAGCCAAGCTAAGTGTCTCCTGAAGGGAGAATTCTAAGATTAAATGTGTTATTCCAGTTCGTGTGGAACTATCTGGACGGCGTGATCGGGCCAGAAAATGTGTCGATCTTGTCTGGCTCTCAGATGCTTTTTCAAACGTCGAAAGACCACCCTTCCGGCCATTGCTGACGCACTCGGAATGCATCGCAATATTCTTCGGAATTATCTTAAGTAATACAATGTCTACAAGCGCTACACTGAGATCTCGACATCCTCACGAAACAGCTCAAGCGTGTCAAACCAAAATTCAGACTTCGCTACCTTATCGGCTTCCTGAGAACGCACGGAGTTCAAGTTCAGCGGGAACGAGTTCGAAAGTCCCTGCTAAGTGTCGACGGTGAGCCCGGAGAAGTTGCCGCGGCTGCCGCGCGCTGCCGCGCACTGCCGCGGCTTTCTCTGAATACTCTCCGAACACTTAGTCCTCTTCGGAACATCATAAACTCAAATTTATTATCTTATCAACAGCCTAAACATATAGTAGGACACCATAAAAGATTCAATAAGTACATTGTTTAGAGTGGACATCACCTTGAAAATCAGTGTTCTTGGCGGAAGTCTTTCACATTTTTCGCTGAAAATCAACTGCAAATGAGGCATACACCGTACTTCGTATTTTAGAAGACTTTGAAAAAAATCGAACTTCACCTCGCACCTTTCAAACACGCATGTATGCTGCGGTACGTCTGCGTCACGGCGCGGCAGCCCCGCGTCAATGCGCGGCAGTGCGCGGCAGTGCCCCGTCAGTGCGCGTCAATGCTGCCGCAACTTTCGAGATGAGAATTGATGCGGCCTCTATAAAGTAGCCGCCTCGGAGCACAAGGTGACCTTTAAGCTTTCAATTTATCATTCTGACCCAACTCACAGCCCACATACTATAGCCGACTGGGAAACCGACCAAACTAGGAAACCGACCACTTACATTATATCAAGACTGGGACTTGAGATTTGGTGGACTTTGAACTTCCGGGATGGAATACGACCTTGAACGATGGTCCGTACCCAATATCAACACAAACTGATGCGGTGATCAAAAACTACGGGACGTTTGATCCGCTGCCGAGGGGTGGGAATAGCCGTTTCTTAACTCCGAGCGGTGCCCACGGCCATTTCTCCACCAGTTCTTGGCCGATTTGCGAGCTCTGGGTCTTGTTCTGACCCCCTTGATCCGGGTAACAAATGGAGATGCCATTCGCCATGCAACCATTCCCAGCCATTCCCTGCAACTCTCGACAGGACTTCGAGCGGATGTCGAGGGACACTATACGGCCACCCCGATACTGTACGACCCACGGATGTGACAGACCTGGGGCCGGGCTCAGTTGTCTAAGAATAACGAAACTTCCTTCTCATAGGGTCTGTTACTTTGGATTCATTATTTTCTGTGCTCATAGCAGCCTACTCATGGATACCTCCCCATTTCGGTTGCGCGCACATACAGATTTTTTGCGGGATATCCTGATATGCAGAAGGGGGATTGTGTCTTCATGTATGCTCAAATACGTCCTAGGAATACTTCTGCACCGTTTTTCCAGCTCTCCGTACGTCCAGTCCATTGCGAGACTGTTGTTTCGCCGCAACACCCTTCCCGCGCATCCACATTAGCCCTGGACTCAAATCCTCCTACCACATATGTAGTTTAGATTGACTATTCATTCGTGTTAAGTTATGCCTCATATCCCATGACTCATTTGGGCTACACAGAGGCCACAAGTTCCGGCTTTATAGAAGGATTTGAGCGGGTGGTCGGTTACCCCGTTTTGTGCCGTTTTCGGCATCTTGCCGGAAAATATTCGTCGCACCATCAAAACATCACGGAAATTGGGCGAAGCTGTTTCCACTCATTCCCAACATGCAGGCCTTTGTTCGATAGTGCAAAACATTGTGCTGAATGATCTCCCAAACATTGGTTTGAGGCCGACAGTGCTAAGGTGGTCGGAAGCCCGGTCGGCGATAGTAGGTGAGGAGTTGGATTGATTAGGCCTTGCTTCAGACATAAATTACATGGTGAGGTCCAAACGAGATGGATAGCATGTTTTTGACCCCTTGAAGCTCACCATGGCACATTCAAATACCGTGACGATGTTGCGGAGCTACCCCGCTGCAGTGCCCGGCAACGCCGCCTCAATGCGCGGCAAGGGAGAAGTGCCGCGGCAGTCTCCGACAATTCTCCGAGCTTAGTTCAATGGCTCAATCCGCTCATCCAAAAGTATTTGGGCCATGATATGAGGCCAGGAGTGGGAAATGAGCACTCTTCGTAAGGGATTGGGAGAATTCATTCTGATTAAGAGCCTGAAGTTACAAGTAAGTGATGGACCACACCTTCCATCATGGTTTGTGTGGTTGATATTTTTCAGTCTTCAGCCCAGTCGTGTGCCACATCCCAATTCAACACACTCTTTCAACACACCAATAAATTTGAAAGTGAAATGCAGGCGCCGCGGCCCAAGGCGCATCCTCCCCCCTCACCCTCCGCATCCCCCCCTTCGACTCCCCTCTCCCGACGAGCAGGGCGGTTGCGATAGCGGCGGGAACGAAGGCATTTGGTGTGCGCTGGCTCGCGGAGTGGACTGAGTCCCCGCGCTTCTGGCGCCTCGCGCTTTTCGATGACCCCAAACTGTCGGGCTCCATCGCGAAGGCGTACTCTGCGCTGAGCAGGCCGCAGTGCAGCGTCTGGACACAGCTGCGTACGACTCACATTGGGTTCAATGCCTTCCTCTACCGCTTTCATCTCGTGCCATCCCCCGATTGCTCGCTCTGCTTCGTCCCCGAGACCATCCCTCACTTCCTCCTTTCGTGCCCCCGCTTCCGCCGCCAGCGGCTTGACCTTATCATGCGCTTGGGAACCGCGTGCCTCTCCCTCCGCCGCCTCCTCTCGTCAAAAGTGGACCCTAAACCCGTCCTCTCTTTTGTACGGGACACAGCTCGACTCCCACGCTACGCGCTGTGATTCCCTTCTTTTTATTCCCTCCCCTTCCTTTATCTCCTCTTTATTTCTTGCTCTCATACATAGCTCGACTTGACTAGTTAAGACACCCCGCTTTGAAACACAAACATCCCTCATCCTCACAGCACCTCCCGCGCGTACCGCTACCTCCATTGTTCCCTTCTGTGTTCTCCCTCCCCGCCCGCTAGAATACTTATATGTACATACGGATACTGCCACATGGGCCCCAAGGGGCCCGCGCGCAGTCTAATTGATAAATGAATGAATGAATGAATGGGGCTCCGCATCTCAGTAGTAAGATTCTCAGTTCCCTGCAAGTACGGTGGATTCTGAGTTCCAGGGTTTGCTGCAGACACGGTGGATTCCGAGGGGAGTCACATGATTTTTCAGTTGCAGGACAGGGACACTCTCCCTCCCGCGTTCTCTGAATATTATTGTGTTGCTTGGACTTTGAAGCTTTGCAACTTTGCCAGGCAATTTAGAAAATCAAGGAGTGTCAACGGTGACAGTGTACTCTTTTTCTATGTATAAATTGGTTCAGATAAAAAAATTACCTGTAGCACAGGGTGCGAATGACAGCCAGACTGGCCTTGAGCATGATAGTTTGAGCTGTTGACACACCTGTTGACTACAGTGATCCACCGGTCGTTGAGACAACACCACTCACTGAGACACTTTGTATTATATTCATTTTTCATTGTACCACATTCAAACATTGTTCATACAGTGCCCAGCATCACATCACGGTTCCGCTTTTGGCAGTAAACAAGTCCAAACTTTGGAGCCCAAATAACACTATGCCGTTTTCATGGGTCCGCTTGAAAACACTGGGAAACATCCAAAGGAAGCCTAAAGAACATGGTTTGTGCTCGGTTAGTTGATCCAAAAAGATTTCAACTTTTTGACCACCGAAAAGTGAAACAAACCCTAATGATGTCATCATATTGCCATATCGGGGAGGGTTAGAGTGATGGATGATGTTTACATAAGCTCACACCTAGTTCTGTAGCCCATCTGTACATACCAGGGACACCTCCACGGACAAGGGAATCACATTTGAATCATTGCTAGATATGCCAGAGAATTCAACAACCCTCAGCAAGCCATCTGGAGACCATTAATTCTTTTTGGACCTCGAAAAAAGTGAAACACCATGGGAAAAAATGAGATCTTGTGTCAATCACATTCTTTTTGCCATGTTTGTGGCTCAGAAAATCAGAAATAAATCACAAAAAAAATCTTCCATGCCTACGGCACGTGTTGGAGAAGTGTCCACGGGCACTGTAATCAAGAACAAGGTGTAGAAAAATCATCCTCCAAGTGCCGTAGTCCACGACTCAGCAGGGAAGTGAGATAAATCGAGATATCATTTCCCAATTTGGCAGTAAAACCAATCCACCACTCACTGAGACACTTCGGATAGGCTGTTACACACCCAATTCTTCCTCAATCATCCTAAAAATTTGGGTCAACCAAGAAGTATGATATACAACACATTTTGTCAATTCAGATTTTCTGAAGATTCAGTGAAATTGTAGATATTGGTCTTCTCGTTTTTCTGTCTCAACGACCGGTGGATCACTGTATGGGTTGTGTCACTATTTTTTGGCTGAAATAGTAGATGAAAAACTGGAAAATTCTTCGGGACTTTTGACCCAAAGTGAAAAATGTGAAACTAAGTCAAAAAACTTTTGAAAAACTTTCAAGTTTTTCACCTACTTTTTTGGTGAATAACTTCTGCAAAATCTTAAACATTTTTCACCAATTCACCAAAAAAACTTGAAATGTTCAGTGGGGTGTGAATGAAAGCCAGACCAGCCCTGATAGTCTGAACTCCCATTAACCATGAGTTGTGTCACTATTTCCGAGTTAGCTCTCATCTTGAGACTTGAGCTGATGGTTCCTGTGGAATAAGATTGCAAATTGCACAAATTTGTGATCCTTTGACTGTGACCTGGCCCACGGGGTGCAGCCATGTAAATCGGGTGAATTTAAAAGTTCCAAGGTGTGAGCATGTTAGTTTGGCACGGGTCCATAAATGTATTTTCAAGCTCAAATCCTCTCATCTGAGTATGGTTGTGACCCTGAAACACACAGTTGGTCCAAAAGATGGATGCAAATTGGGAGGAACATGGGATGGGACTTTCATGATTTATTGACTGATAAATAGGCTCCCAGCGGAGATCACCGGCTGACGCTGTGGCCAAGGCGGGGCTATTCCCACCATTGGTTTCTGCTGGTTTCTGCAGGATCTCGCTGGATGGACCTAATATGTTCCTGCCATCGGTTTCCGTTGGTTCCCGGTGGTAATTGTCGGATTACAACGGCCATGATCTCCTCTACTTGTCCATCGGTTTCCGATGAGAACCAGTGGAAACCAATGGCCTTTGATGGCCTACATTAGACTGCTACTACACTTGTGGCCATGTTTATGTACATTTTTCATTCACACTGGACCCTAACTGGTATCAAAAAAGATCAAAATTCGATCCACTGCCCCAATGAAATCCATTGCCACTGATTGTCTTGTCGAAGCTGACAGCACTCCAAAATATTGACTTCTGATTCAATGATAGACACAATAAATTTGAACGAAGTTATTCTTCCCCCGTACATTGTCCTTAATCGCCGGTCGCCTCTGCCCAGAACTCATCCGAGAGTCCCAGGTCCTTGTTCTGCACTCGCTTTTCCACCCTCTCCCCGTAAATCATCATCAAAACATGGATGAAGAAGTCGTAGTTGACGTCAGACATTTGCCGCAGCTGTGATTCGAAGCCGTTGAGCCATGAGTTCAATTGCTCTGCAGTTTCGGTATTGAATGCGTGGGTCTGATGGCGGGTCCCATTTGCGTCCTCTTCCACAAGGATCAGATCAGGCTGAGACCTGTTCACCGGTGCAGGATTGCACCACAATCGGCACAGAATATTGGTTGCGCGATGCCCGATGTAATGCCAGGTGTCGACAATGAATTTGGTGGTGGAAAGCCACGGACTAGATGGGTCCTGGGTTATGATTTAATGAGGGACACTGGTTGAACATTTCAAGTTTTTCAGTGAAAAAATTGGTGAAAAACTTTGCCAATTTTACAGGAATTTCTCACTGAAAAAATAGGTGAAAAACTCAAAATATATACAGAACTTTTGACTCACAATCACTTTTTTCACCAAAAACAGAAAAAGTTCAGAAAAAGTTTCGAGTTTTTCACCTATTTTTTCAATGAAAAATTACTGTAATATCGGTAAAGTTTTTCACCAATTTCCTCACTGAAAAACTCGAAATGTTCAACCAGTGGGAGACTGCATGTGTCGTCGTAGGCAATGAAACTTGGTTTTGATTCAGGATAATCATCCCAAATTTTATCCAGGATGGTAAGGACCTGAGAAGAGCTCTCCGACCGGTAGCACTTTCCCCAACCAATCGGAAAGCCACATGCCCACTGGATGGTCTGTAGACAGTAAGTTGTCTTTGCTTTGAATGTATGGACAACCTCGTCTCCTGGTGTATCACTGAGTGTGCTGAGCTCAACCTGAAGGGAGGGTTCTGTAGCTGTATTACCGTCTGCATGCTCCTGCTGCCGGCGGATAACGCGCTGAACCCTAGGAAAAGACATCCGGGAGAACCTGTTCTTGTACTGGCGTTGCCAGTCAATGTGTGATTGTGTGTCACAAGTCAAGGCACCCGGCTGGAGAACAGGTCACCCACATGAGACGATGCCACACACATTGCACAGGTTTAGGTGAGCTTCACAAAACCGACCATTCTTGTAATTGACCAGCGGCGCTTCACATATGTCCAAAGCACATTTTCTATCAAGTCGTAAGTAGCACAGGAAGGATAACCAAATAGTCTAAGCAGGAACACTGGAAAGATATGCAGAAAGTACTTACAATAACTTTGGCATATCTGTGGGCTCAGGGCGGAGAAAGCATTCAAAAGACATTGCAAACATATTCTAATCTAAGAATATCTTCTGAATGCCTTCAGCATCTTTTGAATAATTCCAAGGCCAAGATATGCGAAAGTTATTGTAAATACTTTTCCAATATCTTTTCCCTATTTTGGCCTGGGTTATCTGGTTATCCTCCCTGTGTAGGGCTGGAACATTATGATTATATACAACCTCGGGCCATAATGTACCGTAATGCTAGGATAATTTTAAGGATTGGCCAATATTTAATGGTATGAATATCATAATGTATTGTAATGATATCTTGATCATATTTAATTGTATTTAATGAATTATAACACCCTCCAAGTAGTCCAGACCGTCTTCGAAGCTTGTGTTCAACTGCTCCTTCGTTACAACGTTTGACGATGCAGTTGAAGCGGCCATGGACAACCATGCATCAAACATTGTCACTGGGGGCAAAAGCCAGCGCATGCGGAAACGACATGCGTCAAGCGCATGTCGTCCGCACTTGGTCGTGTCCTCGGATCAGTGATTGAAAAAGGTGTCAATCACCTCTTTGGCACCTTTGTTTTTCCTTTGAATTTGCCCTGAAAAACAAAGGTTCCAAAACGGCGATTGACACCTTTGTCAATCACTGATCCGAGGACACGACCAAGTGCGGACGACATGCGCTTGACGCATGTTGTTTCCGCATGCGCTGGCTTTTGCCCCCAGTCTGTGTGCTTGCTGCTTGAAAAGAGGTGCTCGACAGCCATGCTTACACCTGAAATACAGAGAATGTCACGTGCAATACAGCAGAGGATAGGGAAGTGAATTGCATGCAGCTAGGGAAACAAATCAGAAAATAGAGCGGAGGAAGAGGCAGTAACACACCTTCTACCAAGCCAGAATGTCGTCATCATCATCAGCCATCGGATAAATACTGCTGAAAAATACTTGCAACTCCATCTGGGTCCTCTCGCATACTGAGAAGTGTTTCCCAGCAACTGCACGACGAAACGTGGCACTGCAAAGAAGATGTTACGGAGCCGAGAAACCGGCAAAATGGTTGATTGCCTACCGTACTTATCCGTGTTCTTCGGCGACAGAAAACGTCGAAGTAGGCACTCATCCAGAACACCGGAAGTCCCAGCGGCGAGGGTCGAACCCGAGGATTCTACATGATGGCCCAAAAGTATAAAAGTCATATTTTACCTCTCAGCCAGGACTCTATGTAGGAATGTAGGCAGGAGTGCTCATATCATTTGGGCTTAATATTATGATTAAATACACCCATCATACTGTAATGTAATCGTACTGTAATGTAATTAAATCAGACATATTCCTAAGGTATAACATTATGCCCAGCCTGTATTTAATCATAATCCTGCTATTAAATATAATTATAATCAAATGTATTCATAATCTTAGCCAGCCTTAGTCGTAAGAACCCCCAATTGAAAGACTTAAACTTGCTACACACTCAAGGTCTTATTGTCTTACCATCCATAACAGCGAGGCAGACATATCCTCTTGGAATCCCTTCTACTGGCGCTTCCTGCTGTTGCGGCACAGGGAGCTGTTCCAAAGCTGGATCGGCAGGCAGAAATGGAGCCTGGAGAAATTATAAGCTCGGACCGAAAATTAAATTTACTCACTACGTTTTCATCACCATTTGAGGCAGCCGGCATTCCAGCCACATCCGGGGCCGCGCCGAGAACCACTCCTTCCCTGACCAGATCCGAACAATAATGCTTGAGATGTGTGCAGTCAACACATCTATGCATCATTGTGGCTTCCATCGCACCCCCGTTGACTCCGACGGCCACGCACACCACAGCAGAAAGGACACTCGTACTCGGGTGAGCATCGCAAGAAAAGTCAGTGCCTTTTCCATGAAAGACGAGGAGCCAGCAGGAAAAGTGTTCGATAAAGAGATATTGTGCTTGGCGGCAGGTGAGTTTCCGCTTTGATCCCGTCGAATCGTTCAGCCAGTCCGCGAAGTTGGACCACCCGGCGTGGAATCGGTTCAGTGCACCTTCCTGAAAAATGGCAATCTGCCGGTGTGCCTAAACTCCGTGCTTCGAGACCCGAATGTATTCGGCTGAAATCTCCAGCCACTGACAGCGCCGATTGTCGGGAGTGTTGTATGTTACACAGTCAGGGTAATAGTCCGCACGGCATGAAGCACAATGCGCGATGAGTAGGTCTGCCTGCACCCAATGGCATGATTTGTCGAGGAGCCAAATTGTCTGTGATTTTTCCCGGCACCGTAATGTAGGAACAATGTTCAGGTCCACCGCCGGACAGAAGATGCAGGATAAGCGAGATGTGCAGAGAATTGGGCGAGGGGTCGGGAAAGAAGAAAGTGGAGATGGTGCTGCGAGGTTGTGGGGATTAAGACCCAGCATGGTGTACAGCGGGCCCAAATCGTCACAGATGTATCTGTTCGCGCTGCAACTATTTAACACACATCATGTGAATAGCGGAGCACTTACCAGGTAACTGCTTCGGCAGGCTTCGAAGCCTCAAACACTTCCTCAGTGGCCTTGTCGACACTGTTCTTAGCACCGGATTTATGGTTAGCTCCGTGCGCGAAGAGAGGAAGGAAGCGCGAGTCTTCGGCGGCGATTTTTGGCGTGGCCTAGATGTGGTGCTCAATCGAGGCCAAGAGCTTGTCCTTGGTGACATTGGAGTCCAAACCCATAGCGCCAGCGATCTGTTTAAGCTCGGCCACGAGCTTATTCTTGAGAGGGCGCTCTGAGAGTTGCATGGCAGAAGTGGGCATTCTTGAGAAGAAGATCGGAGGGACGAGAGAGAAATGTTATCCCAGGCTTTAAAAAGAAAATGGCGCAACAATGACGTGTGATAGCCTATCATGCTTATCATTGCTGGGGCATATGGACGTGAAACACGTCAAGTGGTCGCCGGCGGGATCCAGCAGTATACACTGGATCCCGTTGGAAATCGGTGGCGGGACTAAGGCCCGCGGTCCGGTGACTTCCGCTGGTGATTGGCGGATCTCGATGAGGCTGTTGTGACACAGTGGCATACAACGTCCATCGGTATCCGCCATCGGCCGCCGATATGCGCTGGTGGCCACCGGCGGCCGCCTGCGAACTTTCCAGCGGCGGGTACACCGCCAATTCTTCGCCACTCAAATTACATGTGACAAGATCAGATGTTTGTGACTGAGTCATCCATGTGTACCCAATGCGGACATCATCTGTGATCGACGTGAATAATGGGATGTGCAACCAGCTCTCATACAGCTGGGGATTAGCTGACCGACATATATTTTGCAAGCCCATTTCAAGCGGAGTCGGCCCTCCACTCCATATCTGATACCATCTGTTATCAACATGACTGATGGCAGTGTGCAACCAGCTCTCATGCGGCTCAAGATTAGCTGAATGGCATATATTTTGTAAGTTAATTTCCAGTGGACTCTAATGCTCCAGCCCATACACATTGCACCTGTAATGTGGCTGTGGGAGCATCTGTCCGACATTATTTACTGTGTGCATGTATGACCCAATAGAGGTGCCAAATACAAGCAAATGATAATTGTGTGCGTACTACATAGTGGAGTTGAAAGGCTACCCGGCCTAATAATAAATATAATGCGGCCAGCGAGGACCTTTGAAACGGTCATAAGGTTTACTTGGTTGATACGCGTTCGATCATTTTGTGCAACTTTTGGTCGTGCGTTTGATTCTTAGTAACCAAATTTATTACCTTTCTTGGCCTGTCCGAGACTTTGGCAAGCAATTTGAGGATTTTCAGTGGAGCCACCAGTATCCTCCTCTGCCTTGTTTTCCACTGAACTGACCACTTTATTCCACATTTCACCTTTTCTCTGGTTCAGAGGAGAAACGGTTGGCAGTGCAGTAGTTGTAGCCGCCAACCAAAGCCTGATAGCCCTCCGGCCTCTGATCCATAGTGCGTTAGCACATCACCGGCAGATCGGTAGCGGTTGACAGCGGGAACCGCCGGAAAGAGTGTTTTTGACTGGTTTTCGGGTGTTAGGCGGCCACATCAACACCACATTGGTGTTTCCTCTTCATTGAGGCAAGTGAAGTTACTCTGTACAATTGGATGGGATGCTAAAGAATTTCAAGAAATTTACATAAGCCGGTTCAAAGCCCGACACACGTGCTCAATTGCGTGATTGTTTATGCCGCCAAACACCGATGGTTGGCTATGATTGGTCGCTCTTCTTCCCTTCCCCCATCTCCCCATCGCACTCCCCCTCCCATATCCGCGAGAAACTTCCGGATCCACCGTTCCTGCACCTCCAGTGTACTCTTCAATCAATTGCACTCCAAACCCTCTGTCCCACTGCTCGCCTGATGCCTGTACCACACCAAGTCTTTGCACTACCCCTTAGGCTTGCTGGCCATTCCAAGACTCCTTCAATCCTTCCAGATTTCAAACCACCCTCAATCCCTAGTCTCAGTCTAGCTGGCTAGCCTTCCACAATAGACCCCGCATAACTTCAAGTCTCACTGCTTATTTCATTGCTTTCGAGCTTTGAGTATTGGTAAGCCCATCGGCTCTTTATCTTGCCACCTCTGATATCATGTCCAGGTCATTTGTCGTACCGTTATTCACACTGTTTGCATAACATCACATTGGTACATGCTCAATCCTTATTTTACACAGTTCTGTTGTGGTGTTTGTTGTGTAGAATGCTTGCATAGAGTGCTTGAATACATTGGTTTAGGCTGTATATTTTTTGCTTATGCATTGTGCTAGTTAGGGTTTAAAAAAGCCGTGGATTTAGGCGGGCAGTGGCCGGTACAACATGTGACGAACGAACAATGGCAAGTGTTGATCACAGATAATAGACACTCTGGATTGCAGACATCAAATATACGTGGGACCCAGCCACTGATGGAGACACAATGGGACCATTCCGGATCAAACATAGATACCTGGTGGGTTTCACATGGCGACCAGCTCGGTAAAGAACATCAGCCTGATGTCGCGGCCACGTCGTTATCACATCGAAGAATTTTGGCAGTGTATATTACTCGGGTGCTGTCAAGCCCATCTATGTCCCCTTTCGGAACGTGCCGAGTTGTGCCTGTCTAATGTCGTGTTTGAGAACTCCTATCGAGGCGCATCCCTTGGGGCCAAGCGGCACTGCACCGATTGGGGCGGGCAATCACAGTATCATACTAGTACTTACGGAGACAAAAAACGTAACCGGTAAGAGAGGCGGTCAGAACGAGGAGGAGGTTTGGTCGTCGGCGATCTCGGGTATGTTCTGTATTTCGTTTTTCAAAGCTTAGAGTCAAATAGAGTGGTCAAACACTTGCTACAAATTATTATTATTTTACGTTGAAGCTCCAGCAAAAGACGAAAACTCAACCGACCGCAAGATGTTGGTTGAGGTCACTCACTGCGTTCAGAGTGTGGATAGTCAGGGCGCCTAACCAGAGATAGCCAACGGCATTCGGCTAGTTAGCCGAGCCACATGTGGCTGGCCGGCCACAGCTCATGTCAGCTAGACGCAGCTCCCCGCACTTCTGTCCCGCTGCTTTCTTTTTTTTTTTTTTTTTTTTTGGTGGTACATCATCGGCCGTATGGCCGATATCAACCAAAACGCAATTAGAAAAGTTACCTCATAATGATCATGTAAGCGTGAAGGGACATGCCCTTCAAAAGTGAGGAGGGGGGACCACCCCCCAGGGAAATGCTTTTTATGCATGCGACAGGGACTGCCGCAAGTGTGGGACTCAAAATGGTGCTCTAATTTAAACTAGTACACACTCATGTCCCCCGGATCGGGGGCTACAGATGTTGAACGGTACCTTCTAGGCACAATACCCACTAAAACCCTGGGTTCTCTCAGCCAGTCGTCTGGAAGTTTGTCTTCCTCAAGTAGGATGTGGCGCCATGTCTTGAGGACTAGGGAGGGGAGTGTTTCCTGCTGCTACTTGGCTAGCTGCAGCTAGCTCATGCCACCGCTTCTTAACCACCGCAGCCCATCCCCCTGCTTGCTCCAATTGTGCCCCACGGTGGCTAACTGGCTTTACAAGGCAAGGAGGGATTGGTAGAGAAAGCTTGATTGTGATCAAATTGTGATAATTTTGGAAGAAGCTCGGCAGCGCAAGGGCGGCGTTATATACATAACAAGTTCAGTTCCATAAGATACGGGTGTGCGCGAACTATCCTGCAGCTACGGCGGCAGGGCGCTGGCAGGATGGCGAGGTCGGCAACCCAGGGTGCGGCTACGTCGGCGGGCCGTGTGCTCACAACACTTAATCAGGGTGTGGCTATGTGCCCCTGGTTACCGGCATAGCCGCGGCTAGCCTATATCGGGGACCGACCTAGTAGGTAGTGACCGGGGGCCTACCTGGTACTTACGGCTTGCCAACGGGGACCTTGAGGGACCTTGACAACTCCTCAATTTAAAAAGTCACTGTGTTCAGCAGCCTACTAGCCCAGCCTTCGGCTAGTAGTTGTGAGCCGTGGCTATCTAGAGTAAATCTACGGCCCAAAATGACCCCTAGCTCGGTCGGCGAATAGAATAAATCAGCACCGAAAGAGACCGAAAGTCGGGGGGGTCGGTCAGATATAGAGTAAATCACGTGGAGAGCGAGATTTTTTTTTTGAGCATATGGGGCTGAGTCTAGCGGAGTTGGGCGAAAAATCAAGCCTGGGAGAAAAAATTTGGCATTTTCACCAAAGGTCGGTCGGATATAGAGTAAATCAAGTGGCTGAGGCGTAAAGTAAATCAGGGTAAATCTTGGGACAAAATGCGACTGACCTGATAGGTAGTGACCTTCCGTGAACATGCCGGCACATTTCTTACACCGGCCCTGCCCTTACAAGTTATTCTGGCTTTTGACTACCTTCGTATACAATCGGGCGGTGTCTTGCTTCACAACCTCCTGGATCCTTCCCATCACCATGTCGCTCACACTGGGCCCTAGATCATGGTCCCCCAGCACAGAAACATAGTACGCATCGATACTGCAAGCTGGACAGCACATTGACACACCACTCCTGCCAGCGCACGAACCATCTTGGGACTAATAATCCCTGGGCTCACAGTAACGACAGCCCTACTCACTTTTTGCGGATACGCTGCGTGGAATCCTGTCTCGCGACAATACCTAGACCGGGTGAGTTTCCGCCTGCTCATATATGCTCTGGTAGCACAGTAAGTCCACATAGATGCCACTCACACGGCAAATTGGGTGGCTTCGGGGGGCCCTGAAACATTCCCAAAATCATGACTTCAAGGACCAGTTACAGGAGTCCTGAAAATGTACCCGAAATTTTAATTCCCCGCGGACCTGAAGCTGAAGCCGAAACTACCCGATTCGGGTATGTTTTCGGCACCTCTGATTTGTTCAGTTTCAGATGCAGCTTCGGCCCACCTGAAACTACTCCTGAAACCAATAGTTTCAGGAGCACTTTCAGCATGCGCAGAACTTATTGTTTCGGCAGCCCGAGAACCGCCGCCGAGAACAATAAGTTTCGGGTCCGGGTTTCTGGCGTGCCCAAACTGATTCTAGGCCGGCCGAGACTGCTCTAGGCCTAGTTTTTCTTCCGCCGGATCGGGTGCCGAAATTTATTGTTTCGGGGAACCGGGATCGGGCTTGCCGAAACAATAGGTTTAGGGCAGGCTGAAGCTGTTCCTGAAACCAATAGTTTCGGGAGCAACTTCAGGTGGCCCTTACCTGTTTCCGAAACCAAAAATTTCAGATGTGCCGAAAACACACCCCGATTGAGTAGTTTCGGCTTCAGCTTCAGGTATCGAAGAACTTTGCATTTCAGGTACGTTTTCAATTACACCTATTCTGGTGCTAAAACTAATCATTTCGGGAACGTTTCAGGATGCCCCGAAACCTCTCAATTTGCCGTGTGACTCACTATCCCAGCCTCTTTTTCGGCATCACAATCACGGTCGCCTCCCTCATGCCAGTGTCCCCTGGGTGGGGGTGTGATTTCTTGTTCTTTTCCTCTAACGTTCTTCACCTTTTTATGTTTCGGAATCACACTAACCCACCAACAGCTAAGCCTCATGTTCTCTACTGGCATGTTCTTCTGCATGGCGATCAATCTCCCGTACGCCGATTCACACATGACACCCTTATTTCTCGCCCTGGAACCTCGCCAGATTGGTGCTCGCGCACAACGTCAATGGCCAAAAGATGGAAAAATACTATGTTCTTGGGACCACGCTCATCAGTCTCATCTGTAATGTCGTCCCATACGCATCTGGCCGTCAATAGTGCGTCGATTAATGTCGCTATGCCCTCAAACCCACCTGCCATTGCCGCGGCATGAAACTCACAGTGCTTCTTGCTACATTTGACGCAAGGGATACAACATATATTAAATAGGTGAGAAATATGCATGGCGTCAAATCTGACAATGAGCTCAGAATAATCTATAAAAAAAACTTGCGACCTTATTTGCCTATGTTAGGCCTTGGAATCTACGCGTTAAGATCACGTGTCCGCATACTGCCCTTTAAATTCAAAATCTGTGTCTGTTCGCTCCATTCTTTAATTATCGAAACGTCTACATTCTCACGCCTAGACCTGCTCATGCGACCCGACTGCGCTGAGCCGTGCATCGGCCCCCGTCATATTTCCATGATCCCCTGTTTCAACTCGATGGTTCGAACGACGTGCAGATGCAATATCACCATCCCACCATCCCACTACTTGTGCAGACTAACACAGGTGACATTATTCTCGGGCATTATACTGCCTTAAGAACATTCAAAGACATATATGTTGTCTTAACTATGCAGCAACCATGATATTGGTCGATCGACACTGCTCTATATGAACGATTTCCCGGTCATGACCCTTTCCGAAATGTCCCACCTTCATCAACTTCGACATACATTCAAACACCACTTCCTAACGACTGACTTCCAGAGCGACTATTTTCAGTATTGCCCTAGTTCCGGGGTGCACACTGTGCGTGTAACAGGAAAGATAGCAGGCATCCAATACAGAGGTGTCGGTGCTGAAGGCAACGTAAGAGCTCAAATCCTCACGTCTACTGTAAATAAATTTGTGTCCCAGGCACTGTGGACTATCTTCGTAGAATCTCGCGCAAGAAACGCCTTGGACAACATTGAACACCTAATGCAAGTGGACACTTTAAATCGGATCATTATGAAGGACTTCCACCATCCATTATTTGTTTGAAGCTGCTGTCACTAACAGAGCCTAGGTGCCCTCGGGACTTTGTGCGCTGGCTGACAGTTGTACAACAGACCGTTTGTTCAGTCCCATCTGGAATTTGCCTTCAGCATTAGCTCCTTGCATCAAATACATCGCCATGCATCATAGCTATATATGCAAGGTGAGAATAAACAACCTGCTTTTACCCACAACAGCTGACGTGTTGAAAGTCTGATATTTCTTTGCTTAAAGTTGGGGAGTTGGTCGAGTTTGAAGCTTCACTCTACAGATGAGACAGCTACGATCATGGGAAAACTTTAAAGGTGTACGCAGTTTTCGCTATGGATGTTGTAACCCATACGAGCTAGTTGGTAATCTACTTCCAAATATTTGAAAAGAAATTGAACAGTATCGTGGCCCTGCAGGGGGTGGGGAAAAAGAAAGACAAAAACCTTAAGTACGAGTTTGCCTGGCCGTGCCACGGCCTTCACCCCCAAGTCGAAGACATTATTTGAAAGATTTATCTGTGCATCATATACAATGTTAGAGTTCCATTGTGAATTCAGACTTGTGCTAGCGTGCACTGAGAGAGTAAGGCCGCCGAAGTGAGAAACGAGTGGCGCGGTGGATCAGTGGAAGTAGTGCGAGAAGCCGCCGCCACCGGCCATCATTCCCACGGGGGTCGTGGGACTTATTGGCTGATCCAGAGATCAAGCGCCTCTTGTGTCCGAGCCTCCGACTGTTTCTTACTCATGTTCTCACTCAGTAGTGTAGTTTTTTCTTTAATGTTCTAGATATTCTGTAGGGTATAAAAGTTGGAGTACCTTTGCCCTAAATCTTATCATACTTTCTTCTGTATTTCAACAGAACAAGGGATGGATTGGTGTATGGTTCTGTGATGCCTAGGTCCACAGCATCACAGCATAGTTTGGCATCTTCTGCCGCCGTTCAGCTTTCGGAGGACAGAGCCAAGAAGCGGACTGCCTCCTGCAAAGAATAAAGATAAAAATAAAAAATTGGGTGTTTCAGAGCCCATAGTGCCGCATTCGCGTGCTTGATATCATCCATTCGTAAAATGCGATACAAAAAAGGTTCAAACTCTGACCTATTCAATGAGAAAGGATCCAGATTGCTTGGAGAAAAACCCAACGCATCCTTCGAGAAATGAAGGGTTGACGCTTGCATCAGAGTCGTCGCTTCAAATACGTCGTGCTCCAGTTCGACTGGGAGGTAAGGTTCGTCGTCGTTTGCCATTCGATAGTGGTTGATTGAAGCAGAACTGTGCTAGGCGCCTGTAAGCGCCCATAGCTTACCTCAGCGGTCTGGACCCATTTGGCATTGATCCTTGATGGGCACTTCTCTGTCGACTACGACAACCTCAATTGAGGCAACCCCACACGTTGCGCGACTGGGAACCTGAACAGGCGATGTATTCGCACAAGGTTCATTTCGAGACCGGAAACGGTGTTCCTTGGCTTACGACTGCGACCCCATGACTTTTGCCTTTACGGAGCTTCGCGATTCGCGTTCACATGCTCCCGCCTTCTCTGACAAAGGACAGCTTTATAAAGAGGGCAGACCGAAGATTTACGGCGTCTGAAAAACACCACAATGCGTCGTTTCGAGCTTTGTTGATTTTCTGCGGGGTGGTGACAGCTGCATCGCCGCAAGTCAAGCTGGACTATGCGGCATATGTTGGCACATCTCTCGCCGCTGGTGTCAACCAATTCTTGGGCATGCAATTCGCGGCGCGCTGTTATTTTGTCTCTCCATGTCATTTACTCTGCTTTGAATGACACCCAGATATAATCCCCATGGTATGTCCCAACTCATCCGCGCTTTACCCAAGTTCGCATTAATTACCCCAGTTAGGTGTGGAGTTCTGGAATTTCGCCGAGCCAAGCACCATGAACACTACCAAGGAATGTACGCCGTCCGGCGAGGACCCCACCTGCTCTGATTCCATTCCGTCGACAGGGGTAAATCCCGCTCATTATGAGGCACGTCAGTCTCTTTGTTTCTTCAAAGAAGTGTTGTTTTTCATGCACAGTATTTCAACATTGGCGTGGAGACGACTTTCTGCAGTTGAAATTCGACGGAGATTCTATTTTGAGTATCTCTCCTTGTAAAACCAGATTACATGTACCGGCGCTAATGTGTGTTGTAATACTGTAATTGGTGTACCGGCGCTAAATGTGTGCGGAGATTTTTCCTAACGCACTGCGCGCAGCCCCTGCGTTTCATAGTTTTGCTGCAGAAGTCAAGTTTTATCGGAAAAGGATATTTGCCCTGCCCTCCAGCCGTTCAAGAGAGGCACAGTTTTCTATCAAACTGAAATATCCTAAGTGATGTTGCGCTTTTGAACGTGAATTATTACATAAATAAAAGTTAAAGCAGACTCCGAGTCGGATGATTTGATGTGGCTTGTGTACTCCTTGTCCTCTCTCACCGCTGAAAAGACCGTACGTCTTGGCCTTGAACTCCGGCTAATTAATATTTCGGTCTGATACAACCTCCGCCAGGCCCATCCTCGCTGATATCCCTCCAAATGAGTGGAAGAGAATCACGGCAGGGAAGAATTACCCTGACATTATCGCCTTTGATTAGGTGTCGACAGCAGGGCGAGGGCAATCTGGTTCGTGGAGTATATTACAGTTGTATGTAACATAGTACGGTTTAGGGTCGCGGCGGATACATTCTAGCTATCTCTCAAACCAACATCGTTCCGAAAAGCAACCCAGAAAAGCCCACATCGAATGTTGAGAATCTGCCGAATCGCGCCACGCCCCCATTATTTGAAGACGATTGCGGGGGAGGTAGACGGATGGTAAGCCCCCGGAGACGGAGGTCCCCAGACCTCCCGCCGAAGTGCTCCCCGAATCGATCTCGATGCTCTGCGAGCTGGAGGTCGAGCTGCACCCTTCGAACATCACCAGCCCCGACACGTACGTCTACGTATCCGCGGCGCTCATGCTGCACGTGGACCCCTGCAGGCACGTCATGGAGCCATAGCCCTAAGATTTAGTCTAATGCCCATGGCTCTAGCCATAGTAAGGCCTAATCTAAATCCACGACGCTAGCCATCCAATGGCTGGGTGCATGGCTTTAGACTATGTGTTTCCCTCACATTTAATACGAAAAGGAATGGCTAGAGCAGGACCTGAACCCAGAACCAATTGGATGCAGAGGATTTAAACAGCACGGAGAAAAACCAACTATACTAATGGACCATGTGAACCTGGTTTGTGTTCCCACTTAGGGTAAGGAAGTGGGAACTGCTGATACCCAGACCGAAGGCAGGCAAGCTGCCCTAGGTCTTCGAACTTGTACTACAATGCTTAATATGTGTATTGATGAGGTTTCCAACCCTAACCCAGCCTAACCAACCTTAACCAACCTAACCATCAAAAACTTACTAATCATCTTCAACAGCCTTTTACAATATCCCTGGAGCCTAACCGTTAACCACTAAATCTAACCACTAACCACTAACTCTAACCACTAACCTGGCCCCTAAGGCGGGGCCCTATGGCTGTAAAACAAGCTTCTTATGTGCTTCAGCATCTACCCTCAATCCACCCATATTCAGAATGCTCTTAGTCCATCCTGGTTCAGTTGGTTATGGTCCCTCTGCTACAACTTTGCAGTTAAGACGAGGTTTTGGGTTCAATTCCCCTCATAGTCTTTTATTATTTTGCCTTGTCCTTGAGACTCTTGCCTTGGCCGTAGCCATGCATGGCTGGAGTCAAGGCTGGAGATTAGGGTGGTGCATGGCTGGCTTCAGACTGTCATACTAAATACCAGGGTTATGGGTGCGTCATGAGGTTCCCCAGCGGCGGGCTTCGAGCGTGCCCACGCACACGCAGCTTCCCACCGTTCCGCTGCGATATTGGTCACCATCAGGGAAAAGCTGCACAAGACGAAGACATACAAACAAGTCCCGGCGGCGAACTGCGCGTTGGTGTATGTGCCGAGGCAGTTTCCCGGGCAGACGGTGCTGGTGGGGTCGAGCTGGGGCGGGGTCTGCGTCGTCGCGGCGCGGACGGTGATCAGGGAAACGAGGAAGAGTCCAAACAAAATCATGGGAGTTATGGGTTGTGTGGTTTTTTTAATTCGGTTCGAAACTCGAATGGGCGGGTTTATATACCGTAACGGAGCGCCCGTTGCAGCGACGTTGATGAGCCTTCGGGTATCCCGATAATATTCATAGGCACGGCCTTGATGTTTAGTTCGGAGCAGCTAAATATGAGTCTCTGAGAGTTTTAAAAAACCTGCGAGGAGTGCGAGGACTGGTTTTTTCCCGTTCTACGGCAGATTTCCAGCGCGGGATTTTAATTCCGTTGGCGGCAAGTCGTCTGATACGGAGCTGGGCAGGTTCATCCATCGAGGCGTCCACAAGATGGTGATCAAATCAAAGCGGTGGAAATCCACTGCACATACCCCATCTCATATATAACAGCCACGGTCACGCAAGCCAGAGATACAGCGCAGTCCTTTGATCACAGGAAATGTGATTTGACAAAGCGACAGCGTTCAAATCTGTGATTAGCACCTCAAGACGGGTATAGTATGTATACATATACTTCTCGATTTGCATGTTATACCATTCGACCCTGCGGTATAAATGGTGAGCTTCTGGTGGGGTTTCCAAAGTGAAATACAAACTTCACTTGTCCTCCTTGGTCGTGAAATTTACGACGTCGAATCCCCTGCCGTAGTGCCCATCCCAATCAAAGTCGCTCATGTGGTTTTCCGCGCCGAACGCATAGATGAGGTCCTGGCTCTCCTTCTCACCGTGAACGACCGGCGCGGCGGTATCCCTCGTCTTGCTCGTCGCTCCTTGGCCCCAAATGCGCTGCTGATCTGCGCTCAGGAACGTGCCAATATGCCTAAAAGTCAGGCTGATACGCTCCCCTTCCTGGAACGTCTCCGCCTCGGATTTCATCGTGATGAATCGTTTATCCTGGTTGATCCCATGGAGCCATTTTGCATTGGTTTCGGGGCCCATGACGAACATGGAGTTGTGTGGGAGAGGGATGCGTTGCGCAGCGCGCGGTGGTGGCCTGGCGTCGTCTGATTCGCTGACCTTTTGGCCACGGTTTTTCTTCATGCGAAGGGTCATCGTTCGCTGGGCGCCAAGGCTGACATTGACAATATTAGACCCTCGGATTACATCGATGGTTTTATCGGAGTGCTCAGAAATGTAGTCCGTCCCGGTGCGGTAGAATTGGATTAGAACGTGGTTTACTGGGTGCTGCAGGATCTTCTGGACATGCTCTCGAATAGAATTGACAGTGGGCGAGAAAGGGTGGAGCGGAGGGGACTCATCCGCCGGGTGCCGGTAGACGGGGAAACTAGGTCGTTGAGCCGAACATCGACAGAAAACAGTGCGACGAACCTTCCATCCGGTTGGACTTCGCCTTCTACAGCAACAAGTCGCGGAACTTCCCCGCCTTCTCGTTCAATCAGCGACCGACCAAGACGTGGACGGTAGCTTCTGGAGACCCACCTCGGTGGTGCATAACGTCCCATTTGACCTCGTCTCTCATTCGCTCAAAAGCGACTTCGGCAAGCTCGGACGGAACGACATTGAGGATGAGATACGAATCCCCTGTTCCGAGGGCATCTCCAGCACCAAGGACTACTGAATGGGACATTGGATAGTGTCGAGGATCGAGGGAGGGAGTCGACTGACTCGATGATCGGCGGCGCGGCTGCTGAACGTCATATTCCCACACATTGCCGGTTTGATTGCCGCCACCACAGTTACCACACCGCCTCATTATTGGACGCCGTTGCGTGGTTGTAAAAATCAACTCGCTGAGGACAACAGTGAATCGTCAGTTGTACAATACACCATGTCGACAAAAGTAATGTCACATGGGTTTTCAGGTCATATCTCAGCATAGGGGCAATATTGTTGGTTCAACCAAAGTCTGGCATTATAGAGGAGGAGCTGCTGAAGAGTCGGCCACATTATCCGGGCACTTCCCATGTACAACCCCACCTCAAGTTCCTGCACAATTTAACGCGGTTCCCGAGGTGGGATGACGTGCAGAACACATGGCCCTTTTTTTACATCTTGGCACAAGCCCCTTCTCAGGTTTCATTGCGGAGCACGTCGTCCCGCCTCGGGAACCGCGTTAAATCGTTCGGGACCTTGAGGTGGGGTTGTACATGGGAAGTGCCCGGATAATGTGGCCGACTCGGAATTTATTTTGAGTCGCGAATAGTGTCGGAAAGGCACAGGCTAGAAAGGCCTTTCGCCCCGAGCATCAGATTGTAAGTGCATGAATACAATGAATTACTTGCATCAGAAAAGAGATCTGAGGAGGCACAGAATGTTAAATATCATGTCTGCAATACTGTGCGAGCTTTAGTTTGGGTTAATACTCGTAGAAATGTGTTTTCTAGGTCCGGTCGGATAATAGCCCAATTCAGTGTGATTTGTCATCAACACGTCGCGTCTCTCCTACTTCTGCCATCCACAAACACGATCCCCTGCTCGTTTTGCCCAAAACATGTCAATATGTACCGCTACACCTTGGCCCCCTTTTTTCCCCATGCTATTGTCCATTTTCATTAATGCGATGCATCAAATCACACTGTCCCGATCCGGCCCAAAGCTTGAAGCGAATTTTCTGGGCGAGGGCAGAGGTTCTTGACTCTGTTTTGGCTGGAGAAGCTGACGGAAATAATGTTCTCTCTTGATCAAGTCCATAAAGGCACGGATTAATGCAATATACCTTTTGGTTTGCCATGATTCTGAGTGCCATCAAGCGTGACAAAACTTCAATGCAGAAGGTCAGAATAAAAATATATTTCACGGTTGAGTAGCGGCGAAGCTGCAGTAACATATACTGAATAACTTTTCACTTTACTCTGAGGTAATTGGGCTTGAGGCGAAACAGAAATTTGGGTATGAACACATGCCTTGTTTTCGGCAGTTTGGCCCAAGCCTCTCCGAGAATGTCCGGCTTGCCGGACCGGAGACAGGCTTGCTCCGAACCTACGATTTTGCATGTTCTGAACGGTACTTTAATCAGAACTGATACATAACTGATCTATCTGATTCGGAATTCCTGATACACATCCTTAAATCAATTCAGGATATTTTCAAATCCGCACAGCGAATAGCCGGGGTACCGGTAGGTACCGGCCCCGGGTTTCCGGAGTTCTGCGATGAACGGATCGATCGGTTAATTCTCTTTATCCGAATCTGTGCGAATTCGTGAATTCGGCGTGTTCCGCCGCGGGTTCCGAACCAGCGGAGTTTACAACGAGTAAAGCGATTTTACCTGGCCAGGGGAGGCCAGGGGTACTAGGGCCACTGAAACATGGTGGTATATAGATCCGTCGATTCGGAATACATAGATCTCGGAAATGCCAAATGCGTCCCCTTTGCTTCTGAAGATCAGCTTCTTGATCTCGCACGGGACTCTCGAAATCAGTTTCAAGATCTTGAACAGATCCCTTCCTTCAACGTTGAAATACGTGTTATTACAAACGTACAACAGTTCTACTAGGATTACAACAACAAGTGAACGGACTTTGTCAAATTGCGCGGAATAAACGCCAGTAGCCGGGAAGGATGTGGGCAACGGAGACCCAGACCTAACCGAATATCAGCGCGAGCTCAGACTGGTGGCTCGCCGCAACGCACATTATAGTAGAAATACGAGTTTCTGTCCTCTTCAATCGTGGTATGTTTGATGAATCTTGCACCAGCGAATGCACCTAGAACAGTGAACGCGACAGCGCTATAGACGTCGACATTCCAGATCTGGGAAAGGCCAATCGACCAAGCGACTACCCCCACAAGTAGCGCGATCCTGCTGGGGCTTCCGAAACGGAGAGGGATGGTATCACGGCTGATAAGGGCGTCACCCACGACTGGTAGCTTCTGTCAGTGACAGTACGAATCAAGGGGTGAAGCGTGTCATACCATCGCGAAAGTCTAGGGTAGAATAAGCGTCAACGAGCGGGAGACGGAAGGCCGACGAACCTTGAGCAAAAATTGTCGTCGCGAAAATACAAGCACTGAGCAAGATAGCGAGCCATCCAGCCTTGTCGAGGCAACTCTTGTCGTCTCCTGAGTCAAGGTAAATTAAATCAACAGCGGTAGCGATTATAATGAGAAGCACGCGCTTGCAACCAAAGTTGTCCCCGCTTCAAACGCAGCGAAGCCGAGACCATTCAAGGAGTATCTGAACACGAAGTGGGCGCTGGATCCCCCGAGCTCGTTGTATATGAAGGTGAAGGCCGACAGCGCCATGCTGGAGAACATCACCTCCTTGCTATATGCCAAGGAAAGTGCCCAGCACATGGGCATCAACGCCCAACGGAGCACAAGCGCCGCTTGCAGGGTGATTCTGCCAGCGGGGAGCGGTCTATCGGGCTTGTTCGTTGCATCTTCAAGCGACGCAGTCTGGTTGGACGCGTTGAAATGCAGGAGGTGGAACCATAACCAGAAGACCAGGTGGGGCAAGTTTCGGATTGACGTGAGAGGTGCAGCGACGATGGCAAATATGGACTGCGTGCATGTCGGAATCAAGTTCATCCACAAGGGGAACACAGGCTCACGATTGGAATCATAGTCGTCATAAAATCGGATTTCGTGAATAGCCAGAGGGTGTTCGCGTGGTAGACCAGGGCGTCCGCCTACATAGATGATAGAAGCAAGAAGATCGTTAATTGAGTTAATTATAAAGAAGACCAACGGAACGCACGATCGGAGTGATACTCGGCAGGAGCCCCGACTCGGGCCAGAAGTTGTAGGCATGATATAGGGAGAAATTCTTCATAGTTGAACGAAGGGAGGAGGGCGAAGAATCGGGTTTCCCGCAGTCTTTAAGAGGTCACTGTCGCAACACGCGGCAAGCTAGCATGATCGTCGTAAAAGAACTAGCGTCATGTATTTTGACTTGCGGATACCGGCCTCGCTTGCTTTCAGAAGTGCCTTAAACAATTTGATTGATGACATCTTATCAACCGCGCGAACCTACGCGAGCCGATACCGCGCTGGTCGTTTAATGGGGATAAGTCTTCTATGCTGGAAACGATCTGAGAATGTATCATATAAGTGAATATTCTCCCATCCGTATACAATGCATATGTACTCAGCTCACGATATTACGATGGGCTGAACCCATGGGGCAGAAAGGAGGGGAAACAGTCAACGGTAGTCACTGGTAGTCACTGTCACCGGAACATCCTCCTCTTCCTGAGGCCGCCGCATTTTGTTTAAGCCGCCCCCAGGAAACCCACCACTCGTCTGCGTCGTCCGCCGGATCGTAGCCGAAGCTGGGAATATATCGTAAACTGCAAGCTTGGAGAAAACGGGGGCCGTGACTCACACCCATTGCATGTTCTCCCACATCGCTTGGAGCTCGGCGTCGCCCTCGGACTCCATGACGTTCCGACCAGCGGCGGTGTTCGAGCGCATCGCCGCATCGCGACCAGCCTGCATCTCACCATCGGGAATGGCCATCATGTCAATATACTGCTTCTCCGACTTGTCGATAACCGCGCATCGCTGTTTCCTGATGAAACGGGGCCCATGAGCTGGTTTCGGGGGCGACACGAAACGCACGTACCGATAGGCTTGGAAGGCGTTGAGAAGCTCTGTAATGCGGGCTGGGTCGCGGGTATGCGAGAAGGTCTTCCCGATGAAAGCGCCGTCTTCAATGGCGATGGAGTACGTTTGAAGGGATATGGTCTTCGGTGCATTAGGATGGCGGCGCGCTTGTAAGACAGAGGTACACACCGGGAACGGATGCGCGGCCTCCCCCACGACCACAGTGTTGCCACTTTGCGAGACCCACTCATCCAGCTCGGGGTAGTTCTTAATCTGCACGCACGTCGCCGGGCCAGCGAGCTCCCCGAGCTTTACTATCCTGAAAGATGGTTAGACAGATGGTATAAGGTCGTCAAAAGACATACATGCTGTCGCACGGCCCAAGAATGTCTGCTATCTTCTGTTCCACCGGTTGCGTCCAGCTCCCATCCTGGGAACTGTCTGGTGTGTACACCCAGAATACGATATCCTGGTCCTGTCCCTGTCGTTCGGATGAGCCGGGCTGCCGTGGGTTCGAGCGCTGCTGTACGTACCGCTGGAAATGCCTGCGCGCCTGGGAAGCGGATGAGCGGATTTGGGTCTCAGGTACACACGAAGCCCACTCACCCCGATTGGAGCCCATCCAGAAAGCCACCATGTTCTCCTGTTAGAGGCTTTGAGCATCAGCGCGAAGGACGATCGCACCCAAACACACTTCGATGGGCTTGTCGTTGGGTCCAGCGTTCTCCGCGTAGACGACGTCGTACATCTTGGAGATCTCCGGATCCTTGAGCGCGAGCGCCTTTGGAATCACCGCGCTTCCGGAGGAGTCAATGTCCCGCATTTCCAATAAAAGAATACCCCGCACCTGTAGACCGCAAGCCCCCGGGGCACACCATCCCTCGGCTGCTGCTGCTCGTCCAGCAGCCGTTTTCGAATCGGCCCATATGCACCGTCCGCCCCAATTAACACGTTTCCGCTGTAGACCTCACCCGATCGCAAAGTGACTGAGCATGTATCGAAGTCGACGTCCAGGACGTCCGCTCCGAACTTGATATCAACTGTCGGCGTGTCGCTTCCGTTTTCGGACGACTCCTTTAATGCGGCGTCGTAGAGGATACGGAGAAGGTCCTTGTGCTGGTATGCGTTAGACAAGTCCCCGGACAGAAGAGCCTCAGCGTCACTTACCCGCAGTTGCAGAAAAGGTCCTCGGGCGTCCCTCACAAGTTCTGCAGGCCAAATATTGGGACCGAGAAAGTCCCTGCCTCCCTCCTCCGTTCCCTGGTCTAGCAAGGTATTACTTTCATGAGGGATCGGGGCAAGAGCATTCTCACATTTATAGACATTAAAGCCACTCCCAACGACGGCCCGCGCTCTGAGCTCTGTCTCCAATCCCCAATCGAATAGAACTTTGCATCCGTTAGGAGGTAGTCTGCTTCACATGAGTCAAGAAGTGGATAGAAGACTGCAGCACTTGCCTGACGCCTCCAGTTGGTATCTGCTGTTTTCAGCATGAATCATCGAGAACTCGGGAAGGACGCACCGAATCTGGCCCCCCAAGCTGCGCTTCCTTTTCCAAAATAAGGACGTTATGTCCGGCACGCTTCAGCGCAATCGCAGAAGAAAGACCTGTTTCTCTCGTTAATCACGAACTATACATAGTGTGGGGAAACTTGACGTACCCGCTGTGGACGCGCCCACAATTACCTATAGAGCAAATCAAGACGCCGGGTAAGAAAAGTATGCTCATCCGGTTCACTCCAGACACTGACAAATTTGAACCCAGGCAGCGTCATGGTGGGTGCGCGCCGGTGTTGAAGGACAGTGGTCGTCTCTGCCAGAGGGATTTAAATCGAGCATCAAGGAACTTGAGCGATGGCGAAGGCTGGGAAGCATCAGGAAGCATCAGAGTCGAGACTGCCAATTGGAAGCTCTGCCGGCATGGTTCTTTGTTGGCCGCCGAGCGGAATCGGATAATTCTGGGCAACATCAGAGTGTCCGCTTCGCGCAATCGCATTTGCCCAAGGGTTTTGGCTGGTTTTGGCCGGGCCGACTATTACCGATTGTACCTGATTGTACCTTGTGGGCAACTTGCCTAAGCGAGATATCTTCTGATGTTCATTTCATTTGCATCCGTGCAATCGTGCTACGTATCCTGGGGGCCAATTCATATTTTGGCGCGTTAGCGTCGTGCAGCGCTTTTTATTCCAGGTATTTTCTTCAACTGTTTGGGATTCAGTGGTTGGGATGGCAGGATTCGAATGTGCGCCGGCTTCTTATGGGTCACTCTCCCGGACTTCAACCCGAATTTCGTTAGTTTCGTGTATGGCGCTGTCATCCGACTCACGGAACTCGTCAGATGGACGACTTCTTCAAATTTCATCACAAAATCACAACCTGAAACCGCGGGTCAGATGTCGGACGCCGACGCAGCCTAATAGCGGAACATGTGGACCAGCTGGGCAGTGGGAGCGCAGGTCGTGCTAGGTGAGGCCCCCGGTCACTCAGGCCTACTCGGCCCACCCAACACGCAAAATTTCCGTTGATTTACCTTATGATTTTGTGCCTCTCGGACGTTGATTTACCTTAACTCGGACCGAGCTCTGGGCTGAGAAACGGTCCCAAATTACGATTTTGCTCCAGGAAGTGAACCTTTTGGTAGATTCCTGCGTGAATGGGCCAGTTTCTATGGCTAGAGTCGGCTGAAAACTTTTTAAGAAGAATACGGGCGAAACTTTGGAGGAAAACTCACTGCTGCCCCACACACAAGCCGAAAAAAAAAATCTCAGGCTCCACCCGATTTACCTTACCCCGGACCCAGTCGACCGAGGCCTGGGGTTGATTTACTTTATAAAGCGGACACAGTGACCCATGTTTTGGGTGTTGATTTACTTTATGGCGGACCGGCTCAGGCCCGAGTGACCGGGGGCCTGCTAGGTGATGATCCACTGGCCATTTTGGGCCTTGGTTTTAAATAGTCCCGCTTTAATTAAATTCCTGGGCTCGGCGCTCCACACCCTCGGCTGCCGCCGCCGCCGCCCCTGCCTCTCCGACGCGCACGCCGCTGCAGTCAACCCGGCCGTGTGTTTGGTGTATCCTATAGGATGAGTAGATTCTATACCAAGATTAAACATGTTCTACGCAGCAAACGAGCTGTTTCGATTGGGTGACCGTGTCAGTACAATATACTCTTCCTCCTCCCACATCCATCCTAAATCAAACCTGCTCATTGGCCAGTGCTGGCTAGTGGCTGTCCCCAATTTGCTCCCGAGAATTTAGTTGTTGTTATATTTAAACCCGGGGCTCAGGGCTGGTGCACTGAAACAAAAAAACTTCGAAGGTGGAGCGAAGGAAGACGGATGTACCGGAGGTTGAGGACCAGCTAGGTGAATTTTAGATCATGAAAGAATGTTCAGCTTGCGTCGCAGAATAAAATAGTACTATGTAGACTCAACTCCACCGTATTGTTGTCCTGCCATCTTGAATCATTTTTCAACCATTTCTCATCACGGTAGAAGTGAAAGTCGAACACAGGTGGAGGTAGGTAGGTAGGTAGGTATCATTACACAGCATGGTCTCACTCAGGAACACCGGTTTCGGGAAGTATCCCGGTGTGCTACAGGCTTTTATGTATACCATCATCCCCGACCTCTATATATCTCCCAAGCCGAGCTAACGCACCCCAGTCTCCTGTCGCGGTGTAGAACCCAGGCGATAAATACAGGCAAAAAATAGAAAGAAACACGGATACCTCTTAACCAGCCAATCGAAACACGGGAGTAGCGTAGAAAACCTGAAGAACTTTGTGTGCAAATTTAGCCACGAGGGCCACAGTTGATCTTTCGTAGACCATGGACTTAAAGAACTCGATATCATCCAGTTCATCCACGAGTTGCCGTAGGTTCGGTGCAGTGATGAATAATTTCTCCAAGAATGCGGCGTGCAGGGACACAACCTCTATTGAGGTGTCACAAGCTAGCAGGGCATGTTCGAGAGTTTCAACTTCAACTTTGCAGAACCGGCAGACACATCTAGCGTGATCATCCTCTCGTGGTTGCATATGGTCTCGCCAGCGCAGTACTTCAATGGCCAACAAATGGGTTGACAAAAGAAGAGAGGTAAGGCTCCATTCGGCTGCCGTTACTTAGCGTTACTTTGCGTCATATTGCTTCACTTCGCTCGCTTAATTTTGCTCCAAAGTAGCTCCAAGTAACGCAAAGTAACAGTAGCCGAATGGAGCCTAAGAGCTTCTCTGTGCTTCTGTGCTTCTGAGTCTTCACCATGGACAGGTAATGCTGAAGTCGTAGCGTTTGCGGTGCAGGAGATTTGTCTTTCTGTGGTTCACGACCTCCCTGGATCAGATGTAGCTTGTTGGATGAATCACCTTCGCCTTGTATCCATTCCAGCATCAGTCCATCAACCATTTTTGTGTAATCCAAAATGGATACCGCCGTAGTGTTCGCAAGATCAGGACCTGGGCATTCAAATGGAAGCTTGGAAGCGGCAGTCATTAAGTCCTTTGCCCAACTTTTTTTGCCTGCGGCAGCCAGTTTAATTGAGCTGTTAACTGCTGTGCATGCAAAGTGGGAGGGAAGGAGGCTTAGGAGGTACTGCAGATGGCCTATGGGTCGGCTTGAGTCGTCGAAAATAGTACTCCCACCCGGGGTTTAGCAACCCGTCTAGTAACCTGTGCGGTCGCCAAGTAATAATACGAGATGAACAGCTTCCTCATTCGGTCCTGGGACATAAGGCCACAAGCGTCGTGCAGGTGGGGACTGGTAGGAGCTGAAGACGGAGTGATATCCACTGAGGAAGATGATACGAGATCATAGGCAGCGCCGTATGTAATGCCACAGGTGAGAATCCAGTGTCCCCCGTAATCCCAAGGGAGCAAGAGTCAAGCAAAAGTAAAGCCTGAGATTAGACAAGGTAGAATCTAAAGTACAGGAGTTTCTACCTCGGGTTTATATACTAATATATCTAGGAGTCCAATCATATCCACCCTATGTGCTATGTTTCAATATAGCCTATGTGGAGCTTAAAGGAATGTTGTTGAAACCGAAGAGGGGTTAGGTGACAGGGATGTGACCACAAGTTGTCAGAGTATCGCGATCACATGTTGTCCTGTCCCTCAGGATTTGATGTTTAAGTCAGAGAGTATATAGGCGACAGGGATGCGATCACAAGTTGTCGGAGTACTGTGGTCGGGTATTGTCCTGTCCTTCAGGATTTGGTGTTCTTGTGACACGTTGCAACACAATCGTGGGATAACGTGTTCCCGTGATCGCGGTCTGACTCAGTGTTCAAGGTTTGAAAAGCCATTTGAAAAGCCAGATCATGACAATAGCCAAGAGCGAGGATGAAGCATCGGACTCGGAGAGGCACAATGCCTGTTTCCGTGTACAGAGGAATGAGCATGGATCGGCCATGAAGGCTCAGGATTTGCCGAATAAATGAGACTTGTTGCCCAGCATTATTGAAATAGCCTCGCTGCCCAGCAATGCCCCGGGCCCTGGCCGCCGCCCCAGCATCAAATTGTACTTACAAATGCATAGTCAACCCGGTGCGGAGTTGCTGATCAGGGTTATGCAGTGGGGAAAGAATAGTGATTGCAGCATGAGCTCTGGTTCTAATTCGACCAACCCACTAGCTCCACATGATACCCTGGCCAGATATTTCCTAACAAACATCCGGCGGACTTGGACTACCACTGTGGTGGCTGATGCATTTTTGGAACCCAAAATGCGGGTCCAAATATGTCTGCCGTTTCCCTCTGTTTTGATGTGGAACTGACAAGAACAGTTTTTTTCTCCTGATTTTCTCGTTCTCAATATCGACTGAAAATCATTTCTTTTTCATTGCAACACATAAAGTGAAAATTGACCATGTTTACGGCTCATTTTTCGACCCACAAAGACAACATTTTTGACATTGAAACAGAGCTTAAACAAAGGATTCCTTTGTTCAAGCTCTGTTTGCTAAGCTCAAAATGATTTCTGTCGTGGACAGAAAAAACCATCCAAAAGGAGACTGTTTTTTGAACGGCTTTTCCCACAGAAAGAGTGAAAATATTCGGTCCGCATTGGTCGGACAAACAAGTGCAGCAAAAATCTCGCCTTTTCAGTTCCACGCTAAAAACAGAGCGAAAAATCAGACATGTTAGGACCTGCACTTTGGGAGCCAAAAATGGATGGGCCACTGCAGTGTACCCGGCGTGAGATGTATTCCCGTGTAATACTACCTACCTACCTACCTACCTATCTGCGTCCCCAAAACAAATCATCTTACCTGGTGCGGTAGTTTCCTTACCTTGGAGACGCTGTCAAGGACATGTGGGCGCATATCATGAATCTGTCCAAACACCAACTGAACAACTTTAGCCTGTCCAGATCTTTGCTTCCCGTGATTTCTTCGGATTGTCTGAGTTATCCTCGTAGATAGCTTTAACCAAAGAGATTTCCGCGGAGTCAGATCTTTTTATTTAGGCAATCCACTGCAATCCACATGAACACGCCAGCTATCTGTCGCACGATGGACCCACATGGTAATGGCAGACCCACCGAACTGCAACATCACATGGTCTGCAGACGTACATACGTGTAAATCCTTCGCAGACAACTTTCCTTGTCATCCCTAATGTTAATTTTCTGAAGCATCACATCCGATATATTTCGCTTGTTCCGAGGCAAGTTCAAACAAGGTCTGCTTTTGAGGGGGCATACATACTATGAGTTCGAACTCAGGGAGGATACTTCAGCCTTTCGGAATCCACGTATTCGTGTAAGAATAATAATCAGAATACCGCTGTAAATTACTGAACGTGGAGTCAACAAGGGAGGATCGAAGAGGCCCGGTCCAGTTGGTTCCCAAGCTTGCAAGTACTGGCTTTAGAAATGATAGTAGCGTGGAAAAGGGCTTTGCTCAATTTGTGGCAATCAATAATAGTAGCATGTTGGATGCATGTACTCTGAGCACATACAATGCATCTGGAATTGTTGAATTTCCTCTGGCAATATATAAGTACACAAAGAACCTGTTATATCCGTGCACTTGGGCTTGGATACCCCCGTCACACTCCAGTCACACTCTGCTTCCGTTCCTCCGAGACCTCCGGAGTTCTGTCACATCTCAGGTTTTCACGCAATGAAGGACTACTGAGTGTTTCCCATCTATTGCTTCATCTTCTGTCCTCCCCTTCCGTCCTCTGGATTTCGGATTTTCAGTCTGGTCTGGAGCTGGCTCAGATGGTCTTGGACCATCAGGCCTATTACTCTATCACATATTACTAAGTGTGTTCCATTTGTCTGTTTACCTGATCTTCTCAACTTTTCGTTTATTGTCTTGTCTTACTCAGCTAACTTCTTTGTCCATATATGGACTCTCACTTATTGTTACACAGGGGGAAAAAGCCCATGCAGTATGATTCATACTGCCTGTGATGCAGGCACCCTGCAGTACACCAGGCAGCATGAATCATACTGCATGCTGGCCCTTGTAACTGTCGGCTATTGTCTCAGCAGTTTGATGCTGCAGATTACGAGTACTTATGTAATCATTTTTGATCAACCAAAATGAGGTTTTTGATGTCTAGTTAAAAAGTGTCCCAATCTAAGTTTGTAAAAAAAATAGCGGCTGTGCTATAGAATTTAGCAGCTATGTTGAAGTGCTTTTAGTGGCTGTCCTTTAAATTTCCTTCATTTTTTGTGATCTTTTGGTGGCTGTGTTTTGCTCTCATAATCGTTTCTTCGAGCTTGTGCGGGTTGGATTCTCTCAATGCTCCTTCCTTTATGTATAGGCTTAGTCAATTTCATTTTATCTCCCCTTTCGGAACTCTTTGAGCTCAGTGGTGGCTCACTTGTTTTTCTCGTATGCGACGGCTCTGGTAAATTCTCATGCATCCACGTAATCTAGCTATATGTAGCACCATTTGTGCACAATCACAGTAGATGCTGTTTCGGAAATCCCCGAGATGGTGCACATCTCGATTGGTCGTATGTTTTCGTCACGCCCCTGATGCTGTCTTCTTTTTTGGTCTTTAACCATCATGTCCTGAACTACTGTCTCAGTCTCCAAGAGCTAAATCTAACCAGCTGAGCAGCTCATGGTTGTTTTGTCATCAGTCTTCTTTACTTTGAGAACACTAGGCTGATCCCCTCTTAGTAGGCATACACATGTGCAATAACAGGCACTCACATCAATAAATGCTGCCTGGTGCATATATTCCCTGGTGGTGTCTGTATTCTTCGTGGATTCTGTCCAGGTATCCAAAGCTTTTGCTGTGGTGGTGTTCAGCACGAGACCATTCTGATGAAAGTGAGGTACATACCAGCAGTTTGGTGGTTGGAATGTCCATCCATGCTAATTCAAAGTTGTTGCAGGGAACACGTTCAACGGTGAGTTGTTGCTGGTAGTGCCTTTGCTTAAATATGTCCGTCATTTCTAGGCAAAAGATAATTTCCAGGCTACCCACTCCTACGTGTTTCACTAATTGGCCTTCCACGTTGTCTAGCCACTACCAGGCCTAACAAATGATCACATCACCATTAGCATGGAGTTGCATCTTCAAATGCCTGAACACTCTAGTCTTCATTGCCCTAATTGTTGGTCATCTGTTTGCCTGGATTGCATTGCAATATTGATCGTGGCCTTCCAGCTGACGCTTGCTAAAGAGCAGCTTGCCACCTTAACGCAGAGGTGTGAAATAACTGTTGATGTTCTAACTGCAATCTTCAAAAATATAATGTGATGCGGCAACGTTCAATCTGATATTCAACATGTCCAGCCTCTCAATGTTTCTAATTGTGCTAAGGCTTTGGTCGCTGGTAGGTCCCACTCAATGATCATATTCGGGTGCTCACAGTTGTGCTCTGCTTTTTCAATAGGACTTGCTGCATGCATTCACGACATACCTTCAGGCCCGAAAATTCTGTCCTTGCGATCTTAGATAGTCTGAATCACCGTAAATTTCACTGGACAATTTTTTTGCAATTATATTTGAATGTGTGATCAACATTGTTTTGTTTCCAGGATGACCTCCTGTGTTCGCATGTCAGGAAGCAATGATTTCCCTGTTTCAAGGAGTGCTGGTCACCCTATGACGAACACTTCGGACTTAACTGTTTGGTCTGTATTGGCGGCACACGTTGACTGCACACAGGCTGTTCATGGCCGATCCTGATTTACATTGTCATTATATTGAGCTTTCTGCACTTTTTGAGCTGACACAAACACAGTCGATGCTGCATTGTAGGTACAATGATTTGATTGATCGGGTGTGACATATTATGCGTTTGACAAGCTGCATTCAAAACATTTGGATTTCCCGATCGCACAACCAAATGCAATCAAACAGAGGGTGAATTCCATTAGCCTTCTGTGATGCACCGTTAAGCACCGAATCAGCTGAAATACTGCTGCCGGTCCGTAACTCCCAAGCGTAACATGACATGCATTGATTCTGTATCAACATTGGTGATGTACCACATGTTTCTCCAATATCTCCGACATTCTCATGTCCGGATCTGCGATTCAACCCTAGCAGGCCATCAAGTCGGCCAATTAGCTAAGTTTAAGCTAAGTACTTAATCCCAGTGAAAGCAAGGGCATGCCGGGCATCACGTGGCCACAGGAGGCTCACAAGATATTGTGCTCCCCCCCCCTCATACAACTCTAGTTTCAAAATTAGCTAGGAGATTTTGGCAATGAACTCCAGGTCACAAATCTGCTGAACATGGCATAGTACAAATATAATATGACTCAGGCTTGACGCACACACTTTGCTCTAGGCGGGACCTTGTCTGTGCATCTTGTCACGGAATTTCTGCATGTCTTCCGCACGGCCCTCTTGCATCCCTCGAACACTGTTTGCCCGCAACTCACCGTCACTCTGAGTTGTTGCTCTCAATCTTGAGACTCAATATGGTTTGATTCTGACTCAATATGCCCGCCAGAATGCCGTAAGGATATCACGCTCAAAACAGGGTCAAGTTCCAAGTTTTAAATGCCTTACTAAAAGTCAAAATGACAGTTGGGCTTTTGCGCTGATTCAAAGGCCTGGAAAATTATAAGTAAATGATGCAAATCCCAAAGCCACTCTCCTGGCTCAAGTCTCTGCACCACACAACCATATCACAATGCATCTTCAGATAGTGCGGAAATACAAGAGAATCAATCACCTCAAGGAGAAAGGGACACGAGAACACAATGCATGGACATTGTGCTGGGCCGCCACGGAGTGCAGGAAGCGGGATAATGTGTGAGGGCCGAGTGCAGGATGGGGGAGTGGGAAGTGAGCCGACGGGTGTATTTCTATTTTTTGGCGAATGCATGAATTCAATGGTGTGCATGTCGATACATTAGTAAAAAGTGTCATACTTTCCAAATTCTTTCAGTCTGTGGCACACTGTGGACTCATGCTGCATCATGTTCTAGCAGCCCGTGATCTTTCGAGCACCAGTGATGCCCAGTGTGCCCTTGTTTTCATTGGAAGCTAACTGTCTCAGAGTTGGCATTCTTCCCATGTCATTGTTTCCCCATATACAGCATCGAAGATTTCTCCCCCTTTCATTGTTCTACTATCCTTGTACCCCTTATTCCAAAGTTTTGTCTGCCTTTGCTTTCTGCATCGTTTTTTGCCACCGCATAGAGGCTTTGTTTTCGTTGCCACTCATGCCCGTCCCTGCCATCGTTCACCGTGGTGGTGCGCATCAACCCATCAATATGTTCCCAAGCTTGATTTGCCAAGTTGCCGGCCACTTTCATTGACTCAATTTTCAAACATGTTTATCAACTTCCACAGGTGCGGAAACACACGAAATCTGTTAAAATATGTAGATCTGCGCTCTGGTCAGACAGATTTCCTTAATTCTCAACATTGACCCAGAAGCATCAATGGCATCACACCTAAGAACATCCAGCAGATTCGGCATCAAAGTCGGAACACTGTGTGGTCGTGGCAGAGGGAAAGAGAAGATGTAATGAGAGGACCATATGTCAGACCATCGTGGAACTGGCAGGGGTGCCTGAAAAAGAGAAGAAGAAAAATGTACATGAGTATGAATTTGCCGGGCCATACCGCAGCCATCAACCCCAAGTAGGTTAATATTTGAAACACTGTGAAGATGTGGTCACATGCTCCACCCTGCATCCAAATCTGAGTGTGTTTCTATGCTCCCTCATTTACTTTTTATTGAGCTTATACTTATATATTGAGTGCATGCATAAGGATTAATCTCAAACTTAGAGGGCTTCTATAGCATGTCTCCTCTTTTGACATTGTTCTTGTACATGCATTCAGCTGACTGCTCAAATATTCTGTGACCTTATTTTGCTACCCCTCTCAAACCCCAATATGCTCTCTGTTTTTCTAATCCAGGGTCGTGGGATAGCTCCTGATGCTCGGTGGTCTTGCACTGCTCACTAAGCTGTGCTCAGTCAATTTTGGTCAGGTCACACAGCAGCTGTCTGGTGTAATCCCCAATCATGCTGTTGAATGCATATGCAAGCCTATCCCCATTCCACATATCCAAGTCAAGTATCCTGGCTCAACCCCAGCCCCTGAAATTTTAGTTGCACTATGTCCATGCTTTTCCATTCTGGAGGGGTTAGCCTTTGTTACATTGTATTGTTGAGCTCTCTGTTAACCATCATAGGAGTATCTTTGCATGTATATTTTTCATGGTTTGATGTTCATTTGGCCTGAAGAGATTGGCTGACTTGTAAGCATAAAATAGAGGCCTTATCAGGATGATTCTCACCCGGCAGATCAAGAGATTGCTGCATTCCGAGATGCCGACAGACTCCGAAATTTCTCTGGCAATGTGACTGATGTGACAAAAGGAAGACATCAAGTTGTACATGTTTATAATTCTACTGCATGGTGTACTGTGTCACAGACAGTAAGAATTATACTGCATGGGCTTTTGCCCCCTGTGTTATGTTTTTGGTCACATTACATTACCTTATTTAGGTTGACAATAACAGACTTAGTATAAATACACTTCAATATCCTCATGCACTTTAGCTGTAAAATTAATGGTGTTTCCATGTTTCCTCTCATGGACTGAGACCACTTCATCATCTTGTCTTTGGCTCAACTCCAGAGTTCTACCAAATCTCTGGACGTCTTCTTCATCCTCTGTCTTGACTTCCACTCCATCTCCAACCTCCAACCTCTGGTCCTCCGGTTCCCATGCCCCTCCAATCCTCATCTGTCTTCCCTGGATTGTATCTGCAGGCCTTCCCTTTGTTTCCGGGAGTTCTTCCGGGAGCAGGGCTCCGACCGGGTTGCCATTTCTGGAGTAGCCCCTGTTGGCTTGGCTATACGCCATAGAGTATCTGCCCCTCTGTTTCTCTCAGCTTGGATGCCAGACTGTCGCACACCCTTCTGAGCTGTGGTGCTTGCAAGAATAGCCGACATCTTTGGACTCCAGTCCCATTCTGGTCTCCAGTTTCCGGACTTGTGCCGGACTGGACCCCTGTGGGCTCCAGGTCCTTCCTCCCTCTGGCTCAGGATATAACAGAACCGAATGAAAGAATGACATGCAGGACCATCACAGAAATGTGATGTGATTAGATATCTGGCTGGAGTTCCAACCTTTGTTCCCTTTGTTCTCAATGCATGCACCCCAGTGCCGTGGCAAGTGCTATGGCAAGTGTCTGTCATGATCCGGAATTCTTTTCCGTTATCCCGGAGTTCAACTCTGTTATTCCGGACTCAACCCCTCCGCATCCCGATCGTAGGAACAACAATCGGTATTAATATTGCGCATTAACCCTATGTGTTCTGTTACCACAGACACCAAACCCCCTAATCCCCTATAAATCCCTTGGCACTTGTATATAAACCCTGTATTATTCTACCATTCTCTATACTATTCTGGTCTATACTCCAGCTGCTTGTTTGCTTGTCCCTTTCAACTCTGCTTTTCCCTCGTCCAGTCGCCTCAGCGCGTTTCGAGAACCCGATGAGCCGCTGTGCTGACAGTGTCGGTCATCTGCCACAAACCCATGCCCACCCCACTTGCCCCCAGTGTTATATCCAAACATTGGTTCCCTCCCCAAGTTGTGTGTTTTGGTTTCAGTTGTATCTGGTCTCCCTGTGACCTACTGCTGTATCGGGACGACACATTCCCTTCCAGAGGAGGTTGGGTCAATTCTCAAACCACAATTTAATGATTTGGTTCAGAAAATTTAAGGGAAATAGCAAGGTAATATCAGGATGAATGATAGGTTCAAACCGGTTCACAGAATGCCAGGATTCCCTGAACCTTGGACTGTACGGTACTACTTCGAGTTCGGTCCAGCCAAGCACACAGCCACTGAACCGGACTTTGGTCCGGTTCAGGTTCAGCGGCGGTTCAGAACCTGACCGCGGCAACACTGCATACATTACATAACCATATAACCAACCCAAACAAGACTTAGGAGAAGTTAAGGAGAACTGCTGTTCCGTGATCTTTGGATGTCTCAGTCGAGCTTGTGGTGTGGTTTATTTCCTTAGATTTCTAAGCTATAACCTTCCCCCGTCACCATCCTTATAGTAATGTTACTGTAAGTCTTATCGCCGGCAAAGCGACGCGACGGGACCAGCACGTGGTCTGCCGAAACAAGCTCCGAGTTTCCCGTCACCGGCACCAGTGATCGCCATCGGTGCCGTCGGTTCCCGAACTGCTGGCTTGCGGTCGATCCGGAGTTCGGACTCTGCCGATTCGAATATGCCCGCCCACATTGTTTGTTTGCTTCCGTAAGGTTGAGTTCAGGGCACTATCCCAAAATTCAAATTGTTCTGATTCACAGAGCACGAAAGCTCTTGCTTTATTACAGGCAAATTACACGAACTAGGTACGATCGTTGTTGCATGAGACACGCGCCGCGGAGGGCAACAGGGCTTGCAATAGTGCTTCAATACGCGTAAGCCGCTGTTCCACGGCGCCAACTTGTTGCTGGAGTTCCTTTTTATCTCCGTCCATCCGCAGAATTAGACGTTGTTCGATTTCACTCAACCGCTGATTTAGATCTCGCTGCTCCGACCTAGCGCTTTCACTAATATCAGTGGCCAGTGCTTCTGGTGGTGGACTCTCCGTTTTGCCGAATCTGATGAGCAAATGGAGGACGTTATGAGCAGAGGAGTTGGAGACAAGCGCTTCCTTGCGATATCGGTTCTGGTAGTCCCACGGGAACAGTTTTTCGATTACTGTCTCGCAGGCACTACAGACGAATGCGTCATTTTCTAATTTGTTTCGAATTAGCGATGAAGGTTACGAGCGATCGCAACTCACGACTACAGTCAATGCAGTACCAGCATGGTGTAGAAACCCTTTCGTGGCAGACTATGCAGTTCAACGTGATGATTTCTTCGACTTTGTCATCCTCGCTATCCGAGTCCGAACCAGGCGCCTCGCTTGCGGCTGTGGTGACCAAGGGGTCGGAAAATGAGTCGTCAGTTCCGGGTGTATCCCCAGTATCGCGGAGTACGGTAGGGGGCTGAGATGATTGGTCAATGTTATTGAGGTCGGTGGGTGGAGGAGAGGCTTTGGCAGCGATTTCATCTGAGTTGGAGCCTTCAGTACCCCCAGTGTCGGACGTCGTACCCAGCTGGAGAAACTGCGGAGAGATGGCATTATTATCGACATTGGATTCAATCGCGGCTTGCGGGATCGCGGGATCGACGCCCCTAGTAGCGCCCTTCGAATTATCGCCGCCGACGTCAGAACCCGGAGCGGGGGGAAGTACTTGAGGAGCCCCGTCGTTACCGGTGTCGACGGGCACCTTCACTTCGACAGTGACAGCGACGAAGGCGGTTTGAACTTCTGAAAACGAAACGGTCACGGCATCTGCCGCTGCCGGCTTTGCCCTGGCATAAAACCGAGCAGCCAAATTGGAACAATGCAGTGCTTTGCTCTTCACAGAAGAATAATCCATGAGGAACAACGCATCCCGAGTCTTCAAAAGTAAATGGGTCGGCAGGTGTGGAGTAGTGAGGTCGTCTCTGGCGACCAGATTTGAGCTGGAAATGCAATCCTCCTTTGCGTCGAACTCTACGGTGTAGGCAGAGCCCTTGCTACTTTCGCACTCCAAGCAGAGAACCCTAGATCGCGATATCAATTCGGCGCAGGAGTCGCAGTATAGCACCCTGGGAGGTCGATGAGCATACTTATACCGTTCGAATTTCAGAGACGAGACTTACGGCTGAAGATCGCCAACGCGTCCGTACCAGCCCGCCAAGGTCCGTATTTCGATGTATTCCTGCACCGTGAATGCATGCCTCAGACCACTGAGCTCGATGGCTTCCCCGGGTTCGTCACTACTATGAAGAAGCTCCAGACATCGTTTGATCATCTTCATGCGCTTATAGAAATATGTCAGCGAGGGTTTCCGTCGATGCAACTCGCCGACGACGGCGTCGTATGCAAACGACCATAACTCTCTAGCATCGAGCCGCCCCGGAAGGAGAGGTCTGTGGCACATGATGCTATCGGTGGGCGCCTTTTTAACGAGGAAGCGTCCGTCTGGATAGTCGTCCGAGTCCACAGAGTGACATTTGCCGTAGATGATTTCAAGCTGGTTGAACGCGAGAGTACCAGAATAACTGTACTCTTCAGAGTCGAATTTATGCTTGAATTCCACGGTAATCTCGCCGTCTGGAGCCGGTGTTATCGTGGCATTCCCTTCAACGATCGACCCAATCGTGTCCACAGAACGGCCAAACGAACTTCCTTCGCCCTCGATCGTGAGATCGGTGTGTCCCGACCGGATTGCGGCTGCGATTTTCAGATAGAACATTCCAGTATACGGGTCCCCGTCTTCTGTGGCGTGGAAACCAAACCAGACACCTGAGCTAAATAAAGGTGATGAATCGCGCACTCTTCTAGACCACTAAACGTACTTACAGATATTCTTGAATCTCAGAGAGGGAAGGTGTGTCTGCTTCCTTCTGTGTTCCACTCTGACCCCTAAGAAGCTCTTAGAATCTCGGACACGTATGACGGAGCACAACATACAAGGAAGTGTCGATCGCAAGGACTTGAGGTTCAGTACCGGCGCTATTCCAATGAGTCGGAGTTAGAGGTGCCCGGAATCTCTTGGCGAGCACTCACGGTACTAAACTTTGAGGTTTCCGGTCATTACCACCAGATTCCGCGTCGGTGGTTGGCACAGCGCTGAGGCGGGAATTAAACATAACCGGCGTGACCTCGTGCATGAGGATCCCCTTCAAATCCTCGGCCTTGATTGTGTTAATTTGAGAGATAGCGCTGTAGGAAATTATCTGGTTTTCCTTGTAATATTGATCGTTCGTCCAGTCTTTCCATTCGAAGTAATCTGGATATCGCATGAAACTCCATCGCGTAGGAGGGCAGAACCGACGTACTGCGAAACTGAAGGGAACGTCAGTATTTATATAAAACAATCGCGCGACAAGACACTCAACTAGACCGCACGAGAACCAGTCAAAGTTTTGTTTCAGATCTATGATTTGCTGATTCTTGTAAAAATCTCAAAGGCGGCATATATGTAAGCTTTCAAGAGGATACCCACAAGAAAAGACTAACCAACAAGGCCGTTGTATCTCAGCCATGCCGCTTCAACGACAAACTTAACAGTGTAGCTGTCATCATATAACTCCTCGGCATTCATCTCCGTCTTCAGACACAAATGCATTTTTAAAAGATGCCGCCTCATAATAATGGCGATGAGCATGAAAATAGACTGAAATAAATGACGATTAGGACTGCATTGCGAGGAACAAGAATCCATACGCGTTCAATCGGCTCCCCTCTGAGAATCTCTTGCACCGTGTCAGCCGAGTCTATGTCGTAGTGGATTGTTTCCAGCCGTGATCGAAACGCGGCTTCCTCCGAAACGATGTATTCTTTGAATTGATCTGCGAGCCAGTCTGCCCCTTCAAAACGCTCGATGCCGCTCGTCAGGCCGATGACAAACGGCCACGTCTCGGATATGTAGTTGTTGAGAAACCGCTTGTTCCCGGGCATCTGAATTCCTACTTTGTCGCGAATAAGGCGCATTTCCGTGAAGATGTCGTCAATCTCAGTGCAGTATTTCGTGGCGTATATCTGCCATCCTATAGCCCAGTACGAAATCCAGCGCGGCAAGCTGGCAAGCGTCAACTCGTGAGCTTCAGATAAGCATAAACGCTCACCTCCAACCCTCATGCCGGCTCTGTGTGAATGTATTGACCTCGGAAATCGTACTGAATCCGGACGTGTCCGGGTCCAGGACCTCTGTTTTGAGGGACGATCAGCGAGGAACTCGAAATAGCGACTGGAACTGAAATTTACGCTGGAGATTTCGGAGGCGTTTGACCTGAAGATACTGGAGCATCCAGCTGTCGGGGAGCGGAACGCCCATCGCAGTCTCAGGGTCTTGGGCATCCTCATCATCCGGCGTAGAAAGTGAGGCAGAAGACGGAGGGGGCGGACGAAGATTAAGATCCGCGTGCTCCGCCCGCTCGACCAGATAGTCTCGGAGCGCCAAAACCACAGTGCGCGTTTTGGCGCTGCCTCGCCAACCCTAGTGGATGTCAAATGTCTGTTCACCGGAATCCGAGAACATAGGAACATACCTGATCCTTCCAAACTTGGCGCATGATCTACCAAACCAGGTATCCATGAGCTGACGAAAAGATGACGAGCCAGGGATACACACCTTATCCCTCAGCCGGAGATGCGGACCGCCCTTCAAAAAGTTAATTACACGATCCCCCTCGTGATGGATATCGTTCTTCAGATCTTCGCTGATTAATTGCAGACTCAGATCCAGGCGTTTCGCAAAGCTCTCCATATTCTCCTCTATCACCGAGGCGACATCACTCCGATATTCCTTGCGCAGCGCGGCGAGAGCTTCCTTGTGCTGTTCTTGTGCGCCGCCCGTTTGGGGCTTGTGCCCGCTGGGACCTGCGGCGTACGTGGACTGAATGTTGTGCGTGGAGGTCTCTTCATTCTGGAGCTTGATGAGCAGTGCACATTGAGCGTCGTTCCCCAGGACTGCTTCCTCGCCTCCGTTTGCTTTGAAGAACGCCTCGATCTTGCGGTCTTGCGGGGTTTTGAAGGATTGGAACTCTTTCGCGAATTCGTCGTGCATCCTAAAAGGATATTGAGACAATGAGCGTATGAAGCGAAACAACGAATCCTACTTCTTAAGCCTGTGCAGCGGTGTCAATAAATTGGACGTGAGTGCGGTTCATGACTTACATGGCACTCATGTCTTGGATCGTCGTTGCGGTGTTCAGCGTCAGCGCAAATTGGAGCTCCTGACGCCGGGTCGTGAACCGGACTTTTAAGCCGGCAAGTTTATCGTTCCACGTCGACGCCTTGCAAAACTTGACGATCAAAGACTGTTTTGTCATCGCATCCAGGGCTCAAATAATACACCCGTAAGGTGTCTGGTAGAATTCAGGAGGAAATGAATACGCACTGTTGTAGCATTCCTCAATGTCTTTTTTCATCTGCTGGCCGAGAGCCGCAAGTCGCGTCCCTACGGGCCGGCCGTCGGGTGTCTGCCGTGTATCATCTGGAGTGACGCCCACTCCTTTCATCCTGAGCATTTGTGAAGCCGGGACACTCTCCACCAAATGAGAGAAACTCACTCGACGGTTACCAGCATGACGTCCTTGATTGCTTCGAACAAAGATATCCTGCTTCTTTGGGAAATATCAGTATGGCCGTGTGGAAGTTAAACATAATAATTCGGAGGGCACCTCTCATTATCATGCCGCTTCATCTCCTGCTTATATGCAAACTGAAACGGCAAGAACGCAGCTGCCGCGAAAGGATGAACTTTCGAAAGGCCCTCGAGCGCACTCATGAGCGCCGGGACTCCATTGAGGATCGCCTAGACACAGCGGATGTAAACGAAGAGGAAGAAGAAGAAAAACACGGAATTGCGCAACGGACCTTTCCGATTTCCTGCACTTCTTCATTTGCGACAATAGTTTTGAACGTCGCAACGATGCCAGTCGATGCTGACGCAGCGGCTCCTGTGCAGTTAATTTCGTAAGTCGATGGGTGAAGATAAAGTCATCTCTGAACGCACCTGCGTCATTCTCGAGTTTATTCAAAACCCGTTCAGTCTTGGTCACGTTTCCGTTTGGATTGTTAACTGCTTTCCAAATTTTCTCGTCGGTGGAGACTGCGGTTACTGAAACGGAAGCGGTCATGTTCCCCGGTTGACTGTTGTCGGCGAGACCCGCGCTGTTCGCGGGCTGCCCGTTGACCTTCGAAGGTGCAGTCTCATCCGAGACACTGGACGGCGAGACAAGACGCACAGGTAGAGTCATTCCGCGGCGTATTTCGTCCCCACGAGAGGTCGAACCGTTCCCCCCATTTTGGGCGCCGCGACTCAGATTCGAAATAGGTGGAACAGGGTCATGATCCCCGTCAGAGTGGTCGGAATGCAGCCCCTTGACGTTCTGGTGGGAGCTGATGCGGTGTAAAAGACGCTTCATCGTGGCCTCGGTTTAGCGGGCAGTTGGCTTAGCTGGAAAGAAACCAAGGAGCGACCCTTGTATGTGTCCGTTCGTGTGCCGCGCTCCCGCAAATCGCTGTATTTGTTTGGTATTTGTGCGCCTTCGTCTCTTGATCACTGATGCAAAGGGCGCTGATAGCCTGATGGGCGCCGGTAATGATATCTCCGTCGACCAATGAGCTCGCAGGCTTGTCGCAGGTATTGTACCTGCAAAGGGTAATATATACCGGTAATAAACAAACCCTTTGGACCGTTCGAAAGGGAAAATGATGTATGTAACTTTCTCGGACCTTGCCAATCGGCGTTCAAGTTTCGAGAGGCCCTGAATTAGGCACAGGCACTGTCAGGCAGGGCAGTGAAGAAAATGAATACATATATAGTATATTAAACGGCTCAAGAACCGGAAACCCTGATATATGTACAACGAAGTCAGTTGAACGATCAAAAGGGGAATTCGTTCCATACCTACTTCTGTCGCGACCAGGCGCAGACATTCAAAGATCTGGAGAGTTCGGCGCATCGGCTAGACCCTGCCATGGAGAGAACTGCAGCACCGCAGGTGGAGGGTACGATAAGTCGAGATGGAGCCCACTTTGCACCAACGGCAGCAGTTCCGGCTGAATATCGAGCTCCATGTCTCGCGTAAAGCGAATGACAACACGCTTCAGCATCCTCGATTGGATGAAACGCAAGAGCGCCTCGTCTGAGAAGGAACAGCAGTCGTTTATTTCCAGTACCTGTAGACCTGGGCAACAGGGGGTGGAGAGGTCGGGAGAGGGAGTGAGGGATGCTAAAATCTCGTCATCGAAGATGTCGGAGCCCACCTCCCGCCATCGAATGGGAAATTCGTTAATCACAATTTCGCGAATGGTAGGCGATAGTCCGCGAAGGAAGCCAGCCAGAGACGGCTTTGAAAATAACTCGATGTTGATATCGAGGCTTTCGATGCGCGGGGCGGCGGCGAGGAACGGAGCATAGGAGACATTGTCGTCGTGGTTCGAATTGCCACGAAGTTTGAAATGCCGCAACTGGGGGAAAGAGAGTCGACTGAATAGCTGGCGGATGGTGGATGAAAGGGTGCCAACACATTGTAGGTCCAGCGTATTAAGGAAAGGGAGGTCGAGAATGCGATCTCCGACTCGGCTGCTGGTGTTGAGACCATCGTGAACGAGGAGTCGGCAACTGCGCAGCTGAGGGCACCGAGAAAACAGCTGCAGGGACATTTCGCTCGTCAACGAAGGACCTCCAGCAGTCCACCTTTCGGCAATAGATAGGTTCGTTAAACCTTCCCACCGAATCGGCAATTCCATGGGGCTGAAACTGCTTCCCATAATGTAAAAGGAAGAAATTTCGGGGCCGCGAAGAAAGCCCAACGAATCCCATCGGGCTGAATCTTCCGAGGGTTCGTGGATCTCGCTGATGCTGACCGACTTGAGCATCGGGACATCGGCCGCAGTAAGGTGCGAGATGGTCGCCAGAACGGAAAAAAGGGTCGTGAAGGTCATGTGCTCCCAACGGGATGCGAATGGGAGGAGGGCCTGTATGAGATGGTTCTGCGTGGTGGAGGTGAAGCTGGTACGGTCAAACGTGGACTGCAGAGATATAGACAGGGGGCATTGGCCGGATCGACCAAGCCAAGCTGTGGTCGTCTGCAGCCGCTGCTCTAGCTTCTCCTCAAAGACGGCGATGGCGGAGTTGTACGGGCAGGTGGGTTCCACAATGTGAAGCCTCGACCACAGGCGCGGTGTAGAGAGGGATATCGCTCTCCAGGAGCTGCAGATGCGGCCCAGGATTACGGGCGCGTCCATGGCACTCATGGCGCAGTTCCGGTGCGTTGGGATGCAGGCTACAAAGATTTCTTGAATAATGTCGAGTGGCAATCTTCGAACCGGCGAAATGAGGGCCCGGTGCGCATCGACGTAGGCACGAAGCCTGGCGCGCTCCTGCGTCAGGTCACCGAGCGCCGCCTGTAACTTGGCGATTTCATCGTCGAGATGACTCAATTGAAGGAGGGGTTCAGCGAGCAGAGTTTGTATCTCTGCTATCTCTTCGTCCTCGGGGCAATAATTGGTCCCTAGCCTTGACATGAATGGAGACGACATGACGGACCCCGCACGGTCGAGGCAGTGCACGTCGTAAACACGATCACGTGAAATGATGAGCCGTCGCGTCGGTCCCGAAGGATCAAGCGTCTCTCGACGTGGCCTGGCCAGCACCTGGCCTTGAGACAAAAAGGATATCTCCGTTGGTGCAAAATAAAGACGGATTTTACCTCAGCGGGCTTCTCCGCGCTGGGCGGACATTCAAGGGGACAGCATAATTTTGTTCTCAATTTTATTGACGCTCTTGACTATGCCAACAGCCACGGTGTGCTGCATGTTACAGACAGAAAATATGCCAAGCGGGGGGTACGCGCCGTACACCTCGATACACTACACACAAACTCAAGAATGGAGGAGACGCGCGGAATTAACAAACATAACAGGGGCTTACAAGGAACGAGTTTGACGATGCAGGAGTGGCCGGTGAATGCAGCGGAATCTTCAACTTGGCGAACGGGTGCGCTATCGAGAAATTTCCCCGTGATTTCTGAGCGAAATACGTCCTTCACTTTGGCCTCAATGAGTCACTTCTCAAGTCTGAGCCTAAGAGTCAGACTCAGAGCCTCGAGGTTCATCAAGCTGACATCCCGAGCAAATCTTATCAAAACTCTAATTCCTGACCCGAACAGTCCGAGAGAACCGCTCCCGTGGCCTCACCAGGGATAACCATCTCTATGCTAACTAGTGGTCCTCACATTCTCGTTTCTTTCTCAGATCATCCGTTGAGGAGATTAATATTGGTGGCATGGCATTAACGTATCCGTAGCTACTATGCCAACTGGCCCTCGCATTCTCGTACCTACCTACCTACCTCGTTTCTTTCTCAGATCGTCAGATGACGAGACACTTACCATAGCTACCCGACACCCTTAAAATAGATCTGACCCGCGGCACTGGCAATGTTGGGTGCGCTGCAACCAAGCAACTTGGGATTCAAAAATAACCATCTATCATTCTCCCCACGGCGTTGTCCAGCACCCGCCAACACTGGCGCATTCAAAAGTAAACGCAAATCTCCAGGTGGTCCCACCCCGTTCTATCACCCCCGTTATGTGTCGCATATAACAACGCCGATAAAAGCAGAGGGGCATCGGGGAACTAACTGGTGGCGTAAGTTGTCTCCTCGTTCTTCTTTCCTTTCGCCCTCGCACTCTTTCCCCTTCGCTCCATTTTGATAATGGCTGGAGTTGAACTCATGTGCGTGCATCCCAGTCACTTCCCCTGCCGCTGGACTTATCGAGGCCAGCTTTGGACCCTTGCTGATTGGTGAGTGCGAGTGCACCTCGGCCTTTGCGATCTGGACTTAAATGGGAGTGTTAGGTGTTGTGCTGAACATGATGCTGTATGGAGTGTGTGCTCTCCTGCGAAATATCCGAATCATTCTCTGAATAAGCCCAGATTATGTCCATACAGGTGGCTCGAATCTCCTCCTTGGATCCTTTCCATCAATAATACCGGTCGCTATTTTAGATGTTCACATATTATCAACGATATCCTAGGTACGCTGCTCGCACCGAGCAGTCAAATAATTCTACATACTGAAACATTTGTAGCGATTCCGCTTGGATCCGCTACTTGGTTCGTTCCTTTTGCCCTGTCGGCTGTAGGATGATTCCAGCGTATACCCTAGATGCTTTATTTATTCCTTGCGGAGACCGCCAACGTTGTTGTCCAGGTCGGCATCGTCTACGAGCCGCTGATCATTCAAGGTTGGACCAAACCCTGAGTATCCCACATCCAATATTCACATCTCTTCGATCTCAGAGAGAGACGTAGCGATCGCTGTGTCGCCCAAGTGTGAGTTGTGCACTCGAATCATAATACATACACTCTGAACTGCCGTCCAAACCAGTGTTGCCCGGAGGTGAGCCTGTGAGCACAGACAGGACGCACAATATAATCGGCGTCGCGACGTAGACTCCATCTTAATAGTGCGTCGTTAATCATAACCTTCTCATGCCACAAGAGGCTTGAGCTCCTGCGCACAGGCCATCGTATCTGCGCCAATCCAGCTATTCCAAGCCTGGCGCATCAGCGGTGCGCGGCGCTTTTCTGGAAATCGGGATCGGACTGAAAAATGCGACTACTACAGTCATCACTGGGTCTTTCATCATCCCAGCGCTCATTGCCTTGCTCTCGTTTGCTTCGCTTGGTACGTTCCATCAGCTAGCCAGTCGCATACCGACTCCCAAATGTCTCCAATAGCCGGCGGGCTCCTGGTGTCCGTATTAGTCTCGGTAACCCGGCAGTTCCGCAACTTCCAGAGCTTCTCGACGGAGGTCAGTTTCTGGCTTGGATGTAGCGCCGCCTGCGATATCGCCATTGCTGTCGCAATGAGCCGTGCGCTGGTTCGTGCTTGGTTCCCTCTCCGCATCGTCTATAATTATTCTAACTGCTAACCGCCCACCAGTACGTGCGCAAAACGGGATTCGGCGTCGTCGACGGCCAGATTAATCGCATCATTCGGCGTGCGTGCTGTCCATCCACTCCTCCGGATATCCTATAATCTCAAGGCCCCACCAGTGACGATAGAAAGCGGCTCGGCAACCGCCATAATGGCCCTGGCGGACGTCATACTTTTCCTTTTGTTCCCTGTACGCAAATTTCTTTCCGCCGGTATGAGTTTCACCCACCTAAATTCCCGCAGAAAACTTTGGTGTAAGCTCGTATCTTATCCCGCTGCCCGCGCTTCAAGTGCTGAATTTTGCAACAGTAATTTCATCGTGGACTTTCCGCTGTCGAACCTGTACACGTGCTCCGTACTTGCCATGTCTGTCTAAAGTGTCGTCAATGGCGTCCTAGCTGATCCTGGGATACAGGTTAAACTCCCGGGAACGTGCGAAGGTCGTAGATACAGAGCATACTCACCCAGCACCCCAGCTTCTTGCGCGAACGCAAACATCCGTCCAGTCACGGCCGTCGGTTAACAAACCTGTACGTCGTTCGAACCACGCCATCCCCCGAATCGGCGCTCATAATTTCCCATCACTCCTTCCAGCCCCAAGCGGTAATTAGAAACCCCCCTCTCATCAACCTCGTGCTAACAGCCCAACTAGAGCCTCAAAATCTATACATCCACAGAAAGGCTAGTGGCCACCGACGACGGTGACCTGCACTCGGATTTTTATAACTATAATGCTCAACCACGAACTGGGCTCACGCATTCGAGCCCCCGCTCAAAGAATATTGGCGCGTCGCATAGGCCGATGCCCGAGAGGTTCTAGATGGACGATTACGATTCAGACTGACGAATACATTATTGTATGATACCCGACACGCATCTAAGCAGTTCAACCTCGGGTGTTGAATTTAATCTGTTGAACAAAGGTCCGAGTCTTCAAACGGAGATTTAATTACAGAGGAATATGAAGGGCAAGAGTTGTTGGATGTCGCCAACGCACACCCGCAGCTCTTCCGAAGTTACGGTTGACGTTTCATGTAAGAAAGGCTATTGAGTCGAACAGGGGTCTCCCGCTGACATTTGTATATTCTTCAGATTACAGGTACGCAGTGGCTCACCGAAGGTCGAGCTACTGTATGCGCACAAGGACACAGATGGCATGGAATGCTGAAGGTAGAGTGAGAGGAGCTCTGAGGGACGGATTCATTTCGCAGGAAGTTCTTGAGCGGACTGGTTTGGCGGTGAATGGCATCGGATTCATTTTGAATGGAATTGAATTGAAGCTCTAAGCCCGCACGCTTGCAGGTGTTCGACAGTAGGCAGATAGACATGCATCAGGAAAAAACCACTTTGAAACGTAGCTCTCAGTAGCGCCAGTACGTCAGGTAGGCTGGTAACCAAGTCCCCCGATTCGTAGCCCCTGGTAGCTTCAAGCCAGTGCTCAGTAGCCGCTGGTAGCCGTCACGCGGCTGCTTGGTAGTACTTGGTCGCACCCCATATGTGCGCGCTATCAGACTACTCAAGCTATGGAAGTCGTATAGCCTGGTCCATTTGGGATAATTAAACAGCAGTAGGATTCCAGATAAATAAAACATATTTAATACAACTAAGCATCATCGTCGCCAGTGCCACGCTCGGCATCGCGCTCGGGCTCCTCGGGCTCGGGCTCGCTGTCAGTATCCCCGGTCCTCCCCGCCAGCTCCGCACGCAATGCATCCTTTTGCGCATCATCGATGTGAGTGCGCTCCTCGGAGGTCGCGGTGACTCCGAGCCCGATACTGGATAAGGAATCAATAAATGCTGACATATCAATGTGATCCAAGCGCACCATGCTTTCTTGTACAACCTGCGCCGGATGTTCTCGGTCACCACGGGGTGCGTGCTACACCAGGTGGCGACGTCCGCAAGATGGATCTGATAGGCCTTGGACATTTCCTTCTCCGTGAATTGGCTAGGGATGTGAATGCCGGTGGACCATTCGGTCGCAAGGAATTCGAGCTGACACAGTGCAATCAGAATGTGCGGTAGGGGTAGAATAATTCCATGGCGTACAACACTGAAGTCCATCGCGAGATAAGGACCCGGAATGGGATTGAAATAGGAGCCGAAAATAACACCCAACGAATATTTGTTCTTGAATACCGAATGGTGGCGGGCTTCAGCGATGATAGAGTTTTCTCCGTATCCGGTGCGCGCCACGGGGTCCTGAAGACATTGAGCAACATGATCGAGTTGCGTGGAGCATTACCTTATAATGAAATGATGCCTTGTGGATGAGCGCGTCGGACTTGGCCTTGTTGGACTTAACGATAGCTGCCTTAGTACTGCGTTGGAAGCCGTAGTGTGTCGCAAATAGTGGCCGGAAGCCGTCGACGGTCTTGCCGCGAATGTGAGAGCCACGTTTCGTAATCTGTAGGTACACGTCAATTACTATCCCGAGCGTAATCTTTGACGTACCAGTCGGGACATGCGGTCCGTGAGGATGAGGCGCTCCTTGGCTGAGCGGCAAGCATTATTGAAGCACTCGTCAGCCCAATTGACCTGGATAGTGATGCCAGGGAAGCCATTAATCGCGAGGATGCGAGCACTATACTCTGCCATCGAGCGAAGGAGGATAGCCTCGACGACGGGATCATAATCAGCCGCTTTGGGTCTCACACCCGGGACGGCGACGAAGCCCTCGCGGAACTTCGCCTCCTTCGCCTTGGACTTGGTGCGCTTCGGGGGAGGTGCGGGCGATTGCTGCGAGGGTTGCGCACGCTTCCGGGAAGGAGCACCAGCGGCAGCACCGGCGGCTGCACGGCCGCGCTCCTGGGATAAATCCAGGCGAGGCGGAGGCGGAGGCGGTGCATTGTCGGCGCCGTCCTCGTCCATCACGCCATCGTCGTCATGGGCGCTCCTAGCAGGTGAGACACGTGGGGAATCACCTTCACCCAGCTCTTCAGCAGTAAGCTCGGGCAGCCGCTTGAAGGTCTTACGCGAAAGCTTGGGCACTGCGGTGGACTGAGCTTTGTTGGTCTTGCGGAACACTGTGGTGGGGCGTGCAGGCGGTGCAGGGAGGCGGCCGAGGGGGGTGATCTACATGAGTATCAGGTAGACCACAGGGCGAGTAGACAGCACGCACCACTGAGGGAAAGGATGTCCGGTCCTGGTCCGACATCTCCTCCTCACTTTCGGGGCCGTCCATGTCGCGGGGCTCCTCGTCTACGGTATGGTGAGATAGGGAGCGCGGAGAGAATCGAAAGATACCTTCGAGCGGGTCTTTCATCTGCCCGACCTTCTTCATCAGGCTCGCGACCTTCTTCTGCGCGGCCGCAAGCTGTGCTGCAGCCGAGGTGAGGTTCTCTTTATCTGCGGAGAATTCAGCGGAGACGGAGGTAAGGGACAGAGGTTATACTGGTCTTGTCCTGCTTCTCGGATGGCTTCCGCGCTGCGCTGGTCCTGGTGCGCATCTCGAAAGTCTGGTTGCCAGAGAGGTCATCTCGCGAACGGCGAGGTTTGGAGGGCTGCTTGGTGGGAGTGCCAGACTCAGAGTCGGAATCGGAATCGGAGTTGGCGCGACGGTGTGCGGAGCTCATGGTAGTGGAAGGAGAGAGAGAGGCGATAAGGTAAACAAATGTGTGTTTCAGGTTGTTTGGTGGTATCCATGTGCGAGATGCTGCGGGCGCCGTCGGCGCCGACCTAAATTGCAAATCCCGATAAGGCGCCATCACGCAGCCGCCACTATCTCCCACAATGCCCACCTTTTCATGCCCGTATTGCGCTGCTATGCGTCCGACCATGCAGGGCCTGCGCTCCCACATTGAGCAAACCAGCATGTGTCGAGAGAAACAATATACTTTTATGTCTTCGTATGAAAGCGACTCTGAATCGGATCAGGATCAAGAACCCACTAGCGCCGATAAAGCTACCAGCGATGTGGAGATGCTTGTTCCTCTCGAACAGGGCGCTGCGGGGGACTTAAGTCTAAATTCGGAAGATGAGGAGGAACAGATTTACGCGGATCCTGCGCCGGTGGAAAACACACCGCCAGCAGAGTCTGCTCCCGAGCCTCCTGCCCCGAATGCGCAGAAGCGCCGGCGCCCGACTGTGGAGGAGGTGGAGGACGAGGACGACCGCTATGCCGAGGACTTCCCAGAGGATGCTGAAGCCGGCGCACCTATGGAAGCATGCAAAACCTTCTTTGAGACGCTTCGGGAGCAGCAGAGGGACGCTGGCCGCGCACCGTGGTATCCATTTGAGAGCGAGGACCAGTGGGAGCTTGCGCGCTGGCTGATGACCTCGGGTCTCAGTCAAAAGAAGACGGACTCATATTTGAAGCTCAAAACTGTGCGTACCTCGGTATCTCGATCTTTTCCATCGCTAATCGCACTTTCCAGGTGCGCGAGGGCATTAACCCGTCATTCCACAATAATCGGGCTTTCTTGAAACATATCGACGCCCTGCCGGAGGGACCGCAATGGTTCTGTCACCCTTTTGAACTGAAAGGCGATGAGGTTGATGCGGACGGGCAGCCGAAGACAGAGATCGTGGAGTTGTGGCACCGGGACCCGCTCGAATGTATCCAGGAGCTCCTGGGGAACCCGTCTTTCATGAATCAGGGTTATGCGCCGATTCGTGTGTACAAGACCTTGCGAGATGGTGTTCTAAGCAATCGAGAGTATTCGGAAATGTGGACCGCTGACTGGTGGTGGAAAATCCAGGTGAGGCGCGAGCTTGAAGAAAATTGGACACGTACTGATGATTCTTCGCGCAGGAACTTCTTCCTCCCGGCGGGACGCTGGCTCCGATCATCATATCGTCGGACAAGACACAGCTAACTCGCTTCAGCGGTGACAAGCAAGCGTGGCCGGTATACCTTACCATCGGCAACATCGAGAAAGATACACGGCGTGCACCCTCTTCGCGAGCAACCGTTCTGCTGGGCTACATCCCGGTCACAAAGCTCGAGATATTCTCCAAGAAGACGCGATCTTCGGTGGCCCACCAGCTTTTCCATGACTGCATGCGGGTCATGCTCGAGCCCTTGAGGAAGGCGGGAAACGACGGCGTCAAGATGGATTGTGCCGACGGCTTCGTGCGAATGATGTACCCGATTCTGTCGGCATACATAGCCGACTACCCGGAACAATGCCTCGTTGCGTGCTGCCGAGAGAACGCCTGTCCGCGCTGTCTCGTCCACCCCAAGGAGCGTGGAAAGGCCGTAAATTCAACCCTTCGCGATCCCGATAAAACACTCCGTGTTCTGATAGCCCAGTCGAAGGGTGAATTCCCGCCAAAGTTTGTTGACCAAAACTTGCGACCAATTAATCCGTTCTGGGCCAATTTCCCTCACTGCGATATATTCTCATGCATGACACCCGACATCCTCCACGAGCTGCATAACGGAGTCTTCGGCGATCATGTTGTCGGTTGGGCGACGGCGGCGATGGCCGGGGACAGCGCTGAGGTGGATTCCCGGTTCCGTGCGATGTCCCCACATCCAACCCTTCGCCACTTTAAAAAGGGGATTTCGTTGACGTCTCAGTGGACGGGGACTGAACGCAAACAGATGCAGAAAGTCTTTCTCGGTGTCCTGGCGAAGGCCACCGATCCCGCCGTACAACGCGCCGTCCGGGGCATTATTGATTTCATTTATTACGCTCACTTCAAAAAGCACTCCGACGACTCTCTGGCTAAACTCGACGCGGCCTGGAACGCGTTTCATGCCGACAAGCAGATTTTCCTCGACAAAGAAATTCGTAAACACTTCAATATCAACAAAATTCACAAAATCAAACACTATGTCGACTCTATTCGTTCTCGCGGCACCGCCGATGGTTTCAATACCGAAAATACCGAACGCCTCCATATTGATCTCGCCAAAACCAGCTACAATGCGAGCAATAAAGTCGGGTATACGCGCCAGATGACCGTGTGGCTCCGTCGCCAGGAAGCCGTCTACAAATTCGGCACATACCTTCAGTGGGCGGTCCCAGGATATCTTGCTGATCGCGACTCGTCAACAGCAGTCGATGAGGACAAAGACGACCCCGATGAAGAGTCCGAGTCTGGTTCGGCTGCGCCTGAGGAGCCAGACGATTCGGACAATGAAGGGGAACTCGAGGATTTGCCTGAATCCTCCACCTCCCTTCCTCTGTATCGTGTCGCAAAAACACCGCCCTTCCCGAATCTCACGGTTACTTCCATTTGCAGCGACTTCCAGGCCCCCGATTTCCTCCGTAATCTCGATCGCTTCCTCGAATCAAAATCCATCACTCCCCGCCTCGAAGCCGCCGAGAACTCGAACTTTCCAGTTTACAAATGCCTCCGTGTTACCCTCCCCCACATTTCTGAAATATCCTCCGAGGAAACCCCTGATACAATCCATGCGATCAGAGGTGAACCTATGAAACTGACAGCCAAGGGCGTCAAACCGGCAAAACGGGGCCAGTTTGATACCATTCTTGTTCAGCAAAATCCCCCTGGAACTGACCAACGTCCGACCGATGGTAAGTTTGCCTGGATCGGTTGAATTAAACTTATACTTGAGTAGGTATTTCCGTTGCGCGCGTCCGGGTGATCTTTCGATTGCCCGAGGACTACGGTCATTATCCCGACCCTCTGGTGTATGTGGATTGGTACAAACCGCTCAAGCCCCCTGTTGCAAATATTGGAATGCACGAGGTTTCTCTTTCCTCTCGCAATCACCGTCAACACTCATCCATTATCCCGATTACCGACATTCTTCGTTCCTGCCACCTGATACCCGTCTTCGGCCGTTCTGTTGATCCAACATGGACGTCGGAGACTGTCCTCGACCTGTGTAAATCATTTTATCTCAATCCCTACCTCCGACACCATGACTTCTATTTATTCCGCTATCTCGTTGATCTGTATGACTCTAGGAAGGCCGAGGAGCAGCGGCAGGCGCGTGTGCGCCACTTGGGGCGGGCAGGGCGTTGATCAATGTGTATAAAATGATTACTATTAAGTAGACCGTTCGATTTTTTTTCACCGATGGCCCGTCCGCATTGCAGGCACTATAAGAATACCAACACTACCAAGAACCCCGCCACGGTAACTGACGCTACTGATGCTACTGGTTGACCAGCCGAAGGATATCAGAACTACCGGTTGCTACCAAGATATTGGTGAGTGGCGACCAATACTACCATTGCTACCAAACACAAAGGGAGGGCTACCGGGCAAATTGTTGTTTCCTGATGTGTGGAATCCGATTCCACCAAAGCACAAGTCCGTTGTTCAACGCGTCCAGGGGTCGAAATTCGATTTGAGAGATCCCATATCCCGCCCGCGCACTTATCCGGTCAGGAATACTTGGATCCTCTCGCGAGCCTTGTATAAATTTTGTATAAATCGCATGGCAGTTGGTGGTCGGGTCCAGGCCGAGTCACGTCACAACCGTCGTCACAGCCGCTTGATTGATTTGATTTGGCATCTGAACGGTCCGAGACTCCGAGTCGCAGGTGTCCAATCTTATCAAACCTTCCCTCGACGCTGGATACGTTTCGCGAGCGAGCGACGAAGAAAGGTGGCTGGATACACCTTGCTTGAAGTCGAGCGCTCAGGACTCTCGGAGGCTGGATCTCCGACTTGGTGCACCGAAACCGAATACAAGAGGCCGCTCTGAGCACGAATACAAATGCTGGGCGCTGGTCCCCTCCTCTCGCCTCACAACAGTTTTCTTGTCTCATCGAGTACGAGGGATTTATGCGCGCCAGGCACACGGACGTCGCAAAGCATGGATGGTTTGGGGTGGAGCAGTCAGCCGGAGCGGACGCGGATGCCATACCCTGCCCCGTATGGGGATGGTGCTACACGTCGCTGGCTGCCGCGTGCGGACGACGATGGGATGGACGGTGCGCGGCCTTTTATTCTTTCTCCATTTCTTAGCGCGCAGATGTGCTTCGACCTGCGGTGCGACGACGATGGGCTATATGCCTGTTCGGATCCTCTCTCGCTTTTTATGTTACCACCGCGCGGCTGGGACGTGTGGTGCCCGTCTTGTACGGATGCTGCTGGTCCCAGCAAGCACACGGCTTTTCCGCGTCCGTGGTGGATTGGTATCGACGCGACGTCCTAGGATTCATCTGAGTTTGGGCCGGCCTGCTGCTCTTCGGGTGCGGTGTCGATTGCACGATCGCGAGAGGAGTGGTCTCCCAGTGCACCAGCAGAGGAAGTCTGCCGCCATTCGTGACGCGTGCTGTGTATGCTCCCCGTCCCGGCGTCGGTCGCGTTGGCGTCGCGCTTCTTTGCGGGCGATCTACCCGCGAGCCTGTCGTTTTTTCGCGTATGTAGTGACCTGCCTCGCCTGCACTCTGTTTCTTACGGCGGGTGCGCAGGCTTTTTATCTTCCTGGAGGGGCCCAGCGCCCGCCCAACGTTCGAGGTGGCCTCGGAGTGTCGCCCGACAGCGGGAACGTCCAGCGAAACACTGGCTCTATCTCCCGCAGCCTCATCAGGTCTTTAACGGGGGGCACTGGCGCTCCGTCCTCTCCGCGGTCGACTTTCCTTCGGGTCCTGGCTCTTGCCCCCTCGTTTCCGTTGCCAGCGTACGTCTCGTTACGTCCACACGGGGGAGTTGGCAGACACGACTTCCCGATCCGCATGCGTGAAGGACGGCGCGTTAACGGGGAGGAGCCATGCGTGGTGTCGCGATGACTCACCGCCACTCACTTCGAGTCTTCGACCCCTCCTTGCACAGCCGAAAACAAACACCACAAAAACCCCTGGTCCGTGCGCCTCTCCCTCCACTATATAACGCCGACCCCACATCCAACAGCTTCACTTACCTTGATGGCATGGCTCCCCTCACTACTCGGGGCCATGGACCGCGCGCCCACCCCATCGCACGGCGACCATGTCCATACAGGGTGCGCGCGCGGCTTGGGCGGGCTTCGGCACGTCCACTATTCCAATCTTTTCCTGCCCTGCGATGGTCACTCGGCTTCGCAGGCTTTTTTTTCGCGCGTGCGCAGCGCTAACCCTAACCTAAGTTGCATCAAAAATGGTTCGCTTTGACCGCTCCAAAAAAAATGGCCAAGGCCGATAACCTTTAAGACCAATGTGACGCTGGTGGAGCAGGAGGAGGAGGAGGATGTATTACCGAACCCCGCTGAAAGTTAGCGCTGCAGTGGATTTCGTTTGTTATTCGGGCTGGGTTCGAAATATATTCATACAACATATTCAAGCAATCACAGAAGGACAATAATTGCGACGAGGCCAGGATGTGTGCTGCATGCATGCATCAATCCTTTTAAATGTTGCAGTCAATTTCAAGTTTCATGCAAGCCTGTATCAAGATGTTGGGATTTCGCCGTCATCAGGCGTAGATAGGATAAGACTCAGGATAAATTAGAAGCCCACGTACGTTCAGATAGGGCACGTACGTTCAGGAAGGAAGGGAATTAGCATTAACTGGGCACAGCATCCTCTAGGCCCTCTCAAAGGAGAAAATGGCAAGCCTCCGGGGAAAGGTATTTGAGTTCGAGATCAAGGCCACTCTGGACTAGTGGCTGCAGCTCCCTGCGGATGTCGACCTTCATGCTCCGGTCAAAGTGAACTCTTAAACACTTTAACGTCCGCGATTTGATGAAACACAGGAGTACTTCATCGGAAATGGAGCACGGGTAGGTTATCTCCAGCACCTCTAGGTCTTCGCAATATGGGTGGGGAGCGCAAGAGATGGGATGAGGGTTTCTAGGATCTCGTCATTGAAAACGGGTGTAGCCCGGGAATGTCCGATCTCGAGTTCGCGGAGGGTGGGCGAGAGCCCCTGAAGAAGAGCAGTAAGAGACAGCTCTGAGAACGTGTTCGCATTGAACTCGAGGCTTTCGATGTACGGGCAGCGGTGACCAAGGGCGTAAAGGATATGGTGTCCGAGCTGACCTCGCAAGGTCCGCGAAGCTTCAAATCCCGCAATTGCGGGAGCGAAAGCTGGCTGAACAGCTCGCGGACGGTAGATGCAAGGGCTTCCTCGCCGTACAAATCCAGGACCAATGTATGGAGAAAACGGAGCTCGAGAATAGGCCCTCCGGTTTCGATGCTGGGTACGGGACCGTCACGAACGAGGAGATGATAGGTTCGCAGGAGAGGGGATAGATTAAACATCTGCATGGAATTCTCAATGCTCATCGAGCCACCTCCCCTTCCATCCACGATGATTGAAAGGTCCGTGAGGCAGCTCCGGCCAAGCGGTAATTCTAGCGAGGCGAGACCAAATCCACGGATGTAAACGGAGTGGATTTTGGGGTCGCGAAGGAAACCGAGTGAATCCTCGCGGACTAGATATCGGTCATTTGCGCAAACTATAACCGACTTGAGTGTCGGGACATCCGCCTGGCGCATTTCGCGGAACAGGTTGTAAAGAACTGGTGAAGCTAATGTGCTCCCATCGGGGTGCAGATGGGAGCAGAGTTTGAAAGGAAATGGATCATGATATCGTACTCCGTCCCGCATTTCAGGGATATGGACAGCGGGCACTGGCCAGATCGACTGAGCCACGTCTTGGTAATCTCAATCCGCTGCACCATCTTCTCATCGAAGAGCGCAGGGTGCCCGGCCGAGCCAACCGGGCGGACTAGCTGTACAGTGTGAAGCCTGGCATAAATTGTGGTGTCGAGAGGGAGATGGCTCTCCAGTCGCTGCAGATGCGCCCTAGGAGGACGGGCACCTCCACGGCGCTCATGACACAATTGCAGTGCGTTGGGAGGCAGGTCGTAAATATTTGCTGGACGGATGATCTCCAGCGGCATCCGTTGAGCGGGAGAAAGGAGAGCCTCGTGGGCGTCCACGTAGGCACCGAGGCTGGCGCGCTCCACTGTCAGCTTATTGAGGGTCATCTGCAATGTGGCGATTTCATTATCGAGGCGCCTCAAACGAAGGGTGGGTCCGGCGAGTAGGGTTTGAATACCCAGTATTCCCTCGTCGGGACGGTAATTGGTCCCTGGCTTCGAGGTGAATGGCGAGGACATGAGGGTGGACGCAGGTGACGCTAATACTTTACACGGTCACGGGTGTAGTACGCCGGGTGATGGCCGTCGCGCCGCGACCAAATTTAACACTTTCCCCCGTGTTTGGTGGTCGCCGCACGCGGGAAGCTGCAAAGTATCGGAAAGTTTTTACAGCCTGTTACATCTGGGTGTCACTTATAGCATGCACGTCCTCTGAAGATCGTGTCGTGGGAGCCGAGGTCGGTGGCCGGGTAGGAGCGTTGAATATACAGAGACGATTGTCGATTAGGCTCACTCCCATAGAGAGATTAGAGCGAAGTCGATAGGCAGCTCACTCTGGAGCACCTGCATGTACATCGAGTGCCACGGCACATTTTAACACGTTTCAACGCCTGCGATTTGATAAAACGCACGAGGACTTCGGCGGAAAGGGGGCAAGGGTATAGGATTTTAGCGCCTGGAGGCCTGGGTAACAGGGGGCGGAAAACTCGGGATGAGATGAAGGATCATGGGATCTCATCGTTAAAAAGAGGGTTAGTCAGGCGATGGATCTCCCGGACAATGTCGGAAGCAGGCGTAGAGCCGGAGAATATTTCGCCGCAGGGAGGGCTGCTGGGACAGGGGGAGGCGCAACCTGTCGCCAGGTCAGATTGCCCCGGCGGTATTACATCGAAGACAATAGCAGTCGGCTGTGATCCATCTGTGAGGATATACGGTAATTGAAGGATGAGAGAAACACCGTCAATCGCTCCGGCTCGCTTTCGTGCTATGAAGTCATCCGCCAGAGCCCAGAAATCAGGCAGACCCTTCGCACCGGCCTCCCAATCGGACCAGTAATCCTCGAATGTGCCCTCTACGAAGCGGACGTTGCGGACGGGGACACCCCCCGGGTGTGCATGGGTTAGGGTAGAAGAGCCCCTGAGATTGACCAAGGTCTCGAGGCGCGGGCAGTCTGCAAGCACCGTGTTTATCACATTCCACGGAACTTCGCCGTTCAAACACAGGTGGGTGAGGGCGGGCAGCGCGGGGATCACAGCACAGGTGGCGGCCACATCGTCGGCGGAGTCGAACATGTCGAGGTGGGTGACGGAGGCGAAGAGCGGGTGTACCGGATCTATAAGCTCGGGTCCGCCAAATAACCTGTCGAGCGCCACAGAGAGCCGCTGGAGGCGCATCTCTGCCAGAGTTGGGAGGAGCGTGGGATGCTCCAATTCTTCGATCGTTGCAAGGTTTATGATACCTGTGCACAATTTCAAAAGCGCAGCCACCTCGTCTAGCGACCATTTAAAATCTTCAAGTGCCAGGTGGCGGACCGCGTCCCGGCAAAACTGGGGCGGTTTCGATAGCAGGGCGCGGGCCATGTTAGAATAGAGGGATCCGTGGCCAATACGGACGACTCTGTATAACAGGGGCTCAATCCTGCGTCGAAATTAGATGATGTTCGGGATCCTTTGAAGGGAGCACTGAATCAGACTGAATCACCAGAGAAGAACGCGACGAGCGACGCAGAGCAACGTGGGGATTGCACCGGGATGCATCAGGGCTGTCGTTTCGAATATCTCCCGCTCCAACTCGAGGGGAAGTGAAGTTTGATCGGCCATTTATGGTTTAAGGGGATTGTGGTGGTCAAGAGCAAAAGAAGTCAGTGGCAGTGTCACCCTTTGCCCCAACAGCGCGTAAATAGTATGCACCGCCACACCGACGGGTGCGGTACTCCGATCCGACTATGGGAGACGAGGCATTACTCCAAGTAAAACTTGGACGATAACTTGAACTTGAATGACTTCGGGCACTGGCAGACCAATTTTACGTAGAGATACAAGCTTTACATGGTCCGAGGTAGCCGTGAGTCTGCCCAGTGAGTCCAGAAAACTTAAAGCTAAACCTTTCAAGCTCTTGTAAGATGTAGCTATGGATGTCCTCATTGGACTAAAATAAACTGGTTTGGTCCGTGCGTTTGGGAGTGTTTTTCTTTGCCAGCTTCCTGTTTTTGACGATGATCATTGTGATTCATCGTGAACACGGCCACAAACATTCATGACACACACAATCCAAATCTAGTTTCAATATATGAAGCTCAAATTGACCCGTGCAAGATTGTCCATGTACCGCTGCGAAAACAAAAATTGCCATCGCAAATTGATCCCAAACATCTCGTTTTCGTTTTCTGTCACCTTGATTCTGACATATGTGTTTCGATTTTCCCTCTGGCCACATATGTTCTCGCTCCTTCTGTTTCCTTAGTCGTCTGAATCATACACCTTTGCACTCGATTTGAACGTTGGCATCAGTTGGTTCAAACTTTGCCATCACCTTCGGAAATTGCCGTCACAAGGCACAACTCAGACAGGCTAGCCAAATGCTCGGGCGTAAAGGGTCATATGAGAGCAAGGAATATTCAATATAGTGATAGTGAGCACTTGCAGAGACTTGGCCATCCAGTTAAAGGATGCTACCTGTGTCGGCTTTCAAGGCCATGTTCCCGACGACTTCTCCCGCCGTCTCCGGCTCTGAGCAGTGCCGTGGAAAGTCTTGTAAAAAGCTGCCGGAACAGGCACGGCAGCCTGGAACGGGTGCTGTAAATCCCTGGGAACGGCGAGGGGCAGAATCTCCGTAATGAAGCTAGTAATCTTGAAAACGAAACCGTAGAGACGAAATCGAGATAGGAATTGGGAAAATTGGTTTGTCAGCTAGTCTCTCGCAGCCAGCCTTCAACACGGTATGATCTCGTACCTCGATCGTGTTGAAGTCTGTTATTAAGTGATGGGTCCCGATTGGGGTTGGCCCTTGTTACATAATCTTCGCTTAGCTGCCCTGGTGTCGTTTTCACTATGCGGCACCTCTTTCTCTGGTTTCTTGGGGTGGAACTCAACTTTAGAGTATATTAGAGACGATCTGCCTCTTCAGAACTTTTTGAATGGTGCTTGAATGAGTGCAGGAGCTCATCCTTCAATGTGATGGGACATCAATGTGCCAAAAACCCATCAATTTGACTCGTCCATAGCTTCGTCCCATGGTACTGAAAAAATATGGAAATATTTGGGCACATAGAAAATATCTGTGACTTTCCGATGTAGACATATCCAAGGTTCAAGAGCTGGGGCAAGAGCCTCAAAACGTGATTATGTAATGAGGTTCTACCCAATCGGGCACCTGACCTTAATAACGGACTATTTGTCAGCATGATCTTGTTCTTGTTCTGATCAATCTCGTTTTCGTTTTGATCAGTCTCCTTCTCGCTGATGACTTATATGTTTATCACTTCGTTCCAAACTAGCTGTGTTTAGGACACTGATCACGATGATCCTGACCTAAAACGAAATATTCTGTGCTATTTTACGAGGTTGATGCAGCCGAAACAACAGTAATTTAGTCCAAGAAGGACACCTATAGTAGCAGATCCAAGTTTGGCACTATTACACCACTATAACACTCCCGACATAGGCATTGAAACATGATTGATTTTCAACAGCACGGAGACTGAAAATCGAAGGAAAATGCGGGTAGCCTGACCTTCATCCGAACAAGGGTTTCCTGCAGAAGATCTAAATGATCGATTATGAGCAGCAGCTGTATTACATCACTAGATCGTTGCTGTACTCTCCATTAAGCTATCGTACTGAAGGCATATGAAAGACGGTGGCTACAATAACAAACCCCACTCGTGGAGGGAGGGAGGGAGGAAGCTCGACAAAAGCTCGAGGAAGTCTTACACCGCGGTGATCCTAATGGGGGAAAAGTCTGGGGAAGTTTTGGGCCTTGGCAGACGCCGTGGTAAAAGAACACTACAACCCAATAAAATGTTCGATCAGAGAGAGAGAAACAGTGGGCCAGAATTGGATTCCCAGGTTACCAAAATCACGCGGCCAATTTCGAAGTCCAACATGCAGGATTAATATTCCTCCCATACCTGATGGAAATTTGTGCACCATTTCGTCGGGATGATACGCAAACATCAGGGTGTTCTTTTGGATTCGAATAGATAGAAATGAATTTATAGCGCACAACGGCCCATTATTAGTTCTAAAATATGGAATGCTGATTTGCAAAGCATCGAACTGGAATTCGGCAGTTCTTTGGTGATATTACCTTCGACGAGGTACATGCGGTATTGGGAAGACGGCGGTTTAAAATGCTGATAGTTCTATGGAAAATGACACGAGGGAGGGAGGCAATACTGGAACAAGCCGCGACATCTGAAGAAATTATCAGTTGGGGCCCAACGTAGAATTCGGTCAACGGACCTTGTATTTATCGGTGATTACAAGCAGACATGCAGGCCGTGCACGTAAAGGGGCACAGAATCCGGTACATGGAGAGGACTGAAACACCTGAGGTGGAGTGTATGTGAGGGTGAGATCAAGGCCGCTCCGCACCAGGGCCTATAATTCCGGACGGATGTCCCACTGCATGGCCCGCGCAAAACGCATGACGCCCCGAGGCCGGAATTTTTGATACTGGACTCCTAAATTTCCTCATACCCTCTCCCGAGTTCCCTACCCCCTGCTGCCCTGCCCTCACAGTACTCGAAATAAACGGCTGTTCGTTTTCTGACGAAGCCCTCTTGCAATTCATTAAATCGCGGACCCTGAAACGCGTTGTCCGAGTCCGTTGAAGTTGTAAGCCATGATTTCGCGAACAGTGGCCGGGAGAACATGAAATAAATCAGCGAGAAACCTCTTTGAAAAGATCTCAACATTAATGTCAAGACTTTCAAGGCGGGGGGCAACGGTGGCAAACAAGGGGCCCCAGGAGCCGATGGACGACCGGGGAATGCGGGAATGAAAAGTTGCGCGAAATTTCAAATTTCGCAATTGTGAGAGTGAGAGCTGGTCAAGCATAGTTGCCGGACTCGAATTGGCATAACAATCTAGGTCTAGTGTATCGAGAAAATGAAGTTCGACAACTTGAATGGGCTCGCCGACTCCGCTGCTGGAGTCGAAATAGTTACGAATACGGAGCCGACAAGTCTGCAGCTGAGGGCACCGTATGGAAACCCGGAGCACCACGCTTTGAAACGAGTGATGCAATCAGTACTTGAGTGATGGCCGTGGTTATGCCGGGAACTCGGTCAAGGTAAAAGTAATTCCATACTGTACGGTATGAATCGTATACATTTTCAGACTGCGAACACCATTTTCCGACAAATACAGTATCCCCGGACTCAAAATATCAGGCAGATACTGGATTAGAATCTGGGGAATGGAGGATTGAATAGTCCTTAACTGGCAAAACTGCTTTCCTGAGGTTAAAACGGGGGCAATTCAATGACCAAAATGAATGAACTGGAGCTTCACCAGATTTCTGGAGGTGATCCCGATTTTTTCAGATGATTTTCTCTCGGTCACTGAAATTCAGGCCGAAACCATTCTGCTGTTTTTACAAGCCATATTTGTTGCAATGCACGGGTGGGTTGTACACGGATAATTCAGGAGAAATAGGATGACCCTCAGATCTCTGGAATCGAAGCTTAGTTTCAGGTTGTTGAGCCACATGTGTGTCTTCAGACTAGATTGGTGGACATTACAAGAAATTGAGCTGAAATATTTCACGGTACCACAAGGTTATATGAAGCAGGAATCAACAAAATTATCTCGACGATTGTTTTTCGAGGCCCCAGGCCTTGTGCTGACTATTAATGCTATACTCGGGCATCTCGGGCACCTTTAAAAAATGCAAAGATCAGCTAGCTCAGCATTCAGGAGGTCAAACATAATTCAAATCGCTCCAATGTTCTCCCAGAACTTTCTCATGCCCGTCTCGGTCTGCGATTGCGTGTGTTCTTTTTTCATCCTGACAAATCACGGCGAAAATCTCCCTGCAGCTTTTTCATTACTCTCAAAGGATCGGGAGGTGAAATTCCGTGTTTTTTTTTGGCTGAGCCAGGAACTAATGTAGAGGAGAAACAGAGGAGGAGAGCCTGGGAGAGATGCATTTTGACGCTACTTCCGAGTTAGGTTGTCAGCGGCCATCACTCGGCACTTGATGCAATCAGCTGTTCCAAAGCGTGGTGCTCCGGGTTTCCATAGCACCGAGAGAGCACCTTCAACGATGTCTCACTTGTCAAGGTCATGGGGGTTTGGGACTGGCATCCTCCTCCAGCGATTGCAAGGTCTGTTAAGCGGTTCCAGCGAAGGGGTAATTCCAGGGCGTTGAAATTGTCTCCTGTAATGTGAAAGGAGGTCATGGCGGGGCCCCGAAGGAAGCTCAATGATTCCCATTGGAATGTCTCTCCCGCGGGTGCGGGAATATCAACCGACTTGAGCATAGGCACATCTACTTCGGTAAGGTGTGAAATGGTCTCCAGGACTGAGGGGTCGCCGGTTTTAAAAATAACGTGCTCCCAACGCGATGCGAATGGAAGCAGGGCCCGGAGGATTTGGGTGGCTCCATGGAACTGCACCGAGATAGAAAGGGTACTGGCCGGATCGACCGAGCCACATCTGGGTGGTTTGGAGTCGCTGCGCCAGCTTTACCTCGGATAAGGCAGAATAAGTTGAGGATGGGGTGTAATGAGGCGTCGCCGACAGAACGGGGTCGACAACGTGAAGCCTAGCCCAAAGGCATGGAGTCGCGAGGGATATGGCTCTCCAGCCGCTGCATATGCGTCCGAGGACGATGAGCGCCTCTCTGGCGCTCATCACGCAGTTCCGGTGCGTTGGAAGGCAGGCTGTAAAGATTTCTTGGATGATGTCGAATGGCAGTCGTCGGACCGGCGAAATGAGGGCCCTGTGGGCATCCACGTAGTCACTGAGCCGGGCGCGCTCCGCCGAAAATTTATCGATCGCCTTCTGCAAATCGGCGATTTCGCCGTGGAGATGCGGCTGCAGTCGAAGAGTGGGTTCGGCGAGGAGATCCTGGATCTCCGCTATTTCGTCGTCCCGAGGACAATAATTGGTGTCTAGCTTCGAGGTGAAGGGGGAAGACATGATGATAGAAGACTGTGAGGCTTCGTGTCCTGTTGGAGTGAAGCCCACAAAACAGCAGACTCTGAGAGAAGGGGAACAGGGAAAACGGGGGAAGACCTCCTTGTTTAATGGGAAGTAATTTCTTGACTAGGGCGACTTAGTGCTGTTTAAGAGACGAGTCATACGGGGTTATGATGAGTCGAACGAAGCAGAAGCGCAGGGACTGTGGAGACGAAGCTTCGGAGCGGCTGAGTCACCGAGACCTTTAAAGCTGACAGCGATGTATATAGAGGCTGTCATGCGGGCCGCGATGGCATGCTGTGATTTGCGAAGTCGTCGGGCCCAGCGGCCAAGATTGGGGCGGACTCGGGGAATTTGGCGTGCAAGACAGTTCGGCACATATTGAAAGCGAGCGTACAGTATTGTTGAGATTCACGTCGGAAAGGAGCTGAGCGCCACGGAAAAGTTTGAGGGACGTCCATGTAGTTGCGGCAATGCGGCAAAAATATGATTGGGACAGGAAGCTGAAAATTTGGGATGGCGAGGGGTTGGAATGATTTTCCACGAACGGGCAACGCTTGAGTTGGGATAACGATGCTGGATAACTGACCCTGAGGCAGACAACTGGCCGCCGAGTGTTCTCTTCGCTTCGCGCATCTGAGGAACACTCCAACTTTGAAGGAAGCGCAGTTTTAGTCAAGGAAAAAGCGGTGCGTCCGCAGGATTTCCCTCAAAAAATGGGAAGGAAATGAAGAGGACGAGAGCTGATTTCTGACCATTTCTTGACGAGGTATAATTGTAGCGCTTGGATTAAACGAGCATTGAGCCAAAGAGCACCTCTTTGATTTGATTCGATACATCCAGGAAATTCCGCACCCGTACGTGGAGGAATGGCGTGAGGACCGGTGTAACAATAAGACGATGTAGCTGTCAAGGAGTTGTATACGAAATCCAGAACCAGTGGAGGCGTGCTGGAACCTATACATATACTGCTGGTGTACGGTGAAGAGCCGACGCGTAGAGTGCGCAGATCTCGGATATCGCGTTCTCCAGAGTTTGGTTAAAATTGGCGTAGCACGGATATTTGGTAGTCTCTCTCGACAGACGCTTTATCATACCCAGCTCGTTCCTCGCTTGATAAAGTCTGTTGGTTACCGCGCCTTGATACCCGGTATCCTGCGTTATTATGTAAGCTTCCATTTCGGGCGATGCGCCGGAGACGCGACTTCAACGTGCCGAGGCGCAGACTGGAAACTGGCAAGAATTCTGATGACGCAAAGTTGGACTAAAGTAGCTCCACTGCTCACCTAGCCTTTTTCAGCATGCCCCGCGCTGTTGAAGTCCTGGCGTAAATATTTTTGTCCAATTTATGTCCCTCCTCCCAGAAAACATCATATTGGGCCTGGCACGGGGACTTGACCATACATAATAGCTATTACAGTGGGTCCACATGTCTCCGATCATCAACAGCACAATTCCAGCGAAGAGAAGAAGGGAAACGCGTCTCGACGCGTCGCCCAAAAAGGAAGCTTACATAATAACGCAGGATACCGGTTATCAGGCGCGGTAACCAAAAGACTAGATATTTGGCGCTTGGAGCCTGGTTGCCAATTTTTTGAAGTGGATGGGTTTCCATATTGATTTCTTCGGTTCATGCCACCTCGCGATCCATGCATTCAGGGAGAGCTCCAAGAGAGCTCGCAAGGACGATCAGGGACCAATGAGAGACGATGAGCGCGGGAAGGAAAGATCCGAAGGTTTGATCGCCGAGCCTCACCGGCACGACCGGGCCGCAGAAAAAAAGTTTCTCGTACGACGAACTTGCTGCTACTCGACGATGGACAGGCATCTACTAGATATGGGCAACATGAATAGAATAGATCGCGCCGGCAAATTTCCTTGGGAAGAATACCTGGTGCCACCCTGGCCTCAGAGACTTGCCAGCCTCCTCTACTCTACCGTCGCCTACCTTCGCCTTTTTCGCTCATCCCCACTGCCGGCCTGCGCGACGACTTGTAATAGTTGGGAACCTAGCCTGCGGCGCGTGCGGTGTGGATGCGGATAAACCGCCGAGGTTAAAGTGGAAGTACGGAGAGCGGGAGCGTGAAGCGGACGTCGCTCCCGCCCTAGTCGCGGGCCCCAGCGCCCTCTCCGGCCATGACGACCCGGACCGTCATTCTTTACGATAGAAGCCCTACCGAAGATGCACAGCGCAGGTACGCTGCTACCTTAGTGGCTCGTCCAACTCGTCCTCGCGCTCAGCGCCTCTCTCCCCTTTTTCGACTCCTTCCCCGGCCCTCCACATCCCTCGGTTCCTTCCCCCAACTATGAAAACGCATACCGCAGGGACGCCAAGGGAAGACCATGTGCTGTCCGCAGAAGGGTGGCTCAGAACACGAGATGCTGCGCGCACGCTACGAGCGCCTGAAGGGATCGCGCATTCTTTAGGGGTACTAACACCTTCCAGCGGCTTAGACACCACGCTCGTTCCCCCCCGGTCCTTATAGATCAGCAACGGGAAGGGGGCCGCAGCTGTGAACCCCCCAGTGTACCACCCCTTCATTCCGGGCGCCCCCGTGGCGGCGAACTTGTTCGATTCCCCGTGTTGCGCGCTCGAATGCGCTGCGGGGCCTGGACGATACGGACGGCGTTTGCGTCTTTCGGGCGGGGTCTATGTATCCACGTACACGGCAACGCTCGTCGCTGATTCCGGCTCACGTTTGACCTCTTGATTTCCATGATCTGGGGTGGCATGTAACGCCGCTACACAATCCCTCAAGTGCACCCACCCAACACCCACTAAGCAATGACTGCCCCGCATTCCATTCAAACCGAGTACGATCTTGTTTTCGCTGGTGGAGGCACCACCGCGTGCATCACCGCTAGTCGCCTCGCGAGCGCTTTCCCTGATCTCAAAATCCTAGTTCTTGAAAGCGGACCGCCCACCAAGAATAAGAAGGAACACATCCAATCAGGCCAGTATCTCACTCACCTGGCACCAACGAGCAAAACTATGCAGTTCTATGCGTCGAAAGCTTCCGACCATATTGCCGGCTGTTCCATCGTGATTCCGTACGCGTCTGGGCGGTATATTGGCGGTGGCTCGTGTGTCAATTTCATGCTGTACAACCGACCAGCGGCGTCCGATTTCGACGACTGGGAGAACGAGTTCGGAAACGTTGGATGGTCTTCCAAAGACTTGATCCCGATGCTGCAGAAGGTGGTTGCCATTCATAATGTGCGCTTTGTATGCCTTTTGACTTTTTGCAGGGCGAAACATATGAGATTGGCCCTAGGAAACCTACACACGGTTCTGACGGGCCGTTGAAAGTCTCATTTGGCGGAGAACTTCTAGACATAGGAATGCAATTCCTTGAGCTCGGATCGAAATTCGAGAAGGATCGCCCGCGGAGCGACGAGGGGAACGGTCTCAACTTAGCCTCCATCAACGTCTTCTTCGTGCGTTGCCTTTATCACTTGCTTTTCATCGCTCTCAGACATTCTATTTATCTCTAAAAAATGCCTAAATGGATCTCGAGTAATGGTCGACGCTCTGATGTCGCTGTAAGTGGTTTTCCATCCTACGTGCAAAGTTCTGATCCAATAGCGGTCAATGCAGCACCATTACGTCTACACACATTGGCGAGGATTACCGTTTTCTCGCCATTTGCGCTTCCGTGAAGCGCTAGATTGATAACGGTCGCGTACTCGCCCGCCCTGGACCTCTCCTGCATCAGCCAGACGGACTACTACGCCGCGGGGGGGCTTTCCAAGACAATTACAAGAGATTACAAGACGAGCCAAGACGGCGTCGCCCAAAGTGAGTCAAGCGACCTCAAGCGACCCTGTTTATCTCGGTTGCTGTTATTTTTCCCACCGACTCGGGTGCACGAGTCCTCCGCCGCAGTCTTAGAAGCAAGGCGTGGGCGGTGCGTACCTATTTGCCCCGCGCGCGGCGTCAGTGCGTTCGATTCTCTCTCTTCGCCTCTCGGGCTGATAGAGCATAAGCACAGCACTGCTGCCGCCGGCGAAGCTCCTGCAACTCGCCCTGCAGCTCGCGCAATACACGGACCCCGCGATCGCGCTGCGCACCTTCTGAAAGTCATACGCCACAGTTCTGAAATCATTCCCAAACCCTTCAAAATGTGCTCTGTACTGGTGCGGAAACGCAGACACAGCAAATCGCATTCAACCACACTTCTTACATAAATTTAATGTGTCCACTCTGACGAAATTTGTCCCATCCCCTTCTGCGTTTAACTTGGCTCATCCATATAGCATTTTCGTCCTCCATCAAGATCGCGCCGTTCGGCCCGTTTCCTTGGAGGGGTGTATGATCCTCCGGTGTAGTGTCTGCGGAGACAAACAACACTCGGCCCCTCCCTTTCATCTCGCTTCCCAGCGCGGCCGCCCCGGAAAAATCGAGCTCGGAAAGCCGCGCCTCGCACCAGTTGACCTGCAGTTCACTCTGAGAGCCGGATGGGTGACGCCCGAGCACCAGCATCGGGTGCCAGTTGAGCCAGCACAGCTCCGCCTGGATCGTGCGCAGATCCGTGTGGTACAGGGTGGTTGCGCGCCGTATTCGGAGCGCAAGTTCGCCGAGGGGCTCCGTCTGGAAGGCGCTGGCGGCGAGAGGTGGGAGGGGGATGGTAGAAGAGGTGTTGTTGATGTATGGGTGGGTGAGCGTGGACTTGCCAGGAAAAATGCCCATAGGCCGCAGATTCACGGGTATGTGGACGTGGATCGGTGTTTCGTCGCCGCGCTTGCGGACGCTGTAGCTGATCTAAATAACGGTCAACGGCAGGAAGAAAAACGAATTAAAGATGGACCTTGAGCCACCATGCCAAGAGAACATCGTAGATGTCTATGGAGCGCATCACCTAGCCACCGCTACCACGTGCTTGAGTTTGTGGGGGCGCAAATAAACTCAGATATCTTATCCCTCTGGTAGAAATGTTCCCTTTGAGTATCCAATGACACCCACCAGAGGGATTTATATTTCAATCAAAACTGAGTGAGGTGAATTTTTTTCTCAACCCGATTTGGCCACATCCTAATAAAATATGGCGGAAGGGCTTGACACGGTTATAGTAAGCTCCGTGAGCAATACAACACAGAATATGGCGCACCTATCCCTCGAAATTGCATCCCCCACCTCCTTATCCCTCAATTTCTTCCTGTCGCGCCTCTCTTGGCGGTCTGAACTGCCGGTGTATACTCCGCGTATCTTTTTCTCCGCAGCAATCCAGGTCTTCTTCGACTTTCCCTGGGTGATTTCCTCGTACCCAGTGGCCATCCTTGCTTCGTCGAAAGCAGCAGCAGCAGCAAAGCTGGCGAGCAGTGCAGGGCCCGCCAGGTCCGCGTCGCAATCACTGGAGGCGTCCGTGTCGCTGTCATCCTCTGGAAGGGGGCCGTGTTCACATGCCCATTCAGTTGAGCTTCCAAGATCTTTCAGCTCCTGGTGGGATACAGTTGCAACGAAGCGAGGGACCTTGTCTCCTTCGGTGCCGTCCCAATGACAATTGTCAGATTCTGAGGAGTCGGAGGCTGTTGATGACTCAGAGATGGGTTTCTTGTGTCGAGCCGCCCGTGCAGCGAGAGTCATTTGCTTTCTCCGGTTGTGGGGCGCCATTGCGAAGCACAGAAAGACGCGACGGAAAAGTATAAAATAGAATCAAAATAGAATTGATGTCCGCCGGGCCGGATCTCCTTGCGGTTCTCCGAGTAGCTTATATTTGTACGACTCAGAGCTACCTGCACACACAATTTCTAGAGAAACTGACAGTGAAAAGGGTTGAAAAACTGGGCTCAGAGGTACAATTAAAAAAAACAAAAAAATCTCCGCCGATTTGGCCACTAAATTTGGGTAGCGGCAGCTAGGTGATGCGCTCCATACCCGCTCGTTCAACCCTTTCAGTTTCAAGTCTAGCATTATTTCGCGTTTCAACTCTTCTAGAAAGGCCTTCGGCACCCGGATTGGTTTGCGCACCTCTGGGTGTCGCATCCACGATCGCACCAATGGAACGAGAAGCCCTGGAAGGCGAGACCCGTACCCGCGGACGAAATTGACATAGCATGCGCCCCGGAAGCTCTCGAACGGCGCCACGTCCCAGTCCATGCCCTGTATCACATCGATGTTCTCTCCAGCAAGCAGCCGCGTCCACGCGCGAAGCAGCGTTTGTGTGCCAACCACGTCGAACATCACCTGCGACGAGGTAACGCCGATGACAGTCAGCTCGTCGAAGACGGCGATGTGGACATGCACCATGGGTGTGTTTGGCATCAGGAATCCGTCGGTGGACGTAGGACATGTTTTGCTCCTGAGGTACATATCCAGCGACGGAAACTCACAAACGAATGGCTGGCAATCCGCGGAGTCTACGAGTGCGCGGATGTCCGGACGCGCGTGCGATTCGCCCCGTCCACGATAGTCCTCCGCGGTGAATGCGACGGCCGGATTGCGTGAGTTGAAGGTGTAGGGGATCTGGAACTCAAACGCCTGTAACAAGTCGGGGTCATGCGCGCTACCGATACCGTCGCTGAATAGACGTACACTATGTCGACAAAAGTAATGTCACATAGGTTTTCAGGTCATATCTCTTCATTTAGACAACATTTTCGGGTCAACTAAGATATAGGGATGTAGAGGAGGAGGTGCTATATAATTCCCAGCCATTGATGGGATCAAAATATATTGATACACCATCAGTCGGGCCGGAATACAAAAAAGACTGAATTTTCGATCATTCTAGCTTCAGCAGGTGCCGTTTTTGAGACAGACCAAAGACACCAAATTGTGGCCCTAAATGTGCTGTATCATCCCCCACTTTTAATTGTGCCAAAATATACAGGGGATATGGAGATATGTGCCCGCAAAATGGTGAAAAAGCAGGCAAATCGGCCAAATCGGCGAAAAATGGGCCAAAATGTGCAAAAATGGCCATGTTGCGGGCCACATATTTCCATATTCCCTGTATATTTTGGCACAATTCAAAGTGGGGGATCATACAGCACATCTAGGGCTACAATTTGGTGTCTTCGGTCTGTGTCAAAAACAGCACCCTCTGAAGCTAGAATGATCGAAAATTCAGTTTTTTTTATATTCCGGCCCAACTGATGGTGTATCATTATATTTTGATTCCATCAATGGCTGGGAATTATAGAGTACCTCCTCCTCTACATCCCTATATCTTAGTTGACCCGAAAATGTTGTCTAAATGCAGAGATATGACCTGAAAACCCATGTGACATTACTTTTGTCGACATAGTGTACCTCATTTCTGAAAGCAAGCCTTGCTCCCGCCCTCGGAAACTTGCGCTCAACGAGCACGGACAGACTGTGTTCTAGAGTTTGGACATCCAAACAGACGTCGACCACGAGGCCGATAGTCCGCACCATGCCCTCCGCTCCAACATTCAAGGCTGAGCATGGCACGACGCGCATGCCCGCCGGGGGCGGAGTTGGTGCGTTGGCTGGGAAGAACAAGGTGAGAGGGGGGAACATGAACAAAGGGAATCATGCGTCCACACATATATATGTGAGCCCATGGCGATGCAGGAACAGCCTTCGCTTTAATGCGATGCCGTTAAGGGGTTATCTACAGGGGCCAGTCTGGTATAATAAGACCGGATGCAAGTGGCAACATTTCCCCCTCGGTAGTGTTATTAGTTGAACGGCTCCGCCCGAAGGAAGCCAGTCAAATAGCAGGTTGTATTATTATTGTAAGCAGGTTGTGCCTGGACCCTTGTTGTAGTTGAAAAGTTGAAAATGCCTATAAAATGAAAATTTGTCGTTGGCTAAACGTTTTGCCGGGATCATTGACCTGTGACAATTGATCTGTGAGTCATCCGCAGCCGTACGTCATCGATTCGCTCGTGGAGCGGAAATGCGGAGATGGGACGGCAGGAATAACCGGTGGATATCTCCACCAAGGCACGAGGGACTGTGGCGGTATCGCTGATCCCCAGACTCTACGACGCAGCGGTGATGCCGCCAAGAGCCCTGAAGCTGAGCTCCCCCGATCCATAGGCGCCAAAGGTGGCGCGTTCGGCGAGGGGATGCTGATTGCATGGATCAATAGGACGAAAGTGAAAGACAGACCTCCAGTTCCTGAGGTGCGGATCAACTTTCAACTGGAGAGAGGAAACATTGAGCAACAACCAGAGGAAAAACAAAACAAAACAAAAACGTAGCTTTGGGTAAATCGAAACCGAGATAAGTAGATATGATGGCTGATTTGGAGTGAATAGGTTCGAAGCGATTGAGATGCTTCAAGAGGCTTTTTCCAGCTGTCATGTCCCAATCTCGGATTGAAAGACTTAGCTTGGATGAGGATAGGAAAGCTAGGCCGAGTCTGAGGGAGAATTTGGGTGGGGAACTGTTGATTGGAAACACCCCGTTTAACGTCGCGTGAATCGGGACAGGTTAATTGAGGAACCACCCCAAATTTAATGTCGCGTGAATTGCGACGGGTTAATGGAGGGACCACCCCGTTCATCGCGTGAATTGCAGACGGGCTACTGGAGGAGCCTTCCTGTTTAATGTCGCGTGAATCGCAACGGTTTAATGGAGGAACCACCCCAAATTTAAAGTCGCGTGAATCGCAGACAGGCTACTGGAGGAGCCTTCCCATTTAACGTCGTGTGGATCACAGACGGGCTACTGGAGGAGCCTTCCCATTTAACGTCGCGTGGATCACAGACGGGCTACTGGAGGAGCCTTCCCGTGTAACGTCGCGTGAATGGCAGATGGATTAATGGAGGAACCACCCTGTTTAATGTCGCGTGAATCGCAGACGGGCTACTGGAGGAGCCTTCCCGTTTAACGTCGCGTGGATCACAGACGGCCCAGATGGGATTTGATGTCGCACGGGACAAAGGTGTGCAAAGGAAGCGCGCACCATATCGGCATGGAGAAGAAGTTGCTGCGAGTCTGGGAGTGCCCACAAGAATTGTGAAGTAGGTGGCCGAACGAGCACGGAAAACATGAGAGTATGTGATGAGAAGAGGAACTGTGACACAGCTCAAAAGAATCAGCTCCTATTCCGGCCCAGCCAAAAATCTCTGTGCCGAATCCGGTGGGTTCCAAAGTCACAACGCTGCGCACGATACCCGGAAGCTAGGAGCTCGCCATGGCGACGACGCATGTGCGCAGAGGTAGAGAAATCAAATGAAAGTGTGAAAAGCAAGCCAAAGACTGCGGGGTCCGGATTGGGTGCGCTGCGAATAGACTGTGAATGGAAAGGGCAATGAGGGGGGCCACCCTGAATGGGTACCACGTGAAATGCGATGGGCGTGCAGAACCACAGATGGCATCTAGCAATCACTGGCCGAAAAGTGAGTATAATCCGTTTTGTAAAGGGCAATAACGCAGCTATCTGTACATCAGCTTGTCGTCCACCTGAACCCTCATTCGTGCCGTCCTGGAAACCGCGATTGGATTGGGTATTGAGTGGAAGCATTGAGCTTTCCGGGCAATATGGAGATCCTGCAGGCATGATACCCCTATACTAAGAGCAAACAACACATTCGCCGCAAGGAGTGCCAGGCCAGAGCAATTGATATGCATGAGAATGAAAAGAGGAGGAAAAAGAATTCCGGGGTCCGCACCGGACAAAAAGGCAGCGGACTGAATCTTGCGATGGGGGCCAGTGATGGCGGTGTGAGAGCAGAAAAGTCTGCTCACATCAGCAGCCCGTCGATCATAAACATTATTCTAGGCCCAACGATTGTGCCTCACGAGGGCATAGAAACCGAAATGCGGAGATTTCAGGGCAGCCAGAAATGTTTCTGAAACATATAATAATTTAGGTAAGGTAGTCGCCAGTCACTCCCATCAAGGTCACATGACTGGACCGTGACAGCGACAAAGCTCTGGCCACAAACTGCATAGCCACAAACTGCATAGACACCAGGAAATTTGGGAGGAAAGACCGGCATACCGGGGACCGGCAATACCGGCGGCATCCCGCGGAGCTTAAAATGCCATCAATTCTGTCATGCCAGCCGCTGTCAGCCGTCCGTGTCAAACACTGGCCGCGACTCTCCCTCCCCCAGCATCTCCGGTGCTGTTACTTAGCTTAGTCGGATGCTTCGACAATATACTTATGTCTACTAAATCATGGTCCCCTCTATCCATACTAGCCGGCAGCAGTGACGGCATCGCGGGTTTCCGATCATTCACTCCTTTGGAAGCGTGTATCTCCTCTTCTGCCTGAAGTTAGTTGGTCACTTCCTTACACCGCAAAAGTGCTTGCACCTTCCTTCCACATGGCGCGGAAATGCAGTAGACACCTGTGGCCTAGCCTGGCCATCAGGTGGTTGTCAGGTGTTTGCCAGCTTCACCGCGCAGGTTTTAATTCAGCTTTCATCCACCATTTGTGCAACATATCCGACACATGTTCCAGCCGTCTGTTGACAGGTTCTACTCAAATAATATTATTGTTGAAACTAGTCCGAAAAATCATCTTCCGAATTGTCCAAGAAATCATCGCTCTCCTCCTGATCATCCGACGAAAGCTCATCCTCGCTCTCAGGTCCGACCTCTGCTGCCTTGGCCTTTTCGGTCCGAGTGATTGCTCGGCGTGATCGGTTCGCAACCATCGAGTGTGCCGCCGAAATCTTGGAAGCGGGCTGTTTTGGTGCAGCTTTCTTCTTCTTCTTCCGAGGTCTCTCTTCAGTGTCCCCATCACTATTTGAATCTCCTTGGGACCGTTTGCGCTTTTTGGCAGCAGCGGCGGCTTTCCGAGTCGAAAGCGTTTCATGGAGTTGAGCGGCAAGCTCATCGTGTTTAGCCCGGCGCTCAGTAAAGAGAGGGATGGGAGCCACCAAGTCTCTGGGGAGAGTCGCACGAAGAAGGTGGGCATTGTGGAATGCGTGTGTGTTGATGAGGAAGCGGTCGAGATTGTTATGAATGATGTAGTTCTCTGTCTGATCGGACTGGACACGCTCCTGCATGCGCATTCGCACACCAGTTGCCTCGCACTCTGCGGAGCAACAGTCGTGCTGGACGTTGAATTCAAACTTTATGTTCTGAGCGCACGTGATTTTAACATATATTCAATGAAGGGGTCAAATCGCCTACCTTGCCTGGGACAATCGAAAATTCGACTTCAGAGTGCCGGCACACGAGAACCGGCATGCCATAGACCTCATCTCGCGAAGAGCATATTTGAAATAGCTCCAGAACTACCAAGACCATGCCAGTTGAATCGGCTAGTATGTCAGAGATCCGACCTGATATTGAACCAGAAACCTGCAGATAGTTGAGAAAGTATTCAAAGAATGCATTTGGTCACTCACTGTAGCCACGGCAGACTTGGCAAATACCCAGGAGCCGACGAAACACTCGTCCAGAGACTCACTGATCACATGGATACACTTCTTCCACAAGGACGCGGGACTATATAGTCTGTAGTTCGATGCGTGTGCTGCAGTTGTGGATTGAAGAGAGTGGTTCTCTCGTTCCTTTGTACCTCGCTTCATAGCGACCAATTTTTTGTCCCCTGCACAATCAACGAATGGTTCAACCGAGGCCTTGATCATGAAAAAGAAATGGCAGTACCATGCTTGCTGCTCTTTTTCTCGGTCCACCCAACTAGTCGCTGCAAAATGGGGTGGTCCGCCATGAAATTGCGCACACCCGGTCCGGCTCGTTGCCAATTTGCATCGGAGCCAGAAGACCACCATCCCCCCGTGAGACGATGCTTCAGACCTTCCTGATCCGCTAACTGTATTGCGATATCTCGACTCGGAGCAAGGTGGTTCGATAAAATTGAACAGTATCGAAATACCGCGTTGAAGGATTCGAACAATTCGGTAGCGAGCCCAATGAGCGGACCGAATTGAACCATATCTTCGTCGGTGTGTATCAATAAATGATACTTGACCTTTGCAACAATTTTTGAAGGGTCGATAGTTGCAAATATATCCAGAACATTCGCCACAGCAACTCTCAGGTCGCGCTATGTGAGATCAATCAGCAATAATCTAACAGGACAGAAAATTGCGGCCAAATACCCTGTATTCGGCGAGATCCCGAATTTCTGGGAACCACAGCAGCGCGGAGAGCTCACCCGCAGCCTTCCATCCTTGAAATTCATTGTCAGAAACAAGACCATGGACGTGGAAAATATTTGTTTGCGCGAGGGTTTTGAACTGGCATCCGATGAGGGAACCAGCATACTGCATGATATAGTTGGATCGAATGGCGTGGATTGAAAGGCCGTCGGTGTTTGTGGACTGGAGACGTGTAGAATAGGTCTTTTTATTCTCCGCAGACCAAGGAGTGTGCGTGCAGATCCAGACATACTTGATCAGCCCAAGTAGTATTGTATGCAGAATTTCAACAGGAGTATCGCGCGCGGGATCGAAACCTGGGAGGATGTAAGCGTTCGGAGTGCGTGTATGACAGATCAGGACGTGCCCTTCATTGTCAAGAATGGACCATATATTTTTTCCCGGTTTTCGACGGCCCACTGCACAAGCTCAGCCTGTATTGCATCCGCGGGACGGTTGGGCTCGTCCTTCTTCATTTCCTTGAAACGAGCAATCAACTCGTCGATCCAGTACTGGGTGTATATATCCTTGACTCCTGTCTCCGTCTGTTTATCTTTGACGTGTTTGGAAACTCCCGAGTATGCCAGTTTGACTTGCTTTTCCAGTTCTTCGAGGATATATTCTTTGGTGCGCGGTTCGCCAGCCTTGCGAGAAGATTTAAACTATCAACTGCAGAAGTGCGTGGACATACCTCGAAAATTGCGTGATAACCTTCGTTCGTGGCTTTCTCCGCCTGTGTCCCACCTACTCGGCATTTGCGACAGAGACAATTCCCTTTGCCGCCAATGTGTCCCGAAATCTCACTTTGCATCGGATTGTCAGACGGCCCGGAATTTACGTAGAGACAAAAGCGAGTTGCTTCTCCTGACTCGTCTTTTACTTCTACGGGCTCTGTATGGGTTACTCTACACATAATCAGCTTATTGGAAAGACAGATTTATGGAGAGGAACTGCGTACTCCAAGGCGGTCTTAAATTCACAGAACTGTTCTGAGACACTGGCGTTTGGAGATGTCGATATGAAATGAATGTGGAACTCCTGTTGAAGAAGTTGGCGGGGCAGATTCGCATGTGTCATGTAAGCATTCCAATACTTATTCCAAGATTTGGTTCGATTGCCGGACACATCGTCTCCGAAATAATTGACGAACGATGAGTAAAGTGGGCGGCCTGCGGCAATGGCGCGTTTCGAATTGGGCATACAGTCAGGATGTCCCGCTTGAATGCTCAAGGCTGAGGAACTTGATGAGGAAGGCAGAATATAGATATTGAACAATGTTCGCGCACCTGCCCAATTTGGAATTTCGCCTGCATGTTCGAGGTCATAGTAATTCTGAGCTAAGTCTTCAGAACAAATGAGTTTGGTTTCGCCATCATGAATGGTAGCATTGCCCTAGAGCACTTGATTCAAGTGTATGTGCGGGTATCAACATAATACACACCTCGTCATCGAGACTGACACAGAACGCATCGGCGTAGACTTTGCTCCGAAATTTAACCCAGCGTATGGGAACAGCAAAATTGCCATCATGGAGGCGAGCGATCTCGTTTACGAAGTAATGAGTTCCTCCAGCGTCGTACATGGGGCTCAGAATGTCGAGATCCATATTCTTCCGCCACTTTTGGGCGTGCCAAACCTCACGAATGATGCCGTCTTCTGGAATCTCTGGGTAGACATGAATAAGCTTGCGTGTGGTTGGATTGGCCCAGTCCTGTGTTCATAATAAAGTCACAACTGGAAATAGGACCAATAGCGCTCTGAATATACCTTCGCAATAATAGCCGTTGGGCTGTTCATAAAAAAAACATTTCCTTGAACAGATTTGCACGGGACAGTTGGAATCCCACATTGAGCACGGACTTCTTTTTGCACTCGACAAAGATAATCAAAGGATGGGATGGTCTCTCTGCATCCCGCTTCTTTCAAGACCCAGAGAAACACGCGGATCAAGGAACTCGAAATCCGGAGTCGGGGCAGATTATCCAGGGTGTCGAGCAAGAACATCTGAGAAGTGGTGTGTTAATAATATGAATAATTATTGAACCCCGTACCATTTTTGACGGGTACGGAAACCACTGTTCATTCACGGCTGAGGCGCGCTGATGGCCACCAGCTTGAATTTCGGCCGGTTCTGGCTCTCGGAGGTCTGCACCAAGCTGCATCAGCAAATATACAATAATTCAAAACAGAAACATAGGACTGGGAGTCGTGGGGTGCAAGAAACGGATAATGCGGAACGCGTCCAAGCTGCGCGTCGCGTGTCTCGTGACGAGTGAGTCAGTGATCATGTGTTCTGAAACGAACCATCACTTCGTCGCTCTCTCCCAACACGCTCTTGCCTCCACAGCTTCCACTCCACTGCACTCACCATATTCCGCATAATATCTGCGAGGAAATCGTCTTCTTCGTCCTCAACAGTCATCAAATGTCCGGCCTCATTCTCCAGCCCAAACCCCAACTTCCTGGCCATGGACTCCGGATTCCACAGGCCAAAGCAGTCGGCATCTTGGCGCAGCCGCCTTCCAGGGGTGGCTGCATCCCTCAAATCAATTCCCTCTGCGAAATCAGCTCCATTCGTGTCATAACCGGCCCACATCGCCCTCTCCGTCTTGGTCACCACATTTGAAGCCGAAGCCGCGCTTGCGATGGGCCCGGTGTAGTGCGGTGCTGTAAGATCAACATCTCGCAATTCATCGGTGGCTAAATCTGCCTCGCGCTCCTTGTCAAGTCTCTCCCGAACCTGTTTCGCATTTTCGACAGCTTCCACGGCTTGCTTGTGCGACCTGCTGACCAAGTGTTTTGCGGCCCTCTTTTTCTGTATCCATGGCTCCGTTGTGTATCTCGTTGCACAAATCTTGCATCGAATTTCTGTGCGCTCCTCATTGAAATGAAAGTCTATCATGGTCTCAAGATCAACACAAGATTTGTACCAGCGCTTGAATCCCACCTGCTTCAACCCTTGAACACTTCCGCTTCCCTTGGGCGGCATTGTGGAAGAGAACAAGTGGCGAACGGTGCGCCGGGAGCTGTTCTGACGCGACGCCAGCTGAGCTTATTTGGCTGACTTATGTACCCCTGGCACGCCGCCTGCCTTGCGCCTCCTGCGCTCCCGAAACTGGGTCATGGCCCCCAGAAAATCGTCGCAAAATCCTGCTCAAGCCTTTCAATTCTACATACATCAAGTTCACGCAAATTACCGCTGCTCTATGGCAGCCTTGGAATGAAGAATAAACCGAACGACAAGTGCAAACACTTCGCCGGAAGCTGTTACCAAGCGACACTCTGAGCTTGTTCGACTGAATTGTATTCCCCTGGCGCCTCCTCGCTATTCCTGGAGGCTACTGCACCCGACTTACCCAAGCGGAAATGAAAAAAAATATGTATAATTGAGCAAGGGATCGAGCATCGTTTTCTGCACCTCCCACCTCCAATGCCGTCCTCTCGCGCAAGCACCCCCGAATCCGACGACGAGTTCCGCAAGACTCTGGACGCCATGGCCCAGAGTTCGCCGGTTGCACCCCCTCAAGGCCTGGCCAAGCGTAACCACCGGACTATGACGCAGGACGATGGCAGCAGCGACAATGAAAACAATAACATGAGCGGCGAGACTGAGCAGACCCCAGCTGACACCCGCCCTGTTGTCCTCCCCAACCAAAATATCATTGCGGTAGCGCAGCGCTGCGCCTCCAGGAAGCGACTCTGCGTTGATCAAGTCGCCATGGTCGAAAGCTTCGCTAAGGTCAGTCTTTCCTACATTTGATAGTACTTGGTCTGAATGTCTGCCCAAGGACAATGTGGCTGTCCGAGAGATCAAGATCTTTTGCCATCTGGTCGCCCTCGAGAACAAGGTCGACAAACTTGTGACTGCCAAGGCCGCTTATCAAGTTTCTCCCGATCTCAATGTACGTTTCGTCGATTGCGCACAACTCGGTCTCATGGTCCTTACAGAAAAATATCTTGAACTACGCACCGGCCATCCTATTGTCTAGCAAGATCATGGTCTACAAAGGGCAAGCCACAACGGATGTCCTTCTGGTATGCTCGCCGTCTCTCCCCATCAATGGTATCTTGACATATCTTAGGCCATTCTGAAAAAAACCGACAAGGTCCATGCGCCAGCCGACTAACATCAAAATATTTTCAATCTCACATCCGCGATTGTGAAGGGAACGAAATGTTCCGTCAACGTCGTGCTATGTGCGCGCGTCGCGCTGATGGTAAGTGTCTTTGTATCGCCATATATTGACCCCTCTCAATGTATCCTAAGCGCTCTGTCTACCTCAAGCATCCCGGAACGAACTTCTGGGACAAGGTCGATGATCGCTTGGCGAAGATCCGGAAGCAAGCCAAGGGTGATGCAAGCAAAATCGTCAAGTGAGTACTGACCCTTCATCTATCACTGAGCTGGTCTAACCGTTACCTCGTTCTAGGGCATTCCGCCAGCTCCTCAAGGCCGATCGCAAAACCCACGGCGTCGACGACTACGAGCTCGATGAGGAGGCCGTCGATGATTTCCAGCAACAGGTTGATGATGTGATTGATATGGATGCGGCGACGTCGGTAGTGTCTGGCCAGGGCAACGCCGCCGCCAGCAGCGATGGCGAGTAGTAGATGAGATCAGTTGCCATGTGCACAGTTTGTACTATTATTTCTTGAATTGAACATCACCAATGATCCCGACCAAAAAAGAAATAATCAATTGTTCAGACATTGACGCTTACACCTGCGGGCTACATTAAACCTCCAGCTGTCTGCCACCTAGAACATGTCTCCAGGCTGGAGTTATTGGCCTCCTAACCTGACAGACACATTTTTAAAACCTGTCATCCACCTTTCCGCGATGGCTGGTACAGATGTTACCTCCAGCTTGCGGCAACGTGCCCAGCCATTGGCGGTGTATGCAACTTATGAGCAAAATGGGGCAGGACACTGTGAGCCTCAACTAAAATTTCTCCCCCTACCATAAGCGAAACCACGTTGGCCGAACATTTGGCCATCTACGGCGCCTTCATTCCACATTCTGTGATCAAGAGTGAGAGAACACAGTTGAAACAGTTGTGAAGGTTGTTTATTTCTTTTTCCTGATTGTGCTGCCGGGGGTAACGCAAAATTAAAGCAATAGACAAAACTTAGGTGGTGCCGTGATGGTCAAGTGATGGCCAAACTGATCTCCGCTGACCCGATCACATTCCGATCATACCTACGTTATACCGCCGGTATGTCGGTATGCCGGTATTTCGACTTCCCGAATGGACTCATAGACACAAAGTAAAACCTGGAAAAGGTGTATTTGGATGAGATGGAGCCTTCCTCGGTTCCAGATTTTGAAAAGATTGATTTTACAGAGGTCAGTACAACATTTTCTCATCCTATTTTCTTTCAATACAAAAATGCTTGTTTTGGCGAATGGACAAGGTTTGAGTTATTGGGAGGCTTAATTTTTGCTGCTGATGTAAGCTTCCCACTTCCCACACACCATATAAGGAAATGGTCTAAACAAAACATCGACAGCCGAGGTGGAGATCTGATGTGTTGTAGAGACTTGAGTACAGTGGATAGTTCAACACCTTTCTGTCTGGAAATCCGAGGCTGAAAATTCTGGTTTCACATTCTCAACAGACTTCAAAAGTCTAGAGGTTGGTCTATCTTCACCAATTCATCACGTAGGGGACAATATCAAAATGCTAGTAGGAGAAATGGGATGTGAAGCTGGGACTGAAATTTCTTAACTCCTCTCTATCACAAAAAAAGCGGAATTCCAGCACTTTTTGTATCTTATGCGTTATATGTCACGCATATGTGACCTCGATGGGAGTGACTGGCACCTATCTTATCAAGTTCAGTGGGCCTGAAAACATACCCGAAACTTCGAGTTTCCGCGTGACCTAAGTTGAAGCCGAAATTACCCGATTTGGGTATGTTTTCGGCACACCTGAAATGTTTTATTTCAGGCATTGTTTAGGTCCGGCTGATGCTGCTTCTGAAACTATAGCTTTCAGTAGCAGTTTCAGCTGGGCCTAAACTTATTGTTTCGGCAGCGTCCTGAGGCTGGGGCATTGATACATCACCCTCGCCAAGTAGAGAGTAACCGTGATGTATCAATTCCTCTGGCGCAGAGAGGTGCATGATACATCACCTCATAGACGTGCAGTACTAACGGTGAAAATAAAAGACCACCAGAGGGGCTTGAACCAAGGTCGCAGACCAAAATTATTACGTAACACTTTCGAGTGGCACTTCAACCAATTGCACCAAACAGCTGTTCTAAAAGAGAGGGCACACAGGGCCAAAGTATACCCCCTTCAACAACAAAACACATAATAAGCATGTTTCCCCACCCACTGGGCCCCGCCTTAGGGGCCAGGTTAGAGGTTAGAGTTAGGGGTTAGTGGTTAGAGTTAGTGGTTAGGGTTGGTTAAGGGTTAGTCCCCAGGTATATTGTAGAAGGCTGTTGCAGGTGATTTATAAACATTTGATGGTTAGATTGGTTGGGGTTGGTTAGGGTTGGTTAGGGTTTAAAACACCATCAAAATACATATTAAGCATTGTAGTACAATTTCGAAGACCTAGGGCAGCTTGCCTGCCCTAGGTCTGGGTATCAGCTGTTCCCACTTAGGGTAAGGGCACCTTACCCTAAGTGGGAACACAGAAGTTTCCGGACATCTGGTCTGGTGAAGGGGTTAGCTATGCAAGTCCTAATATATCTGTGGTTTGATGAGATCTCAGGTTCGAACCTCGATGAAGCCTTTGTTTTGCATCATTTACCGAACGGGCATCTGGCTGATATATCAGCTGATGTATCAGACACCTCTGTCATTTACCGACTTTCATATATCACGACACCTCTCTAAACGAGGCCCTAGTGATATATCATATCGCCATATACGCCTGCGGCAGCTCCGGAACTGCCACCAAGAACAATAAATTTTGGCACCACCCAAACTAGGCCTAGAGCGGTCTAGACCAGCCTAGATTCGGCTTCACACTGGTTGAACATTTCAAGTTTTTCAGTGAGAAAATTGGTCAAAAACTTTACCGATTTTACAGGAATTTTTCATTGAAAGAGTAGGTGAAAAATTCAAAAACTTTTTCAGAACTTTTTCTGTTTTTGGTGAAAAAAGTGATTGTGAACCCAAAAGTTCTGTAAAGATTTTGAGTTTTTCACCTATTTTTTCAGTGAGAAATTCCTGTAAAATTGGTAAAGTTTTTTCACCAATTTTCTCACTGAAAAACTTGAAATGTTCAACCAGTGTCGGTGCACCCAAAAAAATAAGTTTAGGGCATGCTGAAACTGCTACTGAAACCTATAGTTTTAGAAACAGCTTCAGCTGGACTTAAATGGCGTCCGAAAAAAAAAAAAATCAGGCATGCCGAAAACATACCCGAATCGGGTAATTTCGGCTTCAACTTAGGTCGCGCGGAAACTTGAAGTTTCGGGTACATTTTCAGGCCCACTGAAGTTGATACCTAAATTATACATTTCCGGCTGCCCTGAAATCTCTGCATTTCCGCTGTGAAGCTGGAACCTTCTTCTTCGCTCCTCCCAGCTGACTAAGTGGTGGCTTTTCTTCCTCCGCCCTTCCTTTGACCGGTCTGTACCCCGTTTACTCCTCTCGGCATGGATGTTAGCTGCTGAACCTCGGTCGGTAGTTTTCTTTTTTCTTCTCATCTTCCTTCCACGTCCACCTGGCTCAGTGTACCTTTTTTGGTTCCCTTTCTCGTCGAGCTAGATCGCATATCGGCACACATACGAACTTGGCTCCCGAGTGTGACAACCTTCACTTCCACTTGCTCTAGTCATTTCTAAAAGCACCCCACGGGTGTATTGGAGCCAACTAATGAAAGCTATATGGTTTATAGTTAATGTTCTGGATATCAAATCAGTGTACTTGAAGCCTTATTATATGCCGGGGAATCGCCAAGCCGGGTCGCATCTGTTCTTATACACCGAAGACTAAGTCCTGAGAACTTCAAAGGGGTTGGTTACATACCATCCTGGTCTTGGATGATCGATTAGGAGCAGGGACATATAATTAAATCTTCGTTCTGTGCTCGCTGGATTGAGGTATCATTGCTGAAACATAGGGAGCTACGAGTGGATCCGCATGCATTTCGGTCACATACGGCACAAGGGTGTCCATAGGGCAATTATCGAAGAATATTATTATTGTAAGCAGGTTTGAGTCTAAGTATGGGCGGCTGTCGAGATTTCCCTAAGTGTGCCGCATGTGTTCAATGTGTTCCGCCCCCCGCCTCCTCTGAAGAGTTGAATGTAAAAAGCGCAGTAGTACTAGATAAATGGGGTGGCGAACTTCGCGGCAGGGATCTGATGGATTGATGGGAGCGCTTATGCAATAAAAACAGAAAATCCAACCAAAAGTGTTTCGCGTACTCCAAGGCTAAATCAATTTTTGTGCTCGAGAGTCAGTTAGAACCTGTGATTCCTGTGTCCTATAATCCATTCGACCAGCTTGAATTTGGGCAATGGGCCGTTCAACTTTGGTGAAACTGTCAGCCACACCAAGCTGGTCCAAAAGGTGCGGCTGACATACAGACGACCCTTCTCTCCACTTCCGCTGATTGGTGTGCCCTCCCGCCAAAAAAAGCGCTCATGGCCTGTAATTGTCGCTCGCTCTTCACACTGGTCCAGGGCTGCATGGCGACGATTTTCATGTGCTTATATACTACGATGCACCTCAACGTACCGCCTCTGGGGACCACCACCACGATAGCGATCTTCAGAAGGAGGCTACTGTTCTTGGGGTTAACCCTACTCATTCCGGAATTGGCCATCGGCTGGGCTTTTCGCCAACGCTCGATCGCTCGTCAACTTAGCAAGGGTGAGCTACGTTCACTAGATCTAAGTTTTTCTCTATGGCTGAACTTCCCCGGGCCGCAGACTTGAATATAACCATGACACACGCGTTCTTCGTGGTCATGGGCGGGTTCGCATCAAGAGGCGGTGAGCCGATCGTCACGCGCCACCAGCTCGGCCGTCCAGGCATCCTAGAGGAAATCCGGGAAACCCCTATCGTCACCATCAAGGACAAGGCCAAAGGGGAGAGCTTTTCCGAGGCGTTTATGATCCTCCAAGCTGGATGGAGTATCGTCGAGATTGTTGCTCGGGCTGCAAGCGGCCTTCCCCCGACGGAGCTTGAGCTGTCGACTACGGGGTTTGCAGTCGTCGGGATCGCGACGCTCGTGATAAACTGGAACAAACCGCTCGACGTACAACAGCCCCTCAGGATCGGCTCCGACGAGGCATGGTCTGCGCCTGACCTAGGTAGCTTCCACCACTATAGCTGGTTCGAAGGGGTGCTTCTCGGGGACAACCCATTCCGGGAAGTGTCGGCAATCTCGATACCCTCCGCGTGGTCAAAATCGAGTTTCCGACGGAACGATGGATTCATACCCGACCAAGCCCTTCTTCTCACGGCTCTGGTCGGTGTCGTCATCGGAAGTATACATCTCGGGGCTTGGAGTTCTGCAGTGACAGTTGGCTCCCGGGCAGAGCAATGGCTCTGGCGTAGCGCTGCTCTCGCAACGACAGGCTTGCCAGCATTGGTTCTAGCTCTGGCATTTTCGCCCGTCAAGCTCACCATCGGGAAGGCCTCACGAAGATTCACGTACCCGCTAGCAGTCTTCTATCTGGGAACGCGTATGGTTTTACTCACGTTATCGCTGCTCGCGTTACGCAGTCTCCCACACGGCGCGCTGGAGATGGTCAAGTGGACGGCTTATATCCCCCACCTGTGATGGGACGGAGGCGGATGATGCTTGGGAGGGCAAGAATCGGGGCGGATGGAGGGAGTCGAGGTAATCTGTGAATTGTGAATGTAGTGTTCTGTAGCATAAGCACGAAACTCGGTCAGGGCGCTCCTACGAAACGAGACGCCAATCTTGTGGCCGCCCAAGACATCTAGGCCACGGCCCGTCCAGCTGTACGAAGGGGAGGCGATAAACACCTCGCAATGCGACGAGGACGGAGAGGGAGATGTGGCGAAGAATGAGGTGTCCCGTTTTTTCGAGTTTGAGGCATAACACGGCAGACAGAACACGTAGAGCTGAGTCCACGAAGTACAAAGGCGGAAGCAGGCATCATAAAGAAAAGAAAGAAGAAGAAAAACAGGAGCAGAGCGCGTCGGTCGCACCACTTCCTCCCGCTAGCAAGTTCCACAACGATAATAGCCGCGCGACGGAAGTTCGCGGGATGAGGAGGTCTGAGATGATGGCAGAAACAAGTAGAACCGTAGAACCAACGCACAACGAAAGGCCCAGAAATCCCCTCCGCGCTCAAGTAGAGGGCACCAGCCGGACGCGGAGGCGAAGACGGAGAGTATTCGTTCCCCTAACGAGCGGTCAGTGCGTGTACAGAGGAGGAGGTGGGCGTATTTTTCATCCAAATCCACCTTTCGCATGGTCAGATTCGTGCGCCGATTCGTACTTCGCATCCGGGAAATATGACTCCCGTAATCCATATTCGTGGGCTCCCCGCAAACTCCATACTCGATATGCGGAAAATTACGATGTAGATCATCGCCAATGTCATTTTCCATGCGTGAGCGCTGTCTGAGGGAGTAAGACACTTGAACGTGTTGTTCTTTCATGCATGAGAACGGAAGATTCTGAAGTCCATGGGAGCCAATCCGACGTCGGAAGAATCATATCTGGGTGTAGTAAAGCACGCCGCCATCGTGCAATCGCCGTATGTAGAAGTAGAGTCCGGCGTTTGCCGAAATATTAATTCCACGTGGCACTGACGAATCTCGTCAGCCCAAAGGTGGAGAGGAAAAATCCAAGAAACGAAGTTACATGTGGGAGGGGATTCGGGAGTGTTGACAAATATGTGATGGAAAATTCCCTTGAGCAGGTGACCCTTGATCGGCTCAAGGTCAAGCCAATTTCTTTTCTGTTCTTCGGACTTCTTCCCGGTTGCCACTTCCCGACTTTAAAGTTGATCCTTCCGATTTTTATTTTCTCCCCTCGCTGGCGCGCGGGCGCTGGAGCTGATGCTCGCCAGACTAGTATTGGAATTACCAGTCTTTTCTCCTCCAAAATTAATCCTTGGAGGTATGTGGTCTGGAATCTGGATGTTTCTTGGTATTTTTGAATCAGCTGTCGCTGCTGTGTCTGTCCGTCCGCATTGCACAGATAATCACAGGGTTACCCTGCGCAAGGGGATATCTCCATATCTTGTCATCCGACGAAGGCTCCGACCCGTCCGTCCCGTCGCTGTCGCAAAAACGGCCGTCACTGGGGACGGAACGGGCCTATCCGGTCGTCGATGGGAGCCTCGAGATTGCCCGACGGACGGGATCCGTCCGTCGACGGGGTGACGGCCGTCGCGACGGGTCTGTGTCCAGTCCTAAGGCACAAATATTGTTTTCTGCAACTAAATCAGTCCCATAAAGACAGGAAACAAAATCCTTACTATCCTTCAAGCTTCTGGAAGGCGGAGAAACGAGTGGAGCGGCTAGAGCTGAAACATACTTCACCTCAATAAGTATATGAAATTTATTAAAAAGATCTCACCTGTGCTGGGCCCTCGACCTCTACTCTGGTAAGTGCATGATACATAACCTCGTCAGGAAACCTGTTAACAGATTCTCAAATATTTCCAGGGCATCGTTCCCCCCAGAAACGTGAATGGATTTTACGAAGTATCCCTTCGGGCCGAACATCACCGCTGTAGAGGAAGTTTTCGAGAGAATGAATTTCGAACATCTGGATATACAGGTGAGTTGAATAAATTCACTCGCCATCGATTGGCCTGAAATATTAACTTGAATTTGGGAAGATCCAGGGGTGGACTGCCTGAGTGACCCGTCGACCCGTCGACGGACGGAAACGAGTACCCCGTCGACGGGTCAACCCGTCCGTCACCCGTCCGGCTCAAGCTCCTTCCCAGCCGCTGGACGGCCGGGTACCGTCCCGTCGAAACGACGGACGGGTCAGAGCCCTATCAGCGAGGAGGGCCTGAATCTCCGCTACTTCTTCGTCCCGGGGGCAATAATTGGTCCCTAGCTTCGAGATGAAGGGAGAGGACATGATGACGCTACGACCAGTATCAAGCGCAAAGGGATTTATCTGGATGTGTAAGGCTATGCATGATGCGAACTCTTCGGAACGGACAGCAGTCTGTCGGATTGATGCGGCCACCGCCGGTTTGAGAAACGAAAAAATACACAGAGCTGGAGCCAGAACCCTGCCTCAATGCCTGTTCGCTTCGAATAATAAAACCATAGGATTTAAAAGAAGCAGCTGCAGAAGATCCCCCAGCAGATTCCCCATGGCGGCTTGATGGCAGCTTGGAAGGTGCAGCTTGCCGTGTAACTTGAAGGGAGCTCGAGATTCGAGAACAAGTAGTAAGTACGAGTTTTCATTGAGTAACACCCATGCTAATCTGAGGAAAATGCCCTCTGCCATACACTTGATTTGAACCTACGGCAAAGTGCTTGCCACATTTTTGCTACTCGTAGGCAGACTGGTTACGAGTCTACCCCGGCACTTCGACTGAGGCCTTTGTTGGGACGTCTACTGTCGTGGCGCTACGTGGTCCACGACTAATCCGCTGATTGCCTGGCGGAGTTTGAAGGCTTCGGACAGACGCGATTTTATAAAGAGAGAAGCAGGTTGTGCCTGGACACGTAGTGTTCCGGGTTCTTGTAGTCACACCGGGGTTATGGGAATTTCGGGATTGTTTTTTGTAACCGAAACATTTCTATAAATTAAATGCCGGAGTAGAACACATATTCAACTACGCTGGCCATCGGCGAGAAGGCGGCAGTTATTATTGCGGGGGAACAAAATGCCATTTGAATCGTTCGTTGTACAGCTGCGTTGCATTTTCTACGCGTCCGTTACGTCGTCTTCCGCCTGCCCGCTTCGCGGTAGCGAGGGCTGTATTCTGGAACCTAGTCGGCTGATTCTACTATTACGAGCCCCCTTTTAAAGGTTTTTGTGTGGCGAGATCGTGTAGTAAGCGGAAGAACCTTCTATCTGATTGGGGTTCTCACATAAGAATATTTGTGTCGGCACCAGGAAATTGGAGATTGGGGAGATGGGATGAAGAATTCTAGAACCTCCTCATCGAAAAGCGGGTCTACGAGCTTGTGCTCGACCCCGAGCGGCACGCACACCAATCTAGTGAAGAACTCTGATGAGTGAGAGGTGTGCTTCCTTCCTTGAGCCCTCGATTTTTACTGCGAGACAGTGCGTATTTGTGCCCGCAAGACTGCGCGCGCTCTGCACACACGTCTCCTTGCTTCTGTGTGTTCTCTGATTGTGCAATGGGCCATCGTAAGTGGGACACGCCGGTTCGTTGACATCGTCAAAGCTGGCAATGGAAAATTGAAATCAACCACTGCATTCGTGTACAGGTTGCGTTAATAAGACATATATTGAGCTTAAGTACGGCAAGCCCTGCGTAAGCATAGCTCGTGAAGCGCGGAAGCCTCTAGATTCGTTGTAGGTTACGAGTCTAGGTAAGCTCGGACATTTGGCATTCCGCTCAACCCGCGCGTGGAACCATTAACCACTGGGCCCGGGCTTAACATTACTTACATGTACCTGGAATATGGCAGTCGGTTCCCCTAAGAGCACTCGAGGCTCGCAAGGAGACGAGACAGTCAAATCAAGGACTGCATACATAGAAGGCGCTACAAACATCGTAGATACTTAAATATTAATGGACTCTCTGATCTACATACTCTATTTCCAAAATGGCTGTCGCTCCCTTTGGATCACACAAGGCACATAATATCACGATCTACGGCGCTGAGACTGTGGCAGTAACCTAGACAGGGCATTGTACCAAAATCCAAGACAACCAGCGACACAAAGCTGAAGGCGCTGGTCCAAAAGAATCAATTCCGACCTTGTGAACGTACAATGGGTTTGATCTACATTTACCAATCATCGTTGAACGTAGCTGGTGCGAAGAGAGTTTGAGAAAAGTTTGCCGCATCCGGCAGACCCTCCCACGGCGAAGACTGAAAAACAGCAGGTGGAGGGTATCTGAGGTCGAGATGCAACCCACTTTGCACGAACGATTGCAATTCCGGACGGATATCTAGCTGCATGTCCCGCGAAAAGCGGATTACAACACGCTTTAGCACCCGAGTCCGCGATTTGATGAAACGCAGGAGGGTTTCATCGGAGAAGGAACAGCACCGGCGGTCGTTTATTTCCAAGACTTGTAGGCCAGGGCAACAGAATGCGGAGAAGTCGGAAGATGGAATAAGAGACTCCAGAATCTGATCGTCGAAAATTCCGTAGCGTCTGCGGAAATGGCTGATCCTAAGTTCGCAAACGGTAGGCGGTAGCCCGCGAAGGAAACCAAGGAAGGATGCCTTTGAGAACAAACCCATGTTGACATCTAGGCTTTCAAGGCGTGGGGCAACAGCGCTGAGCAAAGGAGCATCGGATACGGTGTCCGAGTTGACATTGTCGAGCGCCCCGGGCGGGGGGGGATAGTATCGGAAAGTCCGCGAAATCTTAAATTACGCAATTGCGGCAACGAGAGGCGAGCGAATAGTTGGCGGACCGTGACGGTCGAGGATGGGGTGGGGCACTCTAGGTCGAGTGTATGAAGAAAAGGAAGTTCGATGATGGGCTCTTCCACTGCGCTGTTGGTATCGAGACCGTCACGAACGCGGAGCCGGCAACTCCGCAACTGAGAACATCGGGAGAACACCTGCAGGGAACTTTCCCCTGTCAATGAACTGGAACCCCATGCTCCCACCATTGAAATGTCTGTCAAGCGGTCCCAGCGAAGTGGTAATTCCAGCGGGGTCAAACTGCTTGCAGAGATAGAAAAGGAATCAATCTCGACCCCGCGAAGGAATTGTAATAAATCCCATCGGACGCTGTCCCATGGCGATAAATGGGTCGCGCTGATGCTAACCGATTTGAGTATTGGCACATCTTCCTCGGTGAGGTGCGACACTGCTTCCAGAACGGAAGGTAGCATCGTGAAACTGATGTGCTTCCAGCGAGATGCGAACGGAACCACGGCCTGAATGAGGCGATTAGGGGGTCCTAGAGTGTCGGTGGGGTACGCCATGGATTGGAGCGATATGGACAGGGGGCAATGTCCGGATCGACCAAGCCACGTCCTGGTGGTCTCGAGTCGCTGCACCAACTTGTCCGCGGAGGCAGTAGGTGACCAGCCTTCATGATGCAAGGGTTCAACAATGTGAAGACTCGCCCAAAGTCGTGGTGTCGAGAGAGTGATATCTCTCCATGAGCTACATATGCGGCCAAGGAGGACGGGCGCCTCCGCGGCGCTCATGACACAATTGCGGTGCGTTGGAAGGCAAGCTATGAATATTTCCTGGATGATGTCGAGCGGCAGGCGGCGAGCCGGGGAGATGAGGTCTCTGTGAGCGTCCACGTAGTCACTGAGCTCGGTACGCTGCTCTATCAGCTTATCGAGGGCCATCTGTAAATCGGCGATTTCAGCGTCAAGATGCTGCAATCGAAGAGTCGGTTCGGCGATGAGGGCTTGAATCTCCGCTACTTCTTCGTCTCGGGGGCAATAATTGGTCCCTAGCTTCGGGATGAAGGGAGAGGACATGATGGTGCTGCGACCAGTATCGCGCGCAAAGGGATTTATCTGGATGTGTAAGGCTATGCATGATGCGAACTCTTCGGAACTGGACACTGCCAGGACAGCAGTCTGTCGGATCACCGTGGGTTTGAGAAACGAAAAATACACAGAGCTGGGGCCAGAACCCTGCCTGCGCGCTTCAAATAGTGAAACTATAGGATTTAAAAGAAGTAGCTGCAGAAGATTCCCCAGTAAACTCCGGGGCCTAACTCGCCATGGCAGCTTGATGGCAACTTGGAAGGTATAACTAGGGTGTAACTTTGAGGGGAGCTCGAGATTCGAGAACAAGTAGTAAGTACGAGTTTTTATTAAGTAACACCCATGTTAATCTGGGGAAATGCCTTCTGCCATACACTTGATTTGAAGGCGTCCGAAGGTGGAGGTGAGTGTTCGGCGGTTGCCGGTGACACGTGCGCCGCTCTTCACGGTCAGCTGCTTCTCCCCTCTAGGTGCAGAAGACGCGACAGGATCTCGAGCAAATGCGCTGCGGTCATTTAATGTTCACGCTACCTTGCGGGCACCTTCCATCGATCGAATTCCCGTTTCGACTTGTCGACGAGCTCCCAGGGGCGTGTAAACTCATTCTCCCTTATCGTAGGCCGTGGATGCCACTGGAATCAAGGGGGGTCTTGACGCGACCTGAACTAAGCGCACAAAATGGTTCCATATTACATCTGTCCTCCCACTGAAGTGAATTATCCCCCTTGAATAATGGAACTTGCGTTATCCACCCGACGCTTACAAGGAAACTACGGGCCTAATCTAGTCTCCCGTAGTCAAACTCGATAACTTTTTTTTATATGGAGGTTTAATCCACGAGAATTGGAAAATAAGCCCTTCATAATAAATACTACGTGCATACATAGAAAGCAATCATTTTCGAGCTTCTGAATGCAAGAAAAGTTTATGTACCATCAGCCATCGTGAGGCGGGTGGCCAAGAACAATGGGGACAAGTACATATGCTTATCCACATCCTCATTCGGATGACTCGATGTCGGAGGGGAAAATGGAGAATAACTTAACCCTCGTAGGATAATAATATAGACCGCCGGTTGATACGAATACAGATATGTAGATGCCATTATATAAAAAATATTTCAACGCTCTAGACGACTCGGAACTCTACAGGCCAGCAGCAGCCTGCATTTTGCTGAAGATTGGTGTGCCAAGACCCTGCAAAGGAAGGGTATATTAGAGAGTGGGATGCAGACGGGAGTGAAGCAACGAACAGTGACGGGGTCCCACCCAGTGATTGCAGTGAAGCCGTCAGTCCCACAGCCGGGGTTGTTACCGGCCGTAATGTCGGTGAACATCTCCGGGTGCTGATAGAGCCATGGGTTGAGGAACCCGAGGGGCTGTTTGTTGGCGGCGATGAGTTGATCGTTCAGCAGTCCGATCAGGCTGGCGAATATGGGCGTCGACGCGGATGTGCCGGCGACGGGCTGGGGGGTGCCGCCCGAGACGATCGGGATACGCTCGCCCTGCGCAGACACGTCGGGGTAACCGCGCCCACCAGAGGCGTTGAAAAGCCCCTGGTTGACGGTGCCCTGTGCTTTGAGGAACCCTGCGACGGCGTCGTGCTGGTAGTCGGGGGCTGCGACAAGTAAGCATATGTGGAGAGCAGGAGGAAGAGTGGCGTACTGCTGAAGAGGTTGGAGAATCCACCGCTGGAAAAGCTGGACCCGATTTCGGGCGAGATGCTGCCAACGGAGCCGACCGCCGTGACATACGGGCAGCCGACTGGGAAGGACGGCTGGAACGTGGTGCAGCTCTGCGGTTGGGTTCCTTGAACTCCTCCGTCCCTTATAAAACATTTAACGCAGCAACAGAAGATGGGCAGATTAATACACACCCAGTCGAAAACAGGATCGAAGTGCCGCGCGCACCGAGGGCCATATAGGCCTCGCAAAGTTTGCTGTGGGACGAAGTTGAGGACAAGAAGACCCAATGCGAAGACAGCGAAGCTTACAAGGCAAGGGCCGGGGGTATGTTGGCCTCGTTGTTGCCGTACGAGGTACTCATAACCTGCGGAATATCATCCTCGTCCAAGAGGAAATTGACAATGTCAAGGAAGCCTTGGAGGCCGCCGTCTTCGAAGGTGTTGCCGACAGAGACGAAGGAGATCGGAACATTGGTGGCGATCCCAACGGTGTACTGGATGTCGAGGTTCTGGGCTTCCGGTAAGCAAAGGAGGTTGTAGGAAGAAAAAGCATGTACCGCTTCTATACCAGCAAGGCTAGCGTTCTGCCGGTTCCTGCCATCGTCAAGCTTCTGCGTCATGAAGGTGGTGGTGGCGCTCATGTCCGGCCGGAACGACTGGAGGAAGTTGCTCAAGTCGGCTCTGCGAGCGAATTGATTGATGAAGCCTGCGACAGCGATACCGTTGGAGTACTGCGTGGCGGGGGTCGTAGGGACCCCATAGAGAGCCTGGATACACGCTGGAGACGGGTATCAGAATGCGAAGATTACGAAGGTGGAGAATGCGTACTAGGGGTCATACTGGAATTGCACGAATCCGGGCTGGCGTTTGCGGACACGGGAGAAGCGATCGCCTTGGAAAGAGCGGGGCTTCGGGCGTAAGGATTGGTGAAGGCAGTCGTCGGGTGGACATGGTCGATGAAGTCCGCAACCTCGGCGGGGAGGGAATAGGAGAGAGTACGCGCATAAGTGGTGCCCGACGCAACGTGCTTGTAAGTCTGGTAGTTGGCGGACAACATGGCGTTGGCCTTGGAGACGGGAACGGACACAGAGAGCCAGTGGCCTGCGGACGAGGAGGGCGTCCCGGTGAGGCCATTCGAGGAAAGCCACGACTGAACAGCGGCGAGGGCGTTATCCGCCGGCGCCAAGAAGGCATTCACCTGGCGGGAGACAAAGAATAAAGAAAGGGTTCACAGAATGGAGCAAACGGTGCTTACCTCGGCCTTGGTGAGATGTTTTCCATATTTGGCGCTCGACGGGGCGCTCACGTCGAGGAGGGCCTTCTCCAGACCAGCCGTATTCCCGGAAGAAACACCAATACGAAGGTTAACCGTCGAGCCAGCGTCAGCGGGCCCGACCTTGGTAAAACCTTGGGGCGGGCTGGCAAGACTGTGTTGGACAACGAAAGACTGGAAAGAAGCCTGCTTGGCAGGGTAAGAGAAAGTCGAAGCCTTGAAGCCCTTCGCGGTAGCCAGGGAGAGAATCGAAGCTAAAAAGAATGTTTTGAGAGCCATGATGCTGGCTCCGAGCAGTCTCTTGGAAATGGGGAGGATATCCTCCCAGGACTGCCGTCTTTATACATTCAGCGCTCGGGGGCGCTGCACCGCACAATGTAACGGGAGGCAACGGGCCGTACCGCGTTCGGTGTCCGCTTCTCCTACTGAAACTGTCAAGTTCCCGTTGACAACAGGCACAGCCGCGCCGGTAAGCACTGAGAAGTGGCAGACGAATTTGAAACCAAATCCCTATGTTCAACGCAAAAAAAAACCGTGGCGGCCTGGCCCCTGAAGTGGTCAAAGTCTGCTAGCCAGTTGGCCAACAGTTGGCTGTAATTTGCGTCGACGGAGAAATTCCGAAGGGCGTACCGGCAACATCAAATGTCGAGCGCTGATTGCATGATTCGCGAGTACTAGTGGAGAACCCCGCCCGCATTGATGTAATTGCCGCGTTCGAAACAGAAAGGGCCAAGAAGGGCGGTACATCCGAGATGGGAACACCGCCGAATCTTAGGGGGATACAACTGATTCCCCGCAGTTCAAAGAGCAGGGCTGAGGGAATCGAGCTACGGCTAGTGAATTGATTCCAAAGGGAGTCCACCGTCCACGAGATGTTGAGGAAGAGAAGGAGGAGGAGGAAGATTGCTTGTGCGGTTCGTTCAGCGCTTATCAAGGGGTGAAAAAAAATAAAAGCTGTGCACGACTCGGGTGATCCGCATATTCAAGTTAGTCATCGCCCGCTTTCGATCGGCGAGGCTGTTGTCATGGGCCTAGAAACCGATAATTAACAGAAGATGTGCAAATACCTACACTGCACGTTGCTTGTTGCGTGAACCAAGCAACGTTGGTACACCCCGACGAAGCAATTATCGGAGCATGGAGTTCTTGCAACACGGGAAGTTGGAACCGAGTCTTCATTATTTTTTTCGCGACTTTTTGCGAGGAATCGAGGGGAGTGGAGACAACGATAGACTTCCCACCGCTACCTGCTGCTACGTGATGATGGGGCAGACTGGTTAGCGGATCACCGTAACTGTGACAAGATCTCCGCGAAGGGATACAACAAACTTTACTAACATAGATAAAAAGCATATGTTTCGCCGAAAAGGACAGAAAAAAAGGGAAGAGAAAAGAGAGTCCCGGACCAGGGTGTTCACAGTTCCCTTTTTCTGTCCCTTTTTCTTCCCTTTTTTCTGCCATTTCATCCTGCTTGAGCTTTTGCTCGGTTTTTTCCCCTTCTCAACCCTTTTTACACCTCTGAGTTGAAAAGGGAAAAAATCTCAGCCAAAAACCGAGCCAAACTTGAGATCCAGGAAAAAAGGGAGAAAAAAAGGGAAGAAAAAAGGGAACTGTGAACGACCCTAATGCTGGAGGAACAGCTACCAGTGTTTTCATCGAATGGTCTCGGCTAAAATTTACTTTATCTCTCCGTGGAATTGCTAAAATGCCTTCATTCCATGTAAACTACATTACAGATCTATGGAATGCTCAGGTTGAAATCAATAGACATCCAATGGGGACCAAGGCATGACTATAGGACTCCAAGCAACAAGCTGATTCTCAAGTTTTGTCATATTAAGTGGAAAAAGTGAAGCAAACACAGAAAAGGGAAGGGAAAAGGGAGTGAAAGAGGGAAAGAAAAAGGGAACCTTGAACGACCTTATTGTCACAGAAATTCCAAACTAAGTCATAGATATCCCAAACGAAGCACGTGGCGATTTCCGGCCCCAGGATCTTCGACGGTGAGCGGAGAGCAGGATGGAATACCACAACGCAAGTTCGAGTTTCAAGTTGTTGAGAAAATGGAACCAGGTGAAAGCGCTTTGATGCCATCACCCGGCGATCACGGCTTGCCATCTACCGCCATGTCGTTCGCCGCAGACCTCTCCTCTAAATGGCTGTCGGTCTCTGAGCCCTCACCCCACGTTCTCCACATTGAACTCTCAAGGTATGCAGCTCTAGATCCTCCCCGAAAGTCCTTCCCTCATCCCCGCCAGAAAACCAGTCAACGCGTTCTCGGTCGAGTAAGTGCGGGGCACATCGCTTCTTTCTTTTGGCTCCAGCTTCAAAGCTGAGACGGGGAAAGATTCTGGCGCGCGTATGGCGCGCTTTTCGATAGAATAATCGAAGAAGGCCGGGACGTCCGCGCCGCCGTTCTGTCCTCGGCCTTCCCCAAGCTATTCACAGCTGGAATTGACCGTACGCGTCCCATATGGCCGCAAGACGCGTTCTTCTGCTCACTCGACCACTCCCACAGTTTTGGATGCTGAGAAGATGAACAAGGGAGGACTCACTGGCTCCCTCGGCGTTGATCCCGCACGGAATTCCATCGCAATGCTGCGCGACATAAAAGAGTTCCAGAACGCAATTATCGCCCCCGAACGCTGCCCCTTTCCCGTGATTGTCGCTGTTCACGGCCTCGTCCTCGGCCTCGGTGTGGACATAATCTCCGCGTGTGATATCCGCTACGCCGCCGAAGGGACGCAGTTCAGCGTCATGGTCCGTACATGTATCTCTATATTCCTCCGTGACTGACTAGCCTCTTCCTTATATTAGGAAGTCAACGTAGGGATTGCAGCAGACATTGGTACCCTCGCGCACCTGCCGAAGATCACCGGCAACCACTCTCTCATGCGCGAGCTTGCATACACAGCGGGAATGTTCTCTGCGGCGGACGCCGGGCGCCTAGGCCTCCTCTCACGTATCGTCCCCGGCGGCCGCGCGGAAGTCGTAGACGCTGCCCTTGCGCTAGCCGGTGTCATCGCGAGCAAGAGCCCCGTCGCCGTGTCTGGCACGAAGCGCATCCTGCTGCATGCGCGCGACCACAGGTGGGCACCCTTTCCCTTTTATACGTTAGGCGTCGAATATACTCCATGGACTAACCACACGTCCGCAGTGTCGCCGAAAACCTGGAGTATACGGCCGTGTGGAACGCCGCCGCACTGCACACCGATGTGTTTATTATCTTTTGGGCGGTGTCATCTAACTAATTGGGATTTCGATGCAGGACGTTACGGAGAGCTTGCAGGCGAGCAAGGCCCGACGCGCAGCCAAATTCCAGCCCCTGCGCAAGGCGAAGCTTTGACGAGGGCCTCGAATCTTGAGTACAGTTCGCCGGTTCGGATGCCAGTATGTCTTATGTTTCTCCTAAACCGCCCTCGGTGAGTCTGCCGCTGAAATTCGGATTAAATCCCGTGGATTCAACCCTGGTCGAATTGAATTTCAGACACGTGATGCCGGATTTTCATTGTTCGCACCACAAAAAAACACGGGTTGTCCCTGGACGGCCTTGATTTAACAATAAAAGTAACGCCCCTTTGAATCGCAATCCACCTCAGGAGAAGGCGCCGCAATCCGATCCTCAGGAGTCAGGAGCAAGCCACCCATGACATTTATTACGGACTGTTGTATAAATAAAGTAACGCGCGCGGAGTTGGCGAGCTCGTTCGTGCCTTTGCTCGTGCCCCAGTCCCTCTCCCTCCCCTCCCCCCCCCCCCCCCCCCCTCCCAATACTCACCGCTCTTCGATGAAGTTCTTCGCACTCTTTCTCCTGGCTGCTCCGCTCGTCTCTGCACTCACTCCCGACGACTACTTGCATGTCCTGAGCGATGAGGCCAATGCACTTTCGTTCGACCCCTTGCTAGGCCCTGAGTACTCCCCGTTTGTTGACGATGATGCTGTTCCCGAGCAGCCCCCATCGATCTTGAAAGAGCGAGAGACGAACGCTCTTCGTTTTGCGCGCGGTCTTCCGCCTCTGCCCCCTCGGGCGTTGAGGCCCACGAGGGTGGATCACGGTGCGTCCGCCGACATTCTCCTACCTTCCTGCTCTCACACCTTTCCAGCCGCTCGTGGGGGACCGTCCCCTATCGCCATCTCGAGCCAGGCGATCCAGATCACGGACTTGAGCGGCAACTTCGTCGGCTACGTCAGTCACACTCCCAACTACGTTGGCGAGTACGGCCCCACGACGGACATCAATCAAGCCCTTTCCATGTCCGCAACTGTCCCCGCAGATGGAACACCCTTCAGCATCCTCACCCCCCTTGGCAACCCCGCCTACCCATACTTTGGGGGTGTCCACACTTCTTCTACGCCTCAGGGCACGAGTCTCACCGCGACGAGCAGCAACTACGTGTGGATCGCGGGCACCAGCGAGAGTACGTCCACGCTTAGTTTAAGACATGGAGGCTGAATTGCCGTTTAGCGTCTGCGGGGTCAGTCGCGCTCGCTCAGGGGAACGCGTGGACGGCATATGAGAACATACAGAGGGACATCGAGTCAGCCATCTGGACATACAACTTCACCACAAAGCAGATCATCCCGCGCTGGGTCAACGCCGACGGCAGTGAGTACCGTTCGGTATACTCTATGTCTCGTCTGCGAATGTGCTGATTCATGTTATATCCCTCTAGCCTTAGCGTCCGGCGTACACATTCAGAATTTGGGAACCATTCTCGTATTGAGCGCGAATCCCAGCTTCTTCGGAGGAAGCGCAAGAACTGTGGTATGTTCGGATCGTGTCGTAAGCTGGGACGGCTCACTGATTACTCTTGCCTCAGACACTTCATCTTCTATGAGCTTCAGCCAGCCATCTCATTCGTCCTCAAACGGAGACGTACTTTACTTGGTCTGCTTTCACATTGCGTGGTCTTTACCTTTCTTTACTTTTTCATACGCGGCAATCTGGTCTTGACTTTCAAACTCGGGGACTCTTTTATCTCATAATATAAGGTTATCAAACGTAGAGTAAATACATATCGCATCCTTTTCACCAGCCATTTTCACCTCCAATCGCACTTATGAATGACATTATACCATCCTTGAAACATTTATTATCATTGTTCCACTCCGCCGAGTCAAAAAGAACCATAATTTGTTTATAGGTCTGACTTGGGGGCCTGCAACTGGACACTCTCAGACATTAAACAAACACTCAACATACCCTCGACATACATGCCCATCCCATTGGTAATATGGGTACAGCTGTGCAGCCTTCGCGGGCCGCATTAACGACCTTGAATATACGTACCACCACCATCATCTTCGCTCTGAATCAAAACTCAAGCCCCATGGATTCAGAGTTTTTACGGTTTCGCCAATTGAGAAAACAGGAATTGCTTTATGTGGATTTTGGACGCGGGGCGCCGGATTTGGGCGGGCGTCAAATAACTTTAGAAGTTCCGTGAGACAGTACGGAAAGGCGACGCAAGCTTAAGTTGTTACTTCCTTGATGACTAGTCTCGGAAGAATTTCGTGAATATCGGTGCAGTTGTGTACAATGGGAACACGGGCGCACAATTGCAACTCAGTGGAGTCAATCAATTATCCGAGGACGCCGCGAAAACCACGCAGTCTATGAGATATAGATAGATACCGGAGGCGCGAAAATCGCCAGAGGTGCACCGCGGAGATGGATGACAATGCGTAGATCTCGGCAGTCGATTACGCAGCAGGAATTCGAATTCTGAAGCCTCTTCTCGAGCCACTAAGTATATATGTCGGTGGCAAGTAGCGGATTCGCCGCGCAGATCCTTCTGCGTGCCATTGACTGCAACTTGGAGTGCGTCGGTTTCCTCAATTCTTTACTAAGGCCAGGCCAGTTTCCTATATGATAGAACGCATTGAGAGCACAGGTGAATTCAGGTCCAGCCGCAGCAGAGCTCTGTCAATGCAGGGCTCAGCAGGCCGCGAGCTGTTCGAATAAGCGTGGACGAGTGTAAGGTGCGGACCAAGTGCGAACGTCAGAAGCTGTTTTGATCACCCTTGAAGCTTGTGCATAAAGTCTGCAGATCTGAAGCTTGAAGCTTGAAGCCAAATCCAATCAGGCCAATCCCAAAATAAAGCCCCAGAAATACCTCGCCCGCCTGCCTCGAACCCAAAACGGTGTGTGCACTTCAATTCCATTCATTCAACTTCTCGTTATTGTACCCAAGCAAAAAAACCTAAGAAATACATGCATTCAATTCAATTTCTTCTTCTTCTTCTTCCGTTTGTCCGTCCCCCGGTAGTAGCAGTAATAGTGAGTACCTATGTACCCGTGGCGCGCGCGCGCGTGTATACATGGCGCGGCGCCGGGCGTCTATGTTATGTGTGCGGTGTCGTGCGATAGCAGGTAAGTATTAGACCGTTTTGAGTGTTTAAAAGGGGGTGCGCGTCTTGAAGGGATAAATGCGGGATGCCAGATGCCAAATAGAGGACGACGTGGCGGACGGAGGGCGAGGGACGTCGGACGAACCGCCGAGCGCGCGTGACAGAAAATTGAGTGACGTCCTGACGACCGGCGCAGCTCGGGGATCCGTATGCGCGGGTTGATGCGCAGGTACGCGGGTTGATGACGACGTCGGTAGGCCGGTCACAGATGGTGCTGACGCAGCCGCTGACGCCCAGGCACGGCGTAGACCCAACGGGAAGGGCGGGCCCACACGGGAGGCTCGGAAAAAGACCTCGGGCTCCGAGTCGCGGTCGGTTCTAGGCGAGCGAGGCGAGGTCAGTCGCGGTCATGGGCATCCACGGGTCGAGCAACCGAACGGACGAGATCCAAAATCCAGGGAAGGAATCCACGCCGACGCGAAAAGGCGCCGAATATACGACCTGGTGACGGGCGATTATCCGTGCACGGAGGCGAAGTAGAAACAGGGGCCGAGCCGAGGCGTCCAGGCGACCGTTCCAGGTGATATGCGGGCGGAAAGGGCGACGCGAACGAAGAAGCAAATGAAGGCGGTGACGAGCAAATGAAGGCAGGCGATGCGACGGGCAAATGAAGGCGATGGGGGAATGAAGGCGATGCGACGACGAAAGGGAATGAAGGCGACGCGACGACGCGCTGGCAATGGTGAATGAGCGACTGAGCGGGAGCGAAGTCGGAAGCTTCAAGTCGAGCTGGCGACACGAGACTCGACTCGACCCGACCTGCCTCGCCCCCCGTCCTGGGACTCGAGCGCGACGGCCACGGACGCCCGCCCCCAATGCATCTCGCCCCAGCCCACCGCCACGCCCCAGCCTCGTGTCCGTCCCTCCCGCAGTCCCACGCCGCGGTCGCCTGACCCCCCGTGCCTGTGTTCGTGTTGACAGCAACCTGAGCCTCCGTCATAACCGCGTCGTCGCAGAGATCCCAGCCAGAATCGAGATCGATAGATATCATTCATGCACGCTGTATTGATTCATCCGTCCGTGTCCTCCGTGTCGTATGCGTGTCGCGTGCGCGTGCGTGTGCGTGTGCGTAGATCCGTCCGTGCCCTGACTGCACTGAATCCCTGCATCGAATGTAATCATCAGCCTCTAAACCCAACGCGAAAAACGACCCTGCTCACCTGACAGTCTGTCCCTCCCACCGTCCCATCCAAAAAGAAATCCAGCACACACCGAAAAGGGAAAAGCACGCATGCAGGTAAAAAGTAAAAGAGAACCAGAAGAAGAATCAGAACCAGAAAGAGAAAGGAAGAGAAAGGAAGGCACAACGGACGCAGCCAAAGATAAAAATTGTATCGTAGGATAGGATAGTATATGTACATTTGAAAAATCTATATGATAGCGGAGGATGATGTCAAGCATGGGACAGGACAAGGAAGAGAAAATATAAACCGAGGAAGAGAAAGGAGGAAAGAGGAGGAGGAAGGAGAAAGGATAGCGTGATTAAACAAAAACCCAGAACCAAAGAAAAGCATAGTGTCGCGTGGGGTGTTATATGTCGGGGCGTCGAATGCGAGCGGGCGGGCGAGGTAAGTTAGGTGTGTCGGCGAGCAAGGTGGCGCGGTGAGTAGGGTGGCGCGAGTAAGTGTGTCGGCGAGTAAGATGGAGGTGGTGGGCGAGCCGGGTGTGGATGGGTGGGCGAGTTCGCATGGGGAGAGGGGCGCATGGTGGGGGTCGTGTCGGCGTGCGCATCTTCGACGACGCGCACTACCAAAACCCGCTCCTCCAAAGCCCCACGATCCCCGCCCCCAAACTCCCCCGCTTCCCCCTCTTCCCGCCCTCCAGGCCTTCGTCCTCTGCAACGTCACGTCAGCACAAAGTACACAGAACAGAAGAAAAGAGAAAAACAACGCACCAAACCCCTCCCCCGCCGGACTCGGCGGCTCCCCCAGCCCCTCGACCGCCGCAAAGCTCACGTACCCCTCGAGCCTTCGGCACTGCGCCGACGCCTTGCGCGCGTTGAACGCCGGCCGCTGCGCGTGCTCCTCCCCGCCTTCGCCTTCTCCCCCCATTCCCATTCCCATTCCCATCCCGCCGTCCAGGTGGATATCATGCGCATGCGCGACCGCGTGCCCGAGCGGCGGCGTCGGCGGCGGCGTCAGCAGCCGGCCCCTCCCTTCCCCGCGTTCGTTTTCTTCCCGCCCCCCACCCTCCCGCTCCCCATGTTCGTCCGACTCCCCCCCATCCCCATCCCTATCATCATCCACCGCATCCGCGCTCAGCGGCGGCGTGCTCCCCGGCGTCCCCGCGCGCCCTGGCCCGCCCCCATTTCGTGTTGGGTATTGCTGTGGATATTGCGACGCCGCAGACGGGTGCCGCGCAAGCGCCGCGAGCGCCGCGTACGCGCTGCTCTTCCTTGCGTGCCCGCCCCCTTCCCCCGCATACACATAATACCCGTCCCCCGGCGGCTCCGTGCGCGCGCGCGGCCGGGTCCCGTTCGCGTTCCCATTCTGCTGCGGGGAGTGCGGGCGCGGGGAGTGCGGCGAGTAGGGCGAGTGCGCCTGCTGCTGGCGCGGCGCCGGCGAATGCGCATGCAGCGGGGAATGCACCGGCGAGCGCGGCGAGGGCGAGGGCGACGGCGAGCTCGTCTGCTGCTGGTGGTACTGCTGCTGGTGGCGGCACTGCTGCTGCTCGGCGAACGGCGACCCGGGCGACGACGCTGCCCCAGCAGCGAACCCGGGCGACGGGAACCCCGAGGGGGGCACCGTGTGCCGCCGCGGCGAGGCGGGGGCGTGGAGCGCGGCCGTCGTGGTGGTGTGCGAGTGGTGAAGCGCCGGTGCGGGCGCGTGCGGGCTCTATCAGAAACAAAACGAGGTCAGCGACGTGCTCGTGCTCGGGCTCGATGAGAAGGGGTAGCGCAAGGGAGAGGAGGGGTAGTAGGGGTGGATGGGGATGCGAGCAGGGGGAAGACACGACAAGCGAGGAAGACAGCAGAAGACATAAGACAGGCTTGGGAACAGAACAGGTGGAGCGCGATCGCGCAGAAGCCCGCGTGCGAAGGCTCGGAACAACTCGCAGGTGCGAGACGGCGACCTGAGAGCCAAGTACACGGGCCTCGGGCCACGGGACACGGGATACCGTGTACTCGTACACGCAGGCTATGTATACTCATCCTGGTACTCGTCTCGCGATTCTAGGCCGCGCCACCAACACCAAATAGAAAATAGACGCGGATAGGCAGAGAGATGATGAGGATGATAACAATGAACATGGAGCATATGAAGGAATAGGATGATGACCACAAAAGAGGAAGGAAGAGGGAGAGCGATGGACAGGATAGCAGGATAGCAAGAATGTAGAGCGCGGATCGGCATCGATAGCACTTTACATTGGATGCCGGTGCGAGACGAAGACGCTCGATTCCGAGTAGATGCGAGCGTCGCGCGATCGATACGAGCATGTGCCGAGTATCGCCCGCCGAAAGAAACAGAGTATCGCCACAGGACGAGGCCGCAAAGACGAAATGAAAAATGAGAGCAAGAGCCGGCGCACGCCCACACGCGCCCACAAATCGCCCAATCATGAATCAAGTCGGCGCCAAAGAGGCCCAATGAGGCGATAGACGAGAGAGAGGGCAGGGGCGAACTCGGGCCAGGGCCACCGGCTGGCTCGCCGCCGCCCACTGGGCGCTGGATGCACAGAAAAGAACGCCTGCGGCGCAGCCAGGGGAGACTTGCTCGCCTCTGGCTCGCAAGTGCGCTCGCTGATGCTCGCGTCCGCCACCTCCCCCGCCCACCATCCCCACTTTACATTGGATGCCGGTACGAGACGAAGGCGATCGACTCCGAGTAGATGCGAGCGTCGCGCGATCGATACGAGCATGTGCCGAGTATCGCCCGCCGAAAGAAACAGAGTATCGCCCCAGTACCGGGCGACGCAAAACGAATCGGCGCACGCCCATACGCGCCCACAAAGCCGTGCAATCATTGGACAAGTTGGGGTCAAAACCAAAAAAACGCCAATGACGCGACAGACGAGAGAGAGGGCAGGGGCGAACTCGGGCCAGGGCCACCGGCTGGCTCGCCGCCGCCCACTGGGCGCTGGATGCACAAAAAAGAACGCCTGCGGCGCAGCCAGGGGAGACTTGCTCGCCTCTGGCTCGCAAGTGCGCTCGCGCGACCCGCCCACCGTCCCCTCGCGTCCGCCACCTCCCCCGCCCACCATCCCCACTTTACATTGGATGCCGGTGCGAGACGAAGGCGATCGATTCCGAGTAGATGCGAGCGTCGCGCGATCGATACGAGCATGTGCCGAGTATCGCCCGCCGAAAGAAACAGAGTATCGCCCCAGTATCGGGGGACGCAAAACGAATCGGCGCACGCCCACACGCGCCCACAAAGCCGCGCAATCATGAATCAAGTCGGCGCCAAGACGCCAATGAGGCGATAGACGAGAGAGGGCAGGGGTGAACTCGGGCCAGGGCCACCGGCTGGCTCGCCCCCGCCGCCGACTGGGCGCTGGATGCACAAAAAAGAACGCCTGCGGCGCAGCCAGGCGAGACTTGCTCGCCTCTGGCTCGCAAGTGCGCTCGCGCGACCCGCCCACCGTCCCCTCGCGTCCGCCGCCTCCCCCCACCCACCATCCCCTCGCTGCAACCGGGTGCACGCCGCGGAACACGCCGGCCCCGCTGACCCGCGCGCGCGCCTCCCGGCAAATACACCCCCAAAAAGCCGGCCACCATCCCCGGCGCAAAAGAGCCCACCCGGCGCAAAAAGCCCGCCACGCCGCGCGCCACCCCGCCAAAAGGGGCGTCTGAGACACCCCATCCGCATCATCCCCCAAAGGAGCACGCCCGTACCCGCCGTCCGGCCGGAAAACGCCGCACAGGCGCACACAGCCCCGGGGCCTATGCCCATGCCGTACGCCGCGCATAGCATCGCATCGCATCGCGGGACGCGCACGTAGCATCCAGCATGCGCGCGCATTCGGCGTAGAGAGGAGGCGGGGAGCGAGGGGCCCTCGTGCGGCGCGGGACGAGTAGGGCAGGGGGACGCGCGAAAGGAAGGAAAACGAAATGAAAGAAAAGAGACGCGGTTCGCGAATGGAGGGAAGTGAGATGAAAGAAATGAGAGAAGGTGCGGGTGAAAGAAGGAGAGAAAAGAGAGGAAAGGAAGGAAGTGCGGGAAAGAAGAAATGGAGTGTAGAAAAAAGGCTCACCTCCCACCCACGCCCGTCATCCACCGTCCGCCTCCTCGGCGTCACGGGCGTGCGCGGCGTCGGCGTCGGCGTCCGCGGGCTCGCAGGCAACGCGGAGCTGCGCGGCGTCCCGGGCGTGCGCGGACGGGGCGTGCGTTCTCTTTGGCTTTCCCTCCGCGCGTCCTGTTGCTGATGCTGTTGCTGTTGTTGCTGTTGTTGGCGCTGCTGCTGCTGGCCCTCCTCTCTAAACGACCCCCTCCGCTCCCCAAACGACCCTCTCTCCCCAGCCCCAGCCGCAGACCCGCCCGCAAGCACGCGCGCGAGTCGTGCCCGCAGCGCCTCGTGCTCGGGGTCGCACGCGGGCGCCGGCGAGGGGGCGCGGCCCTCGAGGCGCGAGAGCGTGTGCGCCAGCGCTGAGGGTGGTGGTGGTGGGCGGAGCCGCCCTCGGCGTCGCCGCCGTACGCTCCCGCGTAGTGGGGGTGGGGGACGCGGGGCGGTAGGGGGAAGCCGCGAAATTGGAGGTGGGAGAATAATGGGCCGAGGGCGACGGGGACGCCGCGGAGCCGCGGCGCAGCGCGGCGCGCAGGAGCTGTTCGGAGCGCGAGGCCGAGGGGGTCGAGGGCGCGGGGGCGGGCGGGCGCCGCGGCGTGGGCGCGTGCATCACGCTAGTGCTGGGCGAGGGCGGGGCGGTGCTGGTCGTGGTAGTGCTAGTCGGCGCCGTACTCGACGCGGCGGGGAAGAGCGCGCCGAGGCTGGCGAGCAGCGCGGGGAGCGGGGGGAGCGAGGTGCGCTTCGCCTTCCTGCTCGTCGTCCTGGGCGTGCTGGGCACGGGCTCGCTCTCGACCGAGTGCGAGTGCGAGTGCGACGAGTCGGACGCGAGGGACATGTCGTCGCGCAGGCTCGCGCGGCTGGGGATGGGCGAGAGCAGGCCGAGGCTCTGCGTGTGGCGGTGGCGCGCGCGGCGCTGCGTGCGCTGGGCGTGGCTCGGAGGCGTCGGGGGGAGCTGCAGCGGGATCGAGACTGCAGCAAGCGAAGGGTGTCTCAGTCAGTAAGGAGACACGGAAACGGAATGGGAGGAGGAAAGAGGAGACTCACAGGCGGTCTGCATTGCGGCGAGTCTGAGTATACCGGAGATTCAGATTCTGGCCAAAGCAAGGCGGACGAGGGGTGTGCGGCACACGAGGCGGTAATTCCAATTCCAACTCGCCGGCGCGATCTGTTCGCTGTTCTGTTCCCTGCTACTGGTACTCGGGTAGCAGTGGTGGTGGTGGTGGTAGTGGTTAAAGTCGGATTGGTGAGACTTTTTTCCTGTCTTGTCCGCTGTTTACATGTATCCTTTTACAAATTGGCATCGCGGGGATAATTCCGCCGTGACAGTGACCGTGCTGTCACTACAGTATGTCTCGTAAGGGTAATGGTAACTGTAACGACGGCCGCGACCATCAGCGGGTGACGAGACCGGCAATTTCGGGGATAGGCCGAGGGCATAGCGCCTTGTTTTCTGTAATTTACAATTGTAGTTTTTTGAGGGGAACCCGAGGGAAAGGACTGGTAGAGGCGAATCTAGAATTTTCGCTGTCGTGCGCCCCTAATAATTTAATCAGCGCCGTGGCGGTGCCCGGCAATCAAATTAATGCATTCGGCACTTCGAGATCCGTCGGAGGGCTCAGGGCGGGAGGTGAGCTCATCGCGGCGTCATTTGCACAGTGATCAACGACCACGACGACAAGACGACAAGACGGCAAGATGGGGGCACGCAAATAGGCTGCAGCGTCATGCACGCATCGTGAAGATACATACCAGTCGCCTGAGCCTCCAAATGGAAAACAAAGCAAGAGCGAACGGATCCGCGCGCCATATTCGCGAGAGGGCGGCTGGGTAGGTTCATTATAGCAAGGAGATCGGCGGTATAGGACCCAAATCGCGATTTGCGCGCCTCCACTGTGCCACCGTGCCGCTCCTCCATTCTGCATCCCGCATCCACACACTGCACCCGACCGCACCCCGAATTCGGATCGTGTGCGTCCCACTGCGGGACCCCATGATGATGTACATCCCGCCCAACTTCAACTTGAATACCGCGATACAAATAGGTATCACTCCACAACGCAGCTCGAGCCCAAACCCAAGAACGTTAGGAGTATGCCACGAAGTTCGAGTCTAGGTCGAGGGATGTATGTATGCATGTATAGGATCCACCGCGAATTGCGCGCCTCCCCGTCTCCACCGGCCCCTCTGCGCCCCGCATCTCCATCACACCGTACCAGCCGGTCGGCCGCCTGCTGCGCCGAGCCCAACAGCGCTCGCAGATCGCCCCCTCAAAGGCACCCACCTGTAACTTAAACTTTCAATTCTGCCTGCTGTCTAATATCCTGTAACGTGCGTGCGACAAGTTCCCTGGGCTCCAAATCACGCACCTCCGCAAGGACCGGCATCTGATTTTTGGACTCCGTTCCGTGCCAGAAATACTGTCTAGCTAAGTAATCCTCGATCGCGAGCCACCATGCGACCAAGGCCTGGTGGTGTATCGCAACACACCCGCTGCATATGACGGTGAAGACGATTGTTAAGCGGGAATCCCTTGTTCGACTCAAGGCTAGGCCATATGGATGCATTTGAATTTTTTTCCTTCTCCCGACTGACAATAATCGCTGCACGTCCGGCCCCCAGACACTCAGCTCATGGTATTCGCAGTTGCTCCGGCCATCTCAAGTTCAATCATATTTCAAGTTTTGGGTAAGTGGGTTGAACACCGAGCTCCTCGCATGCCATAATGCTGTCCAACTAATCCTCGAACTGCCATTCAGACAAGGCCTGGTGGTGTACCGGTAACACGCCCGCTAGCAGTATAGCGACGATCTTGTTAAATAGGAGTCCCTTGTTCGACTCAAAGCCCGGCCGTATAGATGAATTTGTATTCTTTTTCCTTCAACTCCCGGCAGATATTCATTCATCTTCTCATCCATTTTCTCACATTCATTCCCCAGCATTCACAATTCCCGTCATATCACGTCCAATCGTATTTTGATTTCAGTGGGTTCCGCTCCTCCGCCAGAAACGGTGTTCAGGCAATCCTCGCACGGCTATTCGCACAAGGCCCGGTGGTGTACCGGTAACACACCCTTGTTCGACTCAAGGCCCGGCCATATTTACATGTTCGTGTTTTTTTCCCTTCAACTCCGGACATACATTCATATTTTCTGGATCTCATTCGTTCACATATAGGTTCATAATAAACCCCACTCGCTCAGCAGGAGAGGAGTTTAGATAAAGATCGAAAGCTTACTATTATACGGGAATGTCAAGTTCGGTATCATCGTTTCCCGCCTGGAGTCACGTTGATTATCCTAGGTACAAGTGTAGAATGTGTTCAAAACATGTACAGCTACATTATTCCTGGTTCCGGTTTACCGGTTCCAGGTCTCAGATCAGTAAAGAGCTTATCCGTCTGTCTTTTTTACGACTTATGTGCGGCTGTGGGTGTCCGTCTGTACTTTGTAAGCATGTCAAATCAGCAAAGGTAACTAAGCATGTCATCTCGTTGGTCGCTCGTTCGACTCCCATACAAGCCATCCTTTAAAACACTCTCATTATTTTACTCAACCAATTTCCGAGTCGAGATCATGCGCGTGTGCCGTGAGGAGCGACCGGAGGTCAGCGACGAGCGGCTAAGGGCGACATGACATTAATATGGTATTTCAGCCAGAGAAGGAACCAGGGCTGCCAGGAGGGCCCTATCTATTTCCCAGCTATTTTTGCCGTAAAGCCATCCTTATTGCTGCAGAGTCGATATGTTGTCGAGGCAAATTTGTGATGTTATTAAAGCCAGTAACGATTATGTAATCTGTATACCATTGGAGCCATTTTTGTTCCCTTTTTGTATTGCGCCTCATATCACCTCGTTTTTAGCTCCACAGTATCCCTCCACAGATATTGAGCCCCGGAGCGCTTTGGGGCATTCAGAGCACATTTTAAATATAGTCCGAAAGTTGACATTCCCCACCAAAAATCCCGATGTTAGTACAAGACCGTCCGCGCGTGATTTGAGACTATAGATATGCATACATTCACAACTGCAATTGCTCCAGACATCTCAAGTTCAATCGTGTTTATAGTTCAGCATTCAGCAGCCCTGGTGGAACACCGACCTCCGCCAGAAATGGTGTTCAACCACTGTTCCAGGATATGGGCTGGTGTTGAATTTTGGACTGGACTTTAGAGACTCCGCCCCTCTGCCAGGAATGCTGGCGAACCAATTCACACCACCATTCAGACAAGGCCCGGTAGTGTGCCTGTAACACACCTGCTGATACGAACGTTAAGGGGAGCCCCTTGTTCGACTCAGGGCCCGGCCCTTTTGCTCTGATTTTGCTGAACGATCCTTGACTTTCATCTATATTTCTCGGTGCCGTTTAGATGTGCGCGGTATATTGAGTTGTGAAAAGAGTGAAATGGTGGCCTGGTGGTGTAGAGGCAACATACCTGCTACGTTTATACAGACAGATACGCAGTATTCCGCAGGAGTCCCTTGTTCGATTCGAGGGCAGGCCATCGATCACCTTTTTTTTTGCTTCATCCCTTCTTCTGTCTTAACTTTTACCACTCCGCCGCCTTTGGCTTGCCTCCATTCAACGTTTTTTTCCCGAACCGCGGTGGCCGCAACTGTCTCCCGTGAATTAGGTTCAAGTTGAACTCGTATTTAGCCTGGTGCGCCTGGCAACACCCGGCAGCTGTTCCACTCAGTGACTCGCAATTCCCAACCGTACACATAGATTAAAGGTACCCACGGTACGTTAAACCGGAGAGTCAGTGGATGATGTAGACAGAGAAAAGCTATAGCGGACGGTTCGGTACAATGCCGACGTGATCGCATCACATTTCGATTTGTTCCGATCATCCTTCCCAAAGAAAACCACCACGCTGCTCCCAACTGGAATCGGATACAGACCCGTGAATCATGATTCATGGTTCACGGTAGAGCTTTGGTCTTGGCCAGTCCGAGTTGTCTGCCACTATCGCGTCTCCCCTTTAAACTACGGCGCCGCAAGTTACCTTAAATCATTGCGTTCAGCCCTCTCAAAAACCGTTAGGCTAGCCCCCACCGGACTAACCTCACCCAGTAGAAATGCTGCGCGAGATAATCTCGTACTTCAAGGGCGTGCCTGCACGCACAACCTTCTGTGTCATTCCACAAAGAACCTCGCCACAGAAATTATCTGAGATGATGAATCCGCACCGTCGAACCCCGTCACTCGCATGCCGGGTCTGTCCATCATCCCTTCGATTGACTCCGCAAGACGCTGACATTTCCTCCGCAAGACGCTTTCGTAGTGTCGTCTGCGCGATACGCAAGCGGGGACTGTTTCCCCGGAATTGTTCTACTGTTTCTCTCCTTCCCCAGCTGGAAACACTCCACACGGCCTGCTCGTCCTGGACACATTTACTCTCATAGGCCGGAGATCCCGAACCGCCCGCGGGCTAGCAGTATTCTGTGTAATGTCCGTCAAAATTCTTTGGACACCGACCTCCATGCAAGCGGCATCGCTGGTGAGTCTCGGCTTCTATTCTTTGAATACCCTCCAACGGACACCATAGCGTGTTACGGTGCTGACCATGCTCACTCTCTTTCGTCCAGATTCTCAAGCATCGAATTTACTTTACGAGGGAAGGATAACTTTCTCATGTTCGATAAAATTCAAGCATTTGATCGCGGTGAGTAGTTACTAAGGCTACACGCAATAAGTTGAATTACGATAAATTATTTAACAAAACAGGTTTCACAGCGTAAGTGCGCACTAGTATTAGTGATGAAATTAATGTAAGAATAGGCATGGTAGATGGGAGTGCGTCGCGCCTTTACTTCAGCTGGCGCAGGCCCTGGAGCACGGCCTGCTCGCCCTGGTTCCACTCCCCCGTCCACCCCGGCTCCGAGTGCTTCACGAAGGCGGTGCGCCCGCGCCGCCCCGGCGAGGTAACGGGCCAATTCTGGCTCGACGCGCGGCGGATGTTGTACGGGAACCACGGTGTCTTCGGCGAGGGCCGCTCCGAGCCGGTCGACGCGCGCCCGGAAGACTTCACGCTCTCCGCGTCCTCCGACGCCGGCATGAACCCGAACGCGGCCGGCGGCAGCGGCATCCTCTCCAGCGATCCCCGCTCGAACGAGAGCTTCTCCGACGGCGGAGGGGGCTGCGCCGTCTCCGAGACGCTAGCAGACGCGGCGCTGCTGCGCGGGGTGGGGGTGGGCCGGAAGACGAGCTCCACCGGGACGCTCTCGCCGAGCGTGCGCGCGAGGCGCGCCATCTTCATGCGCCGCGCGGTGAGCACCGCATCGCGCGGTGCGACCTGGTCCGCCTCGGGCGAAATCGGCGACGGCGGCGCGCCGACGCAGGAGGTGGGGCGGCCCCAGGCCTGCGAGCGCACCCGCGGCCGGGCGCCGTGCGGGGGCGCGGTGTTGATGCGCAGAAGGAGGGTTGGCCGAGATGAGGAGGTGGTCGTTATGGCAGGGAGGAGCGCTGCGGGGTTCGTGTCCGCCGGGTCGCGCTCGCCGGCAAGGAACGAATCAAACGATAGGACGGATGTGCGTGTGGTGGGGCGTTCCGGTACGGGCTCGAGCGGCGAAATGGGCTCAGGCATGGGCTCGACAAGGAGCGGTGTCGTGCCCAGTAGAGCGCCGAGCTTGCGCGCGGAGCGCATGAGCCGCAGCCGCTGGGTTTTCGGTACGGAGTGGGTGGTGGGGGGCAGCAGAGCGGTTGAGGTTGCGGTTGCGATCATCGTGAGACGTGAGGGGGAATGAAGTGAGCGTGGTCGTCGTGAGCAAGAGAAATAGCAAGAAGCGAAGAGGAAAAAAAACCAATAAGTCGTCGCGATTGGTGAGTCTTTGTTTATAAGTGACTTGTTCGGTTTCAAATTTACATGAAACAAAACAAAAACAAAAAGCAAAACATGTCAGATGTCGTAGTGACAGCACCACGCTCAAAGTCTAATGTTGAGCTCTCTCCGGGGTTCAGCGCCGCTCGATATCCCACCCCGCACCCCACCTGTGCTCTCCGCCTGTAGCCCTTTAGGCTTTCACTAATAATACGGAGACATTAAAGGTACATAGCTGGTCTCGTTCCTCCCTTCCCCCTCCTTGAGAGGTCAATTCAGAGCAGAGCAGATCCCTGATCTCTGAAATACTTATCCGATTTGTCGCGTTCAGCGACTCAGTGCGCCGAGATGATTGATTCCCTTATGGGGATAATATGGGGTTGGTTTGGCCCAAAAAAAAAACAGACCAAAAAAAAAACGGGGTACGTTCCATGATTCGGAACATCACCGTTTGATCGCAGGCGTACCCTGTAACATTCACCTGCGAACCCGCCATGCTATAGAGGCGCGATGCGGCGATCAATTCTTGGATTCTTTTCCCACATTCACCTGCGCATCATGAGCCTGACTCAGAGTCACATCCAGATGAATCCCTCTCCGCGTGATACTGGTCGTAGCGTCATCATGTCCTCTCCTTTCATCTCGAAGCTAGGGACCAATTATTGCCCCCGGGACGAAGAAGTAGCGGAGATTCAAACCCTCCTCGCTGAACCGACTCTTCGATTGCAGCATCTCGACGCTGAAATCGCCGATTTACAGATGGCCCTCGATAAGCTGATAGAGCAGCGTGTCGAGCTCAGTGACTACGTGGACGCCCACAGAGACCTCATCTCCCCGGCTCGCCGCCTGCCGCTCGACATCATTCAGGAAATATTCATAGCTTGCCTTCCAACGCATCGCAACTGTGTCATGAGCGCCGCGGAGGCGCCCGTCCTCCTTGGCCGCATATGTAGCTCATGGAGAGCTATCACTCTCTCAACACCACGACTTTGGGCGAGTGTTCACATTGTTGAACCCTTACCCCATCATGAAGGCTACTCACCTGCTGCCTCCACGGACAAGTTGGAGCCGCGACTCGAGACCACCAGGACGTGGCTTGGTCGATCCGGACAATGCCCCTTGTCCATATCGCTCCAATTCATGGCGTACCCCACCGACACTCCAGGCCCCCCTAATCGCTTCATTCAGGCCGTGATTCCATTCGCATCTCGTTGGAAGCACATCAGTTTCACGATGCTGCCTTCCGTTCTGGAGGCACTGTCACACCTCACCGCAGAGGATGTGCCAATACTCAAATCGGTTGACATCACAATTCATGGATCGCCGTGGGACAGTGTCCGATGGGATATATTCCAATTCCTTCGTGGGGCCGAGATTGATTCCTTTTCCATCTCTTCAAGCATTCTCATTTTCGCCCCGCTGGAATTACCACTTCGCTGGAACCGCTTGACCGACATTTCAATGATGGGAACACAGGGGGAGATGTCCCTGCAGATATTGTCCCGGTGTCCTCAGTTGCGGAGTTGCCGGTTCCGCGTTCGTGACGGTCTCGATACCAACAGCGCAGTGGAAGAGCCCATCATCGAACTTCCTTTTCTTCATACACTCGACCTAGAGTGCCCCACCCCATCCTCGACCGTCACGGTCCGCCAACTATTCGCTCGCCTCTCGTTGCCGCAATTGCGTAATTTAAGATTCCGCGGACTGTCCGATACTATCCCCCCCCCGCCCGGGGCGCTCGACAATGTCAACTCGGACACCGTATCCGATGCTCCTTTGCTCAGCGCTGTTGCCCCACGCCTTGAAAGCCTGGATGTCAACATGGGTTTGTTCTCAAAGGCATCCTTCCTTGGTTTCCTTCGCGAGCTACCGCCTACCGTTTGCGAACTTAGGATCAGCCATTTCCGCAGACGCTACGGAATTTTCGACGATCAGATTCTGGAGTCTCTTATTCCATCTTCCGACTTCTCCGCATTCTGTTGCCCTGGCCTACAAGTCTTGGAAATAAACGACCGCCGGTGCTGTTCCTTCTCCGATGAAACCCTCCTGCGCTTCATCAAATCGCGGACTCGGGCGCTAAAGCGTGTTGTAATCCGCTTTTCGCGGGACATGCAGCTAGATATCCGTCCGGAATTGCAATCGTTCGTGCAAAGTGGGTTGCATCTCGACCTCAGATACCCTCCACCTGCTGTTTTTCAGTCTTCGCCGTGGGAGGGTCTGCCGGATGCGGCAAACTTTTCTCAAACTCTCTTCGCACCAGCTACGTTCAACGATGATTGGTAAATGTAGATCAAACCCATTGTACGTTCACAAGGTCGGAATTGATTCTTTTGGACCAGCGCCTTCAGCTTTGTGTCGCTGGTTGTCTTGGATTTTGGTACAATGCCCTGTCTAGGTTACTGCCACAGTCTCAGCGCCGCAGATCGTGATATTATGTGCCTTGTGTGATCCAAAGGGAGCGACAGCCATTTTGGAAATAGAGTATGTAGAACATCAGAGAAGAGATTTTTATCTACGATGTTTGCAGCGCCTTCTATGCAGTCCTTGATTTGACTGTCTCCTTGTGGACCTCGAGTGCTCTTAGGGGAACCGACTGCCATATTCCAGGTACATGTAAGTAATGTTAAGCCCGGGCCCAGTGGTTAATGGTTCCACGCGCGGGTTGAGCGGAATGCCAAATGTCCGAGCTTACCTAGACTCGTAACCTACAACGAATCTAGAGGCTTCCGCGCTTCACGAGCTATGCTTACGCAGGGCTTGCCGTACTTGAGCTCAACATATGTCTTATTAACGCAACCTGTACACGAATGCAGTGGTTGATTTCAATTGTCCATTGCCAGCTTTGACGATGTCAACGAACCGGCGTGTCCCACTTACGATGGCCCATTGCACAATCAGAGAACACACAGAAGCAAGGAGACGTGTGTGCAGAGCGCGCGCTGTCTTGCGGGCACAAACACGCACTGTCTCGCAGTAAAAATCAAGGGCTTAAGGAAGGAAGCACACCTCTCACTCATCAGAGTTCTTCACCAGATTGGTGTGCGTACCACTCGGGGTCGAGCACGAGCTCGTAGACCCGCTTTTCGGTGACGAGGTTCTAGAATCCTTCATCCCATCTCCCCAATCTCCAATTTCCTGGTGCCAACATAAATATTCTTATGTAACTTACATCGGTCGCGCTTGTTGTTGGTATCTCACTGTCCGGCGATGGAGCGATCTGCTGACGCCTGGAGTACTACGGCTAGCAATGGTGTCAAGTGTAATGCTTACAGCTACCCTGGCTCGCAGAGTTATTATTTTGCAGACGGACAGGGTTTTGGATTCTTTCGAGCGGGTCGACTCTGTGTGGAGCGCATCTACCTCTTCAGCGTGAAGCCATTTGTTCGCTATATCTGATTAAGCTGCTTGCATAGACGCATTCCATGGTCCTCGCCATTTTCCGGCATAACAGTATCATGTTCATCCTCCGGTTCGAAAGGCGAGGGTGCCCGTGCCAAGCGAATCATCGGAAGCGGGATAAATTGCTCGTCCTCGTGTTGAGCACCTTGAGTCGAAGCCCAAATCGAGGGCAGCAGTATCCCCGTGCCCTGGGGTTCTGCGTCCATCACAGGGTCATCCGGCCGGGGTGCACGCAGAGGAGTATCGGTAGGAGTGGAGGGACGAGTTGTGGGATCAGCCATCGCAGCAGGAGACAGTGATTCGCAACCGCGCCAGGTTCCCTTTTAATTGTTTCGTCACGGCGGCCACTCCTTGCCCACTGAGACTGGTCTCAATCGATCGTTCCTTGCGGGTACCTAACGGCTTCATCGCTTCGTAGGATTGGCAAAAATATTCGTGTTTCCCGAGGTTGTGGATAGGGGAAAGCCCGCCTTTAGACTATTCGTAGAGTGTAATTAATACTGATGCCCAGATGGCTTTTCTTCTCTCCTCCATTCAACGGTGTAAGTTCGCCGCTCACAATGCATCAATAATGGGTTTTGTCAGCCTGGCCACTGTGTTTGTCAGTTCCGTCAAGCTCTGTCAGCTACTCAGTCAGCACAGAGACATTGCCGTTGCCTTACCGCGTCGGCGCGGGAGATTTTCTTATAAAGCGGGTAGGGCCGATAAGCGGCACAGCCCGCTACCAGTTGCTTGTTAATGTTATATTAGATTTTCTGTCCAGCTGGGTCAGCTCAAGTTGTGGTGTGATCAGATTGCCATTTGGTGTCGGTTGAAACATTGAATTCAGAAAAAATTCCATGTGTGGCAGATGTAGAGTCCTGAAATCTGGGCGGTCCAGTTGGCTCGGTCAACGTCGACCAGCTCACATTGGACCGCGGCAAGTTAACCTAGCTCGTGGACTAGAGGTGTTCATTTTGGAGGCTTGCGCGAGGTTGAATTTCTCACATAGCATGCTATGACATTTTTTCCGCATTTCTAGTGTTGAGAAACGGGACTCAGCATGCTTACGAGCGTGCCTGCGGCAATCATCGCCCAACCGCTCGGCCGACGACAAGCCGGAGAATTTGGCGGGGAGAATATATGCTTACGCGAAAACGGCTGACGAAAATGTGATGCTCCGCCAAAAAGCGTTTGATGGCGCCGGGAATTATGAGGTAAAAATATGATCATCAGAACGTTAATTCTACTTACCTACCTACCAATGTACCATTGTTTCAACTCAACATCACAAGATGATGCAGCCCTATAAGCCGACGCCAGACGGACTGAAATGCCTCGAATACCCCGACACGCGCAGCCATGGCTCGCCTTCCCCCATTCGTCGCGGCTGCTCTCCTCCCTCTGTGTGCGCTCGCGGCCGACCGAGCAGCTGAATGTCTTGCTCTGCAGGAAACACTCCATGTCGAGAACACCACTGTCCTTAACGTCGCGTACGTCGCTGCTTCGACGAACGTGACGACGCCTGGCGTCTGCCAGGCCACAACCCCAGTCACCTCCGCGCCGCTTTGTCGCGTCCAATTCGTCGTGAATACCACCTCAACGTCCGCTGTCCACGCCGAGGCGTGGCTACCAGACGTCTGGTTCGGCCGATTTTTGGCCACGGGGGACGGGGGGCTGGGCGGATGTGCGTCCTCGCTCGCTGTGCATGAATTTGATTCAGCTGACTCCGTGTGATCTGCAGGCATCGACTATGCCTCGATGGACTACGGTGCATCCTTGCACTTTGCGACCTTTGGTATCGATAATGGGCACGACGGGAACACCGGTGTCCCATTCCTCAACCATCCGGAGGTGATCAACGACTTTGCGTGGCGCGCGGTGCACGTCGAGGCCGTTGTCGGGAAGCAGATCGTACAGGCGTACTATGGCACGCCCGCCGCCAAATCGTACTGGCTGGGGTGCTCGACCGGCGGCCGGCAGGGAACACAGGCAGCGCTGAAGTTCCCTGCGGACTTTGACGGGATCCTCGCGGGCGCGCCGGCGACGGACTGGAACCACTTGATTGGGTGGTTAGGGATGAACTCGCTACATGTGGGCGGGGCGGCGCCTGCTGACGCACCGGTGAACGATACCTCCCCGAAATTCATCCCTGAAACGCTATGGCCTGTTGTATCGGCCGAGATCCTCCGCCAGTGCGACGCCCTCGACGGCGTCGTCGACGGGATCATCACCGAGCCTGACACTTGCGATTTCCGTCCGGAGCCACTCGCATGCAAAGGGAAGCAGACAGCGAACTGCCTGACCCCGCCGCAAATACAAGCGCTGCGAAACATCTACTCTCCTCTCCTCGACGTACACGGAAAGCTCCTTTATCCGCGCTATTCCCCCGGTGCCGAAGCAGACCCGACCGCACTCGCGCAGGTGTTCGGCGGGGCGCTGTTCCAATATACTGCAGTATGTGCTTCCTCGTTCCCTACCTGCGGATGCTCATCGAGGTGCAGGACTGGGAACGCTACGTGATCCTCAACGTCACGTCGCACAACTTCACGAACTTCGGCGTCAGCGATATTGCGCTATGGGACAAGATCAACGCGGGCGGCATCGCGACGTTCGACGGCAATCTCTCCGCGTTCCACGGCCGCGGCGGGAAGTTTATCACGTACCACGGCCGGCGCGACCCTGTGCGTCCTACTCTCACTCTCTGCATATCTGGATTGACAATGGTGCCCACAGCTCATCGCCTCGACGAATTCGAAGCGCGTGTACGACCTGATCGCGGACACGCTCAAGCTGCGCTCGCTCGACGCCTTCTACCGCCTTTTCCTCGTGCCGGGGATGGGCCACTGCAGCGGCGGCGTAGGCTCCACGCGTTTCGGGCAGGGCAACGTCGACACAGCCCCCTCCGTCAACGCATCGTCCCACAATATCCTGCTCGCGCTCGTAGACTGGGTCGAGGGCGGCAAGGCGCCTGCGACCATTATCGGCTCCGACACGAATGGGACAGAGCGCACGCACTGCCGGTACCCGATGCGGAGCGTCTGGGATGGGAGGATGTGGGTTTGTCTGTAGGATGGCCTGCCCTTCACTCCATTTTTGATGTAATTTTTTTTTTCATCTTTCCGCGCACCTCCTTCGAGTGGGCCTTACCACCCTGGAAATAGCATACCCTTGCCTCGCTTCCGACGACCCATTCGTGCGTTTCATCAAATCACAGACGTTGAAACGTGTTGGAATGCGCTTTGCCCACGCCATGGAGCTTGATATACGGTCGGAACTGCAGCCGTTGGAGCAGAGGGGGTTTCATCTTTAGCTTATATGCTCTCCTGTGGTGGTTTTTCCCCCGAATTATGGAAGACTTGGCCGGTGCACCGAATGGCATTCAAGATCCTTGAGTATGTGCATGCAGCGATGGAAAGGTACTCCAACAATTGACATTCAGCATCTCGAAATTGACTATTTTCTGGATAACACGGATACTTATTACAGCTAAGTGAAAAACGATAGACACCTTCGAATTTAGAGCAAAGTTAGGGCCGAACTCGAAACTTGAGGACTTGTGAGTTGCCTAGTAGCCACGCTCCACCCGAGAGGCAACGTTCGGTGCGCATGCAGTTCTAAATCATTCGGCCCGAATTCTTCTCGCAAATCCAAAGGTGTCTATCGTTTTTCACTTAGCTGTAACTCTCCTCCCATGTTCTCTAGCTAGGAGATCTCCGCTTTCATCTCGGGACCAAGGAGGGATGGAAATAAATAGATGGAGCATTTGAAACGTTTGTCTTGTCAAACCTACTTGGGAGGCAACACCGCTCGCTTACAGCTCGCTTATCCCATTTCTTTTCATAAGCCACTTCCTCCAACGTCTGTTTCGATTTTGAAGTTCGAATTCTGGGCCGTGCTCCGTCGGCAACTCCCGATTGGCTGCTTTAGACTTCCACCTCTGTTCTCTGAGTTCAGTTTGCGCCGGTGTATCTATTTTTGTCCGCCTTCGATTCTCGGTCACTCTGCTGCACCCAGCTAAAACAGCGCGGTTGCGCCACGAACAGGCCTGTAATGCTTCCGAGCCCGCTCTGATGGCACCGCCCTCTGATAGCCGTATCTGACCTCATGCTTCCACTGCTCCCTTCAATGTACGCTCATCTCCTTCATCCTCCCAATCGATAGAGGCTACCCATCAATTGACGGCTATGGATTCTGTGCGCTAGATTTGTGCTCTGCATTCCCCGGTTCGACGATTACCACTCGATATCATCCAAGAAATTTTCGCGGCGTGCCTTCCAGCGCACCGCAACTGTGTCATGAGTGCCAAGGAGGCACCCGTACTCTTGGGGCGCATATTCGGATCCTGGAGGACCCTATCCCTCTCGACACCCCGCATGTGGTCAAGGCTTCACGTTGTGCAGCCTAGCTGCATTTGCGGCTCTGCCCCGGCACTATGCGAAGAACAGTTGATGCGGCGGCTCGAGGCCACCAAGACGTGGCTCGGTTAATCCGGTCAGTGCTCTCTGTCCATCTCCCTGAAATTTGGTGGCGGGAATCTCGGCTGCACCATCCCAACCACCCAAATCCTTCGGGCCCTGCTTCCAATTGCGTCCCGTTGGGAACACATCAACTTCACGGCGCCGTTTTCCGTCCTAGCGGCCATGGCGCACCTTTCCGAGGCAGATGTGCCGATGCTCGAGTCCGTTAATATCAGCGAGATTCGCGAACCCATAGGGGATACGACCAACGGATTCGGATGGAATTCTTTGGGCTTCCTTCGTGGCGCGGAAATCCACTCCTTTCACACCAAAGGAAGCAGATTCACTGTCGTCGAATTGCCACTTTACCGGGACCGCTTGACAGATCTTTCAATAACCGAGGAGAGATCCGGGGGCGGCACACTCCCAAGTGACATGGCTCTCGAGTTGTTTGCCCGCTGCCCTCAGCTGCGGACTTGCAGTGTCCATGTGTATGACCGTGCAGGTGTCAGCGGCACTGTAGAAGAGCCCGCTCTCCAGCTCTCTTTTCTTCATACATTGGACCTACGATGTGGTGGTGTCTTTTCGTGCGCTGTTCGCCAGCTGTTCGGAGGGCTGTCATTCCCACAATTAAAACACTTAAAGCTTCGGGGAAACACCAATTCCCTTTACGGCTCGCAGACCATATACTATCCCCCGCTCCTTCACGCTTCCCCACTCCTCGAAACCCTTGACATCAATATTGATATGTTCTCGAAGACGTCGCTCAATAATTTCCTTCACGAGCTATCGCCTTCTCTCCGGAAAATCCAACTCTGCGACTTCCGCCCACAAGTTGAAGGTCCTTCAGTTTTCGATGACGAGATTCTAGAATCCCTCATTCACACCGACCCTTCCCCCTGTTGCTCCGGCCTAGAAATTCTGGAAATACATGATCCTCGATGTTGCTCCTTTTCAGACGAGACATTGATGCGGTTCATCAAAGCCAGGATGCTAAAGCGTGTTGTAGGCCGCTTTAACCGGGAAATACAACTCGACATCCGCCAGGACCTGCAGGTATTGGTGGAGAGTGGGCTTCATCTCGAACTCGTATACCTTCCACATGCCGCCCCGGTTCATTTTCCTCCCTGGGAGGGCCTGTCAGATACGCCGATGCCCTTTTTTCGAGCGGCCTAAATGTCTCCGGTAGAAAAAATATCGCACACATAAGGAGGTACGGAACCGATCCGGAGTTTTATATTGACGAATATCGTAGGATTTCCTTTTCTCATAACCCACTCATCGTAGTGTGATATTTACTGTAGTAAGATTTAGAGGGTCGTAATTTATGCGCCTTAATTATAACTTGAACCTAAGGAAAATCAAAGAAATCAGATTACATATGCAGAACTTTCAGTGTTGGGCGTGGAGATCCACTTAATATCCTTCATTTTGAAAGTCTACCACCCCATAGCCATACAGTACGTGCTCCGGTCGTAAAGGACAGCATGTGATCATAGGCAACGCCCGGCTTTTTTTCTCCTGTCTTCATCGGAACTCGGAACTTCCGAGGCCGGTCTACAAGGAGACTTTCGGGGTGTTTGCCTGCCTGTGGTTGATGTGCTAACTGCAGTCTTCCACCCAAGTTGCGCCGCTTTTCCGCGGACCCCCCCGCTCGTAAACTCGACTTGCTCGGTGCTAACTAGTCTCTTATAAACAGACACTATAACAAGGGAACCTCGTACCTCTAGGTGCTAACTCTTGGTTAACTCGGTGCCTTATTTCGACTTCATCTGGGGACTCATACTATCGGCAATGACGATTCTGACCAAATTCTGACCCTTCTTATCCCGCTCCTCCGGATCCGCAAAACGGCAAACATGTTCTCCTCTCTGCGCATCCGAGTACTTACTGCGAGTTATCTTCACCGAGGAGAACACGATGAAACTCTCGTATCTTGACTGAGAGTTAAGCTTGGGTGTTGTGTACTGTGGGGCATAGCCGAGGCGTCCCACTACGACGCTCACCGTTTCAGGCCTGAGAATTGGACTGATCCGCAGCTCGCTAGCCCGGAGGAGGAGGGAACTAAGAGCATACCCTTTCTTTCCGGAATCGAGGTGCAACGCAATACTTGGACGGAGACATGAAATACATTTTCCAGACAGGCCAAGCATCGTCAGAAGTACGGAAACCACGAAAGACAATAGGCTAGGTTCCAAGAGGTACTCACCCTTGAAATTTGCTACACAGGGTCGGCAAACTGAATTAAGGGTCGGCCAGACCCACCCTCCCTGTTAGCCGAGTTATGTAAGCACCAAATTGGGCAATTCTCCCAGGGAAATTCGTTAAAAATACCAAATTTTGGCCGCAATCGGTTAACTATCAGCACGAAACCTGTGCCGCTTCTTCGGCAACAGTTGCATTCACTTTCACTTTTGACCTTGGAGACTCCGACCTGGTACTGAAAAAACCTCGGATTTTTTGTGACCCTTCCAAATGCATTTTCAGAGTGATCTGCACACCTTCCGAAAAGTGAAATAAGAGGTTGCCGAACCTACCCTCCCTGTGAGGCTGTGCCTCGGCATTCTCCGGCGGATACCTCTTGATAGGTTCAATGCGATCTTGTGATGTAATGAACTCGAGCGACCCTCCCCACTTCCGATTTCCCTGGGCGCGGGATCAGCGAGGCTTTAAGAAACCCGACTGGGACCACCGCGGTAATATTTATATTTATATTGTTACTTCACGCCTGAGGCTGTGACACTCTCTGCGTGCCGCAATTCAAGCAAACTGCCAGAGGGAATATGATGAACAGTTTTCGCACATCTCGACTACATCTGCGCTGCCGCCGGTCTTGCTGATCCCGTCTTGTGTCCAGTAAGTGCATAAATATCAAACCCAATCAAAATTCAGTAGTGTTCCGAGCACATCGCTTCACACTTGTATAGCCTTCCGGATGTCGGAATCGTGTTCCGATTAGTTTGTGTCATGTTCCGTTCCGACCAGTTCGCCCCATGGTCGAGTTACGACACACAAAATTAAACCACGTAAAACTATTAATCTTATTAGAAGGGGACTGCCTTCCGGATGTCAGAATCCGCATCCGCATAAATTGCTGTCAGATTGGTAGAGTCGTCCTTCACCATGATGTCTTCTCCGTTCACCTCAAAGCTAGGTACCAATTACTGTCCTCCGGACGACGAGATCGCAGAGATCGAAAACCTTCTCGCGGAACCCGAGGTTCGATTGAAGTGTCTCGACGATGAAATCGCCAGCTTACAGAGGTCGATCGACGAACTGGAGGACGAACGTATCAGGCTCCGAGCCTACGTGGAAGCCCACAGAGCTCTCATTTCGCCAATTCGACGACTGCCGCTCGACATCATCGAAGAAATTTTTATAGCCTGCCTTCCGACACACCGGAACTGCGTGATGAGCGCCATGGAAGCGCCCGTTATCCTTGGGCGTATATGCAGCTGGTGGAGAGCCATTTCCCTCTCAACACCCCGCTTGTGGTCGAGGCTGCACATCGTGGAGCCTGCCTGCCCTCGTAATAACCCTGCGATATTCGAACCAATGCTGGTCCAGCGGTTTGAGGCTACCAGGACGTGGCTCAGCCGATCCGGGAACTGCCCCCTGTCCATATCGCTAAAATGCAACTATGACCAGGCCGGTTTGACCTCGACCACACCAACCCATCTCATCCAGGCCCTGCTCCCATTCGCACCGCGTTGGGAGCATATCACCTTCAGCACCTTCTACTCAGTTCTGGAAAGCATGTCGCACCTTGTCGAAGCGGACGTACCCATGCTCAAGTCAATTGGGATCATGCAGGCAACACCAGGGCTCGCCGTTCCATGGGAGTCATTAGGGTTCCTTCGTGCCCCCGCTATCCACTCCTTTTCCATTGCGGGAAGCAGCTTCCGTCCTCTGGAATTGCCGCTTAGCTGGGAGCGCTTAACGGACCTTTCAATTTTGGAAGGGTGGGGTTCTGCAAATCGTTCGTTGACGAGCGAAATGTCTCTACATCTGCTCGCCTCATGCCCTCAGCTGCGGATTTGCCGCCTCATCGTTCATACTGGTCCCGAAATCAGCACCACACACAGAGAGCCCGTTCTCGAACTCTCCTTCCTTCATACATTGGACCTACAGTGTGTCGGCCCTCTTTCGACCACTTTTTGCCAGATTTTTCCCCGGCTCTTGTTCCCACAATTACGACATTTAAAACTTCGCGGGAATATTAAATCGGTTTACGTCCCGGAGACTGTATATCCAGGCTCCGTTTTTCGGGCTGCTCCACGCGTTCAAACCATTGATATCAACCTTCAGTCCTTTTCCAAGGCTTCTCTAGCTCATTTCCTCCGCGGATTGCCGCCCACCCTTCGTGAACTCAACATAGGGGACACGCAGTCTCCGGGCGGCTTCCACGGGTTCGAGAAACTCTTGGACGACGAGATTCTAGAGTTGCTCATTCCCTCTCCCGCCTGCCCCGCCCCCGGTTTCCCGAACCTACAGGTACTGGAAATAAAACACGGATGTGTCTTCTCTGATGCAGCAGTTTTGCGTTTCATCAAATTGCGGATGCTAAAGCGCGTCACGATCGCCTTTGAACGTGATATGCAGCTCGACATTCTTGCGGAACTGGAACCGTTGGTACAGAACGGACTCCATCTCGAACTCACGTATCATCCCCCTGAGGTCTGTCGATTTTCTCCTTGGCAGGGCTTGACGGATGTGTCGACCCTCTTCCAATCCCACTGAACGTCTGGGCCTACCGACGTCGAAATATCGCATATCATGGTCAAGGCATGCCACAAATTAATGTTGCGTTATAACTTGAAACTGACTGCTTTTCTGTACAACAGGGTCCCCGGAATTTGGACAATATATGCTGTCTTAGTTATACATAGGGCTATCCACTGCATTTCTCAATACAGATCCGCACTATATAGCACGAAAATATTTTCAACCATTCGTAATGGACGAACCCACGACCACATCATTTGCGTTTAGAATCCCGATTGTTGGCCAACGCATGGAGTCCATAACACAATCTACTCGTTCCGCGCTCCGAATTGAAAGACGTCGATAAAAGAGACAGTGAGGCCACCCGCGAATTGTGCAGATCGTAAGATATCTCCATTTTCTTCCCTTCGCTGTGCTGCTGCTTTACCTGGTATTTTTATACCCCATTTACATATTCTGTTCAAGAACTACGAACTACTACACAAACTGCGGCGCAAGACCTGGAACTGTGCCGCAATTTCAACCACGTCAGAAGAAGCCAGCACAGAGCCCATTCCGACGAATGCATCCGCCTCAGAAACCAGGGTTTCTGGATTCGGTTGTTCAACAGTTCAATTCCGCAGACTTACATCGCACTCGGCTGATCTTCCCGCAGTTTCCAGCAGGGATTCTTAACGAAATCCTCGGCTTTCGTTTGCTCTTTGCCAGTCTCATCCCCATACGAGTACCTCCTTCCTCTTGACTCTCCCCTCGTCCTCCATGGTCGCCGTGAAATGACGTGTTGGTGGCTCACAAGTTTAACCCCATGCAATACAAGATTTTTGTGGTGTCCATGAGTTCCGCCGCTGAATTCTCACCTGCTCCGGACTCCGAGCTGCGTAACTTCATCTCAACTAGTGCCAGTGGTACAAAGTTGCCAAATTCACTGCGATTACAATTACTGCATCCATATTAGTTTTAGTTTTCTACCACGACTACTTCATCCCTATGCGACTTGGGATACTATCCCGAGATGAGTTAGCGTTAAATTAACTAGTTATTAAATCGACACACATTATTGAATGGGCCATAATCCGGAGTGCGCTTGTCATCCATCTCGTGATGGCTCGGAGCTTGCTCGTCATCGATGTGCACAATGGCGGTTCTATGTACGGCTAAAGAGAAAAAACCTTCAGTAATCTTGAACGCCGACGGGCAAAACGACCTACTGATGCCGTGCAGGGAGATGTCGGCGCCGATGGGCGTGTTGTTGTTGCGCGTACTGCCGCTTTCTCCGTCGTTCTTCGATATCCTGCGATTGTTCAAGTTGAACAGCATTGTCAACGTGTAGAGCCGTCCCAGCGTAAAGCCGAACCCGACACAGATGTTGACGTTGGTATCAATGAGGTAGGAGACAAGCACACAGATCGCGCTGGGGCAGCTGAATCAATACCTGGACAGACACGATGGTGAGGCACTCACACGGCTGTAGTGAAAGAGCCCGTTTGGATTGTGTTGAAAATGAGACGACGGATGAGCGATCTGGTTTCACGGAACGAAGACGTAACGGAATACAGTTGAAGCACTAATGCTGACGCAACTATGGGCCTGTTAACGAAAGGACACCACGAAAAAACCGCAGGAGGCGTACTAGAGATATCCGTCGCGGCGCTACTCGCGAGCCAAAGGATCGCGGAGTAGATGGCAACATTTCGATGGGCGTAGTCGGTCACGATCGAAAGTTGGGTTGCACACCAGAGTGATCCAGCTTCCTGTATCCAGCATCAGTACTTGAAATCACAATGCAAAATTTATGACGCACAGCCGTCATCGACATGACCACAAGAATGGCACAAACGGCGCGGCGCTTCGTCAACTTGTAGTACCGGGAAATTAAGAAATTTTGGACGATGAGACCGATGATACCACTATTCCAAGGATTAGCGAGCTGCTCGTGGATAAAGTAAAGGAAATCGAACCTAGTATAGATGTATATGGGGATGACCAGGTTCTGATAACCCAAGTACGACAAGTCGCCCCAGTGTAGAACACCGTACAAATAGATGCACGCCCATTCGGAAAAGGTACATGTCGTGTCGAGGAGGACCAGCGTGAAAATACAGGTCTTGATCGTCTTGGAATCCTTCGGAAACCGTTTGTAATATTTGATAACTTCGAGAATTTCGAGCATGTAAACCATTGAATTGACGAGTGTTCCAATCATCAGGGCTCTGGTTTTGCGGATAATGAGTAGATAGATCGGAGATGAGATGGCTTGTAACCTACCCAATGACCTTGTTCAGCTGTTCGAGAGGCGCAGTTGGTGCCATTATAGTGTATTAGCGAATGGAGGGTGAGAAGGTAGAGAAATCCAACTTGTAAGTATTTTCTAGCGCTTTCAGCTTCTTTTTAAGTACCATCGCTTCCCGGCGATCTCTTGACTTACAGGGGGCGTTAATGCCGAATATCCCCAACCGATGACCAATCTTGTCCAAAACGAGCCAAGAACCGAGAGTGTGGAGCAAGTTGCGGAACACAATCGTAACACATGGCGATATACCTAAGACATCCCGAGCCCTTGAGCAGAGATAATTGCACCAATTGAGCAACCATTAACTCAAATTTTCGTCGATGTGCCAGCGATAGGAATCCCGATAGTGAAGACGAGACATCACCCTTGGAGCGCGAAAAATGATTTTGTAACCAAGGGAATGTTAGGGTCGGAATGACGCGAAGTAGCTGGACGACTCGGCGACGGAGCGGAAGTAACTGACCCTTAGCCCCTAACGATCGTCTGGTGTCGTGCGCCAAGATTAGGGGCAGTCAGAGTAGACGGTTTGGGGTGGTTTTCGGTCGGTTCTGAAGTCGGTTCTGAATTATTGCAATTTGTGTCCGCCCCCTGAAAAAAAAAAAAGTTTTACCAAGAGGTCACGGGTTGCTGCTGACATCATTTTTACCATCAATCACAACCAGATACCGCGTTTTCGGTCGCGTCATCGTTTCCTCGCTGGTCCCTTGGACTCTACTGACGAAAAGATGTTCTAAAATATTTTTCTATCATCCAGAACTGTTTTCTGTAGCTTGGAGGTGTATTAATATAACTTTTAAGCAGTGTGTGTTGAATCACTCGAAGAATATATTTCTGAGTGTTTCAGCTGAGAATGCACAAATTGGGCCCTGTTGCATGGAGAACTAACTCATGGAGCACGTATAGGACCGGCATTATATATATTTGAAAGTGCTAACCAACTGTCTCTAAACTGGGATCTATTCCAGAATGTTCCAATTATGACTTGAACAAATTATGACGGAATTGCTTCGGCCAGGGTGTGAAAGCCAAGAAGAGGACCAGAATTGTGTGGGAATACATCCAAGAGCCCGTAAATTAATTAATATTCTCTGTGACATCCTAGGACATTCTCTACAGTCAAAGTCGGTCAGTTTGATCTATTGCTTCCGGACCCACCGGAGTTGCTGCCATTTGCTTTTTTGACCTGGGGAGCCCTACAGACACCAAGGAGTAAATTTGCACAAGCCGATCTCCAGGAAAGTCGCATTTACTGTTTTCAATCGTCCAAAATTTTGGTGCGCACCAAAACATCGCGGGAAAACTCTCGGAGTACCACCGATCGAAAGCTCTCGATGAGCGCTGCCTAATCCTTGCATTGAAAATATATTCCACCAAGAATTCAAGCTGCCACGGCACTTCGATGGTCGTTCTCAATTTGGGATCCTGGCGGGCGGGAGATCGATCTCGGCAAGGCCCGTGAGATGCCCCTCGAGACACTCAATCAACCAAAATTTTGGCGCGACCAAAAGGTCGTGGGAAAATTTATCAATGAGGTTTTTTGGGATATTTCACCCCCCTACGAGTTTGAATCTGACCGCAGAATTACTCCAAAATGGCTCAAAATGAAACTAACCATTCTTGCCTGTCCGAAGCTGTACATCAATTCCACAGCTCAACATGTATACAAGAATTACATGACAGTGTCCTTAATTTGGCTGCCGATGACTGTCGATCTATCGGAGCAGCTCCAGGGATATCCTTCCATAAATTATGTACAACATGTGTCAGAGGGGTACCGCATAAGACCAGCGCAACCAAAAACTTGCGTTATCTGATCGTGATTTGGTGGTAAAAATAATGTCGGGCAGGGCCGTCCGACATACTCCACCTTAATAACCCCCATATCGGATATCTCGCTACAAAATGTTTCCCCACTTGTTTCACCTTTCCTTTCTCTCTCTCTTCCCGCGCAGTACGTAAGAAAATGGTCTCTATACCCATCATGGCTAATGTTACCTACCCAAGCCTAGATACACTAGAGTACTGCTGCCTAGCCCTTACGGCCAGGTACAGCAACAAATAGAACTTCAGTTCAGTGCAGTTCAGTTCAGTTCGAACCCGCGAATTGAATTTTTTTTTTTTCAGAGGGCGGACATAATTTTGCAAATTGCAATAAAATCAACCTATTTCTGTATTTTTCCCTCCCCAGCACGTATTTGGAGAATTGGAGCCAATGTGGGGGCGATGTGGGCCGTTCGAAGGTCTGGAGGGTCCGACTTCCGCGTCACTTTCAAATCTGCCCGAAGCTCAGCCTCAAACCTTGCTCAAACCGTGCAAAAAATCCTACAAGGATTTCCGATTTTGGACATGAAAAATCTTATCTTCGGACAGGGAAAACACACTTTCGGGCCTCAAAAAATCTATTTTTCGGACAACCCCTAAGGCCTCAGGAGCTTCGAATTTAGATGAAGCCCGGCGGCCCCGGCCGATGGCGTCATCGACCTATTTTAATAGATTGAGTCCAATTCCAACAGACCCCGTACAATGTGCCCCCGCCTCAGGCCGCCGTCGCACATGCCACTCTCGGAACGCCCGATGAGGATTTGACGCAAAGAGCAGCCGCCACCGCCCCAGCAAGCCGCCGACGAGGCCGTCGCAACCCGCATCGTGGATCGCTTACTGGCTGCGCACGCTATACCCGCCATACCGACCTTCCGAGCGATGCGCCGTTCGTTCGGGGAATTCGCGTTCATCCTCGACGAGGACACATGGCAGTGCCCGACACTGTGCTCGTTGCATTCCGCGCGGCATGGCGGAGCCATCATGGGCGGCACACCCACCCTTCGGCGGTCCTTCCTCCCGCGGCGGTCGCGCGTATTTGGGAACACACCATGTTTAGCGAGGCGGTGTTTGTCCTCGAGGACGAGTACGAGGTTTCCGACCACTGGCTTCTCAGCACGAGATCCCTGTGGCAAGTGCCAGTGGTTCGCAAACTTCCTCCGGCCAAGTACGCTCGAGGATTTTTTTGTTTTCGATGATTTACTCACCCCCTGTGTAGCATATAGTATGATACAGACCATCGAGGCGTTCCGACGTCTAGATGCACGTTAACAACGCGCCTCCCCCTTGTGCGTCGTCTTTTCTGTTGGCACGCTACACTTCTAATCATAATTGTTGCCAGTCCAGTGCCTCAAGATCGCACAACACCTCCGCCGGCCTACTCGTCGCCCACGATTTCCCTCGGGAGCCCCGTCGCGGGCCCCAGCAACACCGCCCCCACCGCACACTCGACGTTCCCCGTCAACGACGTCGTGGGCCCGAGCAACACGACCCACACCGCCCCTACCACCCCTGTCGCGGGCCCGAGCGGCAACACCACGCCCTTCGTGGACCCGAGCGGCACCGCCCACGCTACCCCCACCAGCCCCACCGGCCGCGCCGTCCCGCGAGAGCCGCCGGCTACCAGTGGCAGCAGCCACAGCGCCGATGAGGACGACGTTACGGACGACGGCTCTGACTCTAGCTATGTGCCAACAAACGGCGGCTCGGACTACGACACACCACAATTACCCTGCATCGATCTACCCCACATGCAATTACTTTACTCCGCACACCGTCCTCCTATCTGTAAACACCACTGCCGTCTCATTCATGTACCGAAAGTTGGAACCGTGTAAATATCCCATTGTAAATAGAGTGCACTCAGGCTTCCGTCTCATTCATGCGAAAGTTGGAACCGATTGAACATGCCGGGAGTCCAAGTCCGAACTCGGGCATCTTCCTAATCCGGCCATTGGGACTTACAGCTGTTTCCGAATATGTCACTGTGTGATTTTTTTGCGCGCGTTTTCGGTTTCAATTTGATGGAGGGCTAAGCATTTCCGTTTTCAGAAAGTCGTGGCAGCGGAGATCTTTCCAGACGCCGACATGGTCTATCGCAAGATCAGCGACGACTTGAAGGAGCGTGCACTGTGGCTATTGGAGGCCGGATACATCACAGGAGAGGTGTGCGACCTCCTTGGCGGACTAGAGTCGGGACGAGACATAGACGGAAGGGGGAAAAAATGGGGGCGATCACACCAATACTTTCTCAAAACGAAAATGCTTAGCTCCCCATCAAAACCGGATACGCGCGCAAAAAAATCAGTGCCAACATATTCGGAAACAGCTGTAACGAGGTGTATGAATTCCAAGCGCAGGCGCGAGGCAAAGCAGTAGGGTAGTAGTAGTAAAAATACAGACGAATGAGTAGAGTAAGATTAGCCGGGTATTATAACTGAATTCATGTACACGAAAGAAATTTCAAGAAAGGCGCACTTTCAATTGTGCTCGAGTGGCTTCACGACGTCTTCGCCTTCTTTGCGACGGGGAAGGTGGACGACGCCGCGGGAGCGGCACGCTTCTGCGCGTTCAGAACATGGTTCGCGTTGGCGAGCGGCGCGGGCGCGGTGGGCAGGCCGTAGATGCGCGCGTACACCCAGGCGTAATCCGCCCCCAGGATGCGCGTCTGCGCCGCGGGATCCCCTAGCCCATGTAGCAGCGCCTTGCCGCTCTGGCTGTTCGCGGACCACAGCCCCAACGCCGCCATGCTCGCGGGCTTCGCAATCTGCAGCGACAATCAATCAGCGTCTCCGCTCGGCGTCGAGGAACGACGACGGACCTTCAGCGTGTGCGGGCTTCCGCTCCGGACTGTGTTCCAGACGACGCCTCAGGCACGCGTGACGCCGAGATGGCGCTCGAGGTGCGTCCTGACCGACTGCACGCGAGGGAAGGCGATCGCCGGCCTGTCGCTGCAGAAGAACGCCCTGAGCTCCCTGCACTACGAGCAGGTGTTGCATCCGATCCCCTGGAGCTGCGCAGCCGGCACCACCTCGTGCGGCTTCTGCGCCATGACCTTCTCCGCAAACGCCTTGACCACCGCCGCCGCGAACATCTTGTACGGCTCGATCTGGAAGTCCAGCCCCTTCCGCACGAGGTACTGCCGCAGAACAGGCAAGAAGGGCGCGAGGACGCCGGAGACGTGTTGCGGGACGGTTGACCCCGCGGGCGGGGGGACGAAGCGGAGCAGTAGGCGCTGGCATTGGCTTGGTACGCCGAGCTCGAAAGAGAACTGCACCAGTTGCAGCATGAGGTCCGAGGGGTTTGCGCCGCCGCCGTAGTAAGGGTATACGCCGCCTCTCTTGACTAGAGTCGTCGTGTCAAAGGTGTCGATAGCGGCACGGACGAGTCCGCCGACAAGGTCGGTATAGGCCTGCAGCGCGACCTTGTCCTGCACCAACGCCTGCCGCGGAAACTCTCTTGCGACGGACCGCGCAAGCCCTTGAAGTGTGCCCGAGTCGTGCCCCTTCAGCGCGTCTGCAGTCAGCCTGCCAAACCCGTCGTCAGATGGATGGCCTGGATCGCAGAAGGAAGCCTGCGCACCTCTGCTTCAGAACGGTTATCCCGCCGGCCTTGGGCGCGGCGAGCATGATAGCCGCTTTGTGCTGGTCATGCAGGGAGCAGGGCGTGACGGTCTTCCCGCCCGGCGCGGTGCGCGTAGCCGATATCATCCAGTCTATGACATCGACAAAGAACGGCCGGAAGACGGCATCCAGTGCTGGGGTGGCCGGGACGGTCTGGAGGTACTCATTCACCGACGCGCAGAGCTCAGCGTAGTACAGCCAAGGAGGGAATTCGGCACGGAAACTCCCAAGCCTTGCCGCCGCCCGCATCTTGCCGAAAATCTCGACACAGAGCGCCTCGTTCCCGGTCTCGACGCAGAGCTTGATCACCTCCAAAACCGCTTCGGAGCTCTTCTCGTGCCGCTCCACTGCCTGATATCTGCCGTAGGTATAGGCATAGCTATTCTTGACGACTCTGGTCGGGAATGGCGGGAGATTGCGCGCAGTCTTCGCGACGCATTGCACGATCAGTCCGCTGACGACATCGGGGGCAATGGTGGGGATACTTCGCATGTCCTGGTGAAGTCGCTGACTGAAGGGCATCCAGAACGTCTTGCCGAGCATCTGCGCCTGGATTTGCGGGAATATGCTGGCGACAAACACATAGTGAATACATGGGTAAAGCTGAGACAAGGATGGAAAACGCACACGTCTCGTAAGAATTCTCCCCCGCGAGATAACCCCAGCTCCGCGAGCCAGGGAATCTGCGCAGCGTCGATCTTGCTCAGCGAGCGAAGGATGCTGTCGGCTTGGGCCGTACACCACACAGCGACCTCCGCGTCTTCTTCTTCAGCGGCCATCTGGGTGAGGCGCGCGAGCAGCGCATGGCGCCGGACATTCGACTCGTCGTTCTTCATTGCGTCACTATAGCTGCGCCAGCGTCCATCAATCCCCGAAAAAGCGGTCAGGATGACGACACTCACAAGTCCTTCAGCGCCGCCCAGCCAAATGCTTGATATGCAGACACAAAGCCCTCGGGCCCCATGCGGTCGGTATTCTTGTCGACGCCGCATGCTTTCAGTGCGTGCAGGAGTATCGCGACGTCGTTCCATCGGTCGGCGGACTCCCTGAGGACCTGCACGACGCGCGGGAACTTTGCCTCCTGCGGCCGAGTCATGCAGCATCGAAGGAGCTGGTCGACGAGTTTCCGCTCCGTATCCGTCGGCGCGACCGTGAATGAGCTCTGCAGCCTGTTGCAGGCGTAGTCGTATATGTCGCCGACGGTGACGCTGAGGTCCGCGTCACTGTCCTTGGGCCATATCAGGAGGATGGTGCGCTTGTACACTGGAAATACTCTCATTACGGGGGAAGTTACATCAGCGAGATGGCTTACCCTCAGTTCGAGTCGCCGTCTATGGAGAGGCAGATATCAAGACCGGGTAGCGCACTTTCGCCTTGGAGACTCACCGTACGGTCTTCCCTCTCAAAGTCTTCGGTATCGGCATCCTGGTCGGTGATGGATCCGTTGAGTATATCGTCCACTTCGAGGTCAAGGTCGACGTCTACGGGCATGCCGCGTAGATCTACGACCCGGGTGAGCACCAATGACTCCTCGCGGCTTTCTTCGTCGTCCACAAATTCCGCCTCGTCAATCTCCTCGTCCTCGTCCATGTCGTCGTCTTCCGGATCCGAGTCCCAGTCGTAGTAGTTGTGTCTGCGCCTGCGTCGCTCATATCCGCGCCCGTAGCCCTCGTCCTCGGCCTCCGCTGTCATCGTGACGGTGAGCTGCACCTGCGCGAGGTAGATGCGGAACTTGAGCTGACGCGCGAGCGGGTACAGGTGCGAAATGAGGAGCGCATCGACGCCGGTGAGCGACTGTGCGCGGAACTTCGTCGACTTCAAACTGTATTTGTGGTGCAGGAGGCACGCCAGCGACCCGGGAACGTCTCCCGACGCGTCCTGCTTCCAGGAAAGCATAATGTTATACAACTTCTGCGTGGCGCCCTGCATCTCTGGAAGCATCGGGCGGACGTCCGTGTGCGTTATCGGGAAGATGATGTCGTAGACCAGGGATAGGCGATAGCCGGAGGTCACTCCAGCCAGGGTGTGCTCTACGCCTGAGTACGCCGCGACGATGGAGATCGAGAGGTTGCTTTGGTGGGCGAAGTTGAGCGATTTGGCTTCGCCGGTGTGGTGGAGCTGGAGCTGGGCCCCTTGGAAGAGACTCGGGAGGACGGCGATGAAGTCCCCGATTTTAGTGTTGGACTCGTCGTCGTCGGTTGGCCTGAATAGTGGATGAGCGGTCGCCTGGGAAGAACACGGAGCACGTACTCTTTATAATGTGTCGTACTGGAAAGAAAGAATATGAAGCCATAGTATTGACGACGAAATTACGAATACTGACGAGGAGCTGGCTTCGTGGATCACCAGCTTTTTAAGTCTGAATGAGGGTCGGACGGGGGTGCATGCGTTCAGTGCGGTCGCCGCAGCAACTCCAGCCGTGTCCTGGATCCAAACATCCCAGGCCGGATTGTCGAAATGGACCTACCATCGAATATTAGCGACGACAAGCAAGTAGTGATGTCGCGCTCACCTTCTCTGACGGGATCTCCCAAATTACGGAAGCGGAAACGGCATCGCTGGCAGGCGCGACGCAGGTTGCAATGACGGCGCGAGCTTCCCTTTCGCTCAATGGTATCCCCACCGTCCCTAATCCATCAATATTAAGACAGGGGTTTGGGGCGACACCCATCGCGTATCGCTCAGAAAATGCGAATACACCGTCAAAGTCGAACCCTTCTTGCAACGCAGCTCCAAAATCTGCCTGTTCCAATCAGAGCTGGGCAAGAGTAGATGGTGTGGCAACACACCCTGATGTCGGTCGAGGGGGAAAGGAGAGGCTTCTGCTCTACTTCGTTCCCATCCTCATCTTCATCGTCCGACTCGAAGTCAGAGAAAGTGTTCTCTGGAACCGCAGGCTGCGATTTCTTCGCGATCCCGGGGTTTTCGTCCTCTGAATCATCATCGATGTCAATGATCTCTGGTGGTGGTCGTGATGCAAAATTGGACTCCATTTATGTTAAACCAAGAAAGGATCGCGCCCGGGCGCGTATGACCAACGTAGAGCGCGCTTGATGGTTTGGGGGAAGATGTTTGTTGACCTTTGCTTACGCGCCTGATCCGGAATAAACATCCGTTTTGGGAAACCACGTGCCACAGGCTCATTGAATTTGGGACGCGACGCGTCGAACGCGATATAGCAGCCTCAAGTCACGGAGTCGGGTGAATAACAGTCTCGAGTGGTGATTCCTTATACTCGCAGATTAATCAGGCCCAAAGTCAGCACCGAGTTTCGAAACGAGCGAGATATTACTACTGCCGCTCCGAGAGAGAGCCGAATTTCGGGAGGCTCGTAGGCTGCGGGGGCTTACCTTCGGTATCTGAATGGTCGAGAGACGCGCGACTTTCCTTAATCGCCGGATTCAAATTTGTCTACTCTGCCTGTATTGAATTCAACTCAATTTCAACTAGAAGCAGATGCGTGTGCTTCGCGAAATACCTGAGCTCTCCGCTTCCGTGCTAGTCACCTAGTACCACTTTTTCATCCTCCAAAATATCTGTCGCCTAGCGGCACCGATGCCTGGACCCTCTATATAGTTCAGAAATTTCGAACCTGGTTGGGAGGTTCCGCCTTGCTTCGGTGAATTTTGATAGCTCGAAGAACACTCCCGAAAGTCTTGTTGCAGACGTGCCGTTGACTGAGGAAGCTGCTGTTCTAATAAACAGGCACACAATCACGGGAGACAGTAGATGTAAGCTTACCCAATGTATAAATAAACGTAACCAGCCAAAATCAAAGATTTGTTGGTCAATGCGAGGTCCTAGGCAGCTTTGTAATATGTCTACCCGTTCCCATGGACCCGTTTGGGCAAGACAGAGGCATCGCCGGGGATATAGTACCTACACGACCTTACGAGACCTTATAAGGCTCACCGCCAAGCCTTATAAGGTCTTGTAAGGCCATTAGGTTCGGGAATGCCTTATAAGGCTTTTTCGATTTTTCCAACGTTGGGAACGGAAACATAATTCGGACTACTGCGTCAATCCAGTTGCTCCTCGCACGGAATCCGGTTTCTTAGACCATCAGCTCCGCTTTCCATTCTCAGGGTGACGCAGAACGAAAACTTTCAACTGTCCGCACCACGGTGAATGGTGAATGGTGACCGAAGTTCAGACAATTCCTTCAGCTTCGCTCGGTGCTGCGCATATTCGACCGCGGAACTGTTCTGTGCGAGGCAGATGATCGCTGGTTGCCACTTGATAGTCGCAAGGCGACGAGAGAGTACAGGGGATGCTGTGGAAAGTACATTTCTTTGGACCTGGAAGTCGACAGAGTCGGACGAGCGGAGGATGGTGTCGGCAAATTCGTCCCCGTGGAACGGCGAACGAGGTCCGGAATGGCGAGGCAGCGGTGCATTGCGTGAGGAAAAGAAGAAGAAAAGCAGAAACAAGTTTGTACTTGTTTTGCACGCCTGCCCGACGGGTGATCCGACGGAGAGCGGCACGAGAGTTGGAGGGCATTCAGGCCCGGTTAATCTAAGAAGCGAAATACTTCATCCCAGCCACCGGAATTACAGGAAATAAGTACTGGCGACACAATTGACGTATCCATCATGCTTATCGATTATAGTTCTCAATTGCTCCGGAATAATAACGACGATACATCCTGTCAGCTACATGTTGGCTACATGTAGTGGTGCATATAATCAACGAGGGCTTCAACTTAGTGAGCAGAAATGTATGCCTCTCATACTACTCCAACCCGGCACGTTCCTCGCAATGGGTGGAGTCCTCGTAGAGGCCGTAGAAACGCATAGTACGGATCCACGGTTAGTTATTGTCGCCCCTCAAGCCATGCATTCGAGAGGTGGATGATCCCCTGGAACGAAAGGGCTAATTCGTGGGGCGCTTAACGATATCTGACGCGCTTAATAGTTTAGGCTTTAAATAAGGTTCCAGAAACCAAGCAAGTGCAAATCTGAGCTGGTCCGTGCACCAGTGAGGTATCCGGAATTGACGTCCGAGTACTTTTTGTTCTTAGGTCAAACTTTATTCTCTTTCTTGTGGAATTATATAAAAACTCGGTTCGAAATCAAATACAACTGTGGTAGTTGAGTGTTATGTACCGTAGAAGAGCAGCTGTAACCTGACCCCAGCGCCGTTGCTGAGGAATTGGTTATGGTCCATCGTAGGAGGTCAATCACGGAAGCGGCCCCAAGAAACCCACCATTCGTCCGCGTCGTCCGCGGGCTCGTAGCCAAAGCTGGGGACGTTGAGCTGGGCTTTTAATAGATAATCGAAATAAATAATCGTAGACTTACACTTTGGCGAAGTCATCCCAAATATGCTGCATATCTGCTTCGGGAGCCTCCATCACATCGACACCAGCCGCCTGGTTAGCACGCATCGAGGCATCTCGCGCAGCCTGTTTCTCTCCACCAGGAAGCGTAAAAAACCCGATATTCTTCTTCTCGGCTTGAAGAATATAAGCACAGCGGGGCCTTCTGTAAATGTGCGGGGTTAAGAAGCGCTTTTAGCTAGAGGCTGCTACGGTTACCCACCTATGTTTCTCGAATGCATGCAGAAACTCTTCTATGCGATCTGAGTTTCGCGTATGTGAGAAGATTTTCCCGATGAAAGCGCCATCTTCAATTGCCACGGAACAAGCATGGGTCGAGGCAGGCTTAAATTTGTCATTAACCTCCTTGAGGAACACCTGTTGAACATGTTCACACACCGGAAAAGGATGCGCCGCTTCCCCTATGACTGCAACTTTCCCGCTTTTCGATACCCATGAGTCCAATTCGGAATGGTCTTGAATCTGAACACAGCTGGATGGGCCCGCGTGCGCTGCCAGCCCCTCTAACCTGCGTGGCAGTCAAGAGACAGGTCGCAATGGTTTTACGCCACCTACAGATTATTACTGGACCCAACAACTTCCTGTATGTCGCGTGCGGCCTCTTCAGTCCACGTTCCGCCCTCTGAGCTATCTGGCGTATACAAGCCGACTAACACATCCTCGTCTTTGCCCTGGTTTGATTGGAGGGTTCAAATGGGGGATCGGAAAGCGAAACACTGCCTACCGCGATGGACACCTTGGCAGCTATGTATTAGGATGCGTCAAGCTATTATTGCTGAAATAAATGTGTCTTCCACACCTCGATTGTGCCCCATGAATACGTTCACCATCTTGCTCTGCCAAACATGAAGCAGGCTGTGGTCACCGAGCAGGAACACCTACTCGAGGATATTCATAAAGCTTGGCGAGTTCTTCGTGCTCCATTGCAACCGCTTTCGGGATGACCGTACTATAAATCAAACAGCCATTTGTCAAGAATCAGAATCGCCGCAATGAACTTGCGTACCTGTACACCGAAAGGCCGGTGGGAACATCGTCCCGGACGACTGATTTATCTCCCGAATATTCTTGTATTAAGGATCTGCGAACCACACCGGACACACCGTCGGCCCCAATAATGGCGTCTGCCCTGTGGGCCTCTCCCGACCGCATGGTGACGGAGCAAGCGTCGCAGTCGATCTTCGTCACTTCCGCGTCGAAGTGCACCGTTACCACCCCCGACGAAGCGTTGTCTTGCGTGTTCTTCTCTTTCACTGCGGCATTGTAGAGTATTCGCAGGAGGTCCCTATGCTGGTGGCATATCAAACGGGAGCGCTTATCGCGATTCACAAAGTCTAGAGAACGAACCCGCATCTGCAAGAAATCGCCCCGAGCGTCGTTCAGGAGTTCAGGATGCCACAGACTGAGTCCTAGACAGATTTATAATGGGTCTGAGTGAAATAAACGTGCAGCTGAGAACACGAACCGATATAGTCTGGATCAGGCCCTTCCTCATTGCTGTCGTCTATTTTTTCCCCATGAGTTATATCGATAAGGAGAGAGACAGAGACTTTACATTTATAAAACATGAGCCCCTCGCCGACTACCGCATTTTCTCTAACTTCGGTCTCCAATCCCCAATCGAATAGAATTTTGCAACCGTTTGGAGGCACTCTGAATCTGATATTAGTGGTGACCGGGAACATGGGTCCGGAATAGCGCGCCTAGCACCTCCGCTCGGTCGCTGGACTCAGTGATGTCGATTAGAAGATGGCGCCCGAAGTCGAGAACACTCACGGAAGTCAGTCCTCTATTAAACTGTGATTCTTTCTCTAATACAAGCACCGTATGCCCCGACGCCTTCAATGCAATGGCTGACGCGAGACCTGCGGTTAAAAGACTGTCTCAAACCCGTGTTATGTTGCGGCGCCTCGGTGCGTACCTGCTATGGATGCTCCCACAATGATCTGAGAGCAAGCCGGTCAGAGCCATGGACGGAACCGCTGCCGAAACTCACGAATTCGAGGCTCGGCTCCTCTGATGCAGGCATGAGTGGCGAATTGCAGACCCGGCTAAGTGATAGCGTTGGGAGAGAGTAAGCGCGCGCCCGTTGTCGGCTGTGCATCGTTCCGAGATCAGACCGGCCAAGCTGTCTCAAAAATAACGCAGTTGTAATATGGCGACCTGACTATCCGCCCTAGATTGACAAGATAAATTCCCAAGAGTCCTGTTAACAATGAGTCCGTCTTTTCCGCTGAAGACATTGTCTCGGTCCTCGGGTTCTGATTTGGGATTAGCATCGCGAAACATCATCTTGCCACATTCCGCGATTGAATACCACCCCGCAATTCACGGCGGACCATGTCTCTCCGCTTGGCGCTCAGCAGTAGATTCACGCCCATAGTCGATCAAATGAATAATTCCCGTCTGTCCCTGTCATGAACGTTGCCCTTTGATTCGCCTCTTGTTTCGCGTCTGTCGAGCGTTTTTGCGGTTTTGAGAAGTGGAAAGTACGTCGGGAGTCATCCACAGGTCCTGTTGCGACGTTATTTCCCGATCGTCAGATGATTCAAGTCAGATTCCATTTCCGATGAGCCCTCACCGCGGTCTCTGCCAATTCATTACTAGCAAAGTCTCTCGCGTCCTCAGCGGAACAGATCTGGAGGGCCTGGACCTCATGTAGCGATCTCACGGAGGTGGGAAGAGAAAAGAGAGTGCTGACACAGAACCCGATAAAACACAACAGGCGCACACACACGCGTCGCGTATTTTCCAGAGTAAGGATTAGATACGTATACATACATTATCGTACATACAAACGGTTAAATCACCCAAAAAGCGAAATCTAAATCAACTCATCCGCGTCGACCGGGCTTCCCAGCGTAACTCCGCACTGCTGTATGAACGCCAGCCACGCGGCGTCCATCCCCGACTCGCTCGTCAATCCCAGCTCCACCATCGCACCAGTGCCCTGGCCCTCAGGACCTCCACTACCATTGCCGCCCCCGTCACCTCCTCCCCCGCCCTCCATCCCGAACGCATACGGTTGCCCTGGGTCAGCACCCGCGTCTCCAAAGTACATCATATCATAAAGATTCTGACCATCTTGTGAGCAGACGGATACGCAAGGGAAACGAACAGACGTACCGCGGGCATGCCAGCCATGTGCATCCCTTCCGAGCCGTTGTCGAGATTCAGGTTGATATTGACGTTCGCGTTCGCCTGCGGGTTCAGCGCGACGAGGTCGTCCAGCCATGGGAACTCCTCTAGGGGCTGCTGTGCCGCGCCCCCCATCGTGTCCTCATACGGCGCGCCCATACCTGGATACGCGTTGTCGGGCGTAGCCGGGAAGCCCCCGCCGCCCACCCCGCCGTCCGGGCTCTCGACCGACTTGGACTTCGACCGCCGATGCTTCTGCTTCTGCTTCAGCGCCAGCACGCGCTTCTGCCCGCCGAAGATCGCGAGCTCGTCCGTCGCGTCCGTGTCGTCTTCAGGGAGCTCCACCGTCGGCCCAGGCCCCGCGGTGGGGGGCGGAGGTGAGGAGTACTGCGTGTAGGCGCGCACCGCGCGCTCTCGGAGCTTAGAGAGCACCGCCTACCGATGAAATCGTATGCATCAGCACGAGTGCCGGACGGGCAGATCTAGTGCACCCACCGACGCAAGCTTCGCGCGGTGCGACTGCGTCGCCGTGCGCTGGAACAGGTCCACCGCAAGCCCCAGATCCAGCAGCGCGCTCGACGCCATATTCGACTTCGGCGAGAGCGTCACGACCGTCCCCGCAATAATCTACACCAGCCCCATGCGCGGTCAGTACCAGCTCGGCGCGAGGAAGGAGACACAGAGACGCACCGCCGCCGAGAACGTATGATGTAGCAAGAACCATACGCGCATCGCCATCTCCGCGCACCGGTCAAACTGGTACGCCGTCGCCTTGATAATAACACTCGCGGACCGATACGCCGTGAGGAACGACGTCGCGAACGGACTGCGCAAAGGGTTCGCGGGGAAGTCGAGCATCGCCTGCGCGAAGAAGCTGCGGTGCAGGTAGATCATCGCTGCGTACATGACATACCTGGTCAGCGAGTGGTACAAGGGGGAAGGCGGGGCGACTGACTGATGGTCCGGTACTGGCTCGCATAGAACCCCCGCAGGCTCGCGGCGCTCGAGTAATACTCCTCCTCTCCGTCCGCACGGGTCGCGTACCTGTTGAAGCGAATGAGCACGTACAAGCGACACCACCAGTGACACGAGTAACAGGAGAACGAAAACAACACGTACGGCTTAAACGAGTCCGGCACGCTCAACTCGCGCACCCGCCGGTCGAGCTCGAGCACCGTCGCGTACCCTGGCACCTTCGCCGTCAGTGTCGTCTCCGCGAGCGCCATCCATATGTCGCGCGCAAAGTGGTATTTCGAGCGCCAGACTAAGAGCGGTGTGAGTGGTGAGATGCTAATGGTAGTAGGCGAGGACGGGGACGAAAGGTAGGCTGGGGGCGGGGAAGGAGCGGCGGGTTGAGGGGAGGGAAGGACTAGGAGTCGGGAGAAGACAAGAGACAAGGACAAACGCACATCCAGGCCGTATCTCCCCCAGTTCCGTCAGCGTGCACTCCTCGTCCTCGGGGTACTCGCAGTCCACGTATGACAGGTGGATCACCGGCGGGCGGCCCAGCGCGAGACTCTAACATTCACACAAAATCCGTTAATGCTTATATAGGGAACGCGAGGGGATAATTACGTGGGAGACGTCCGCGGTGAATACGTCCCAGAAGAGCGTTCTGCCGTCGCGTCAGCTTAGCCTGGGCAGGTAGACGGGGAGGGGGCAGAGACAGACCTCCGCTTCTGCACTGTCTTCGGGTCCATATGCCACCTCGCGCTGTCACGATCTATGTTTTGTCCATGAGCACCCCGTTGCCTACCCAGAACACCACTCACGCAATCCAATCTACGCGTCGGTCAGGCCGCAAGGTAACGACATCGAGAGAGGAGACGCACACTCTGAGCGAGCTTTGCAGCGAGGCTCATAAGACACCACGCGCTGTCTCTTGAGTAGCTCTTCCCCGCGAGGCTGTGGTACGTCGCCATGAGCCCGATCGCGCGCACGGTATCGACGAGCGGCGAGTCGTACGCGGCACGCAGGCCGAGCGCCGCGCGGCCGGCGCCGTAGAAGCGCTCGGCCTCGGTGTTGTAAGGCGGGAGACGTAGGTCAAGCAGGGCGCCGAGGGCGAGGACGAAAAAGAGTGTCGCAAGCGCGTGCGGCTCCGTGCTAGAGTCGTCCTCGGGCGCGTAGATGGACTGGAGGAATGGCCCGAGCAGCTCGTCGCGCTTGATCGGGCGAAAGAAGAGCGAGCCGTGGGCGAGGTAGTCGGCGCAGAGGGCGGTGGCGCGCGCGTAGGGGGGCAGCAGCGTGAGGATGTGCTGGAGCTTTGCGGGTGAGGGCCGCCCGCAGGGGAAGACGTCGCCGATTTCCGCGACGTCGGGCGGCAGCGGTGCCTCGGTGGAAGACGCATCGTCTTCCTCGTCCGAATAGTCTTCGGCCTACAAATAGTTTGGGGAGATGATTATAGGAGGGGAGGCGGACGTACGGCGAGGAGTGTCTCCGTCCCTGCCGAGCGCCCAAAGTACTTGACTTCGCCTGCATCGCCCAAGGTCAGGGTGCCGAGCGCGTCGATCGCGGAATCCTGTTCATAATGCGCGGGGTCTGAACGCTTCGGCGCCTCAGCCGCGAACTTGATGCCGAGGAGATCACCAGCGAGTAGCGGATGGCGCTCGTTTGACACGACATTTTGCAGAATTGCGAGCGCCTCCTCGAGCTGCCGGATCCGCTGGCTCATCTCAGCAATCTTCGCATGGAGCTGGTCGGTGTCCGCGAGGATGAATCTTCACGCGAAGCGTTGGTCAAACAGGCTGAAAACAAGGAGCCAGCCGCACCTCGTTCCCTGTCCTGCCGACAAGATGCCTTGGGGCGCATAAGTTAAAGAAACGGACGGTAAAATTTATACTCACCGCACGGACATATACTCTCGCATCCTCGGCGCACACACGATCCGCACGGGACATTCTTGTCGCACTTGAGCTTCAGCCTGCGACATTCTGCACACGACAATTCACCTGCTCCCAGTCAGGCAAGCCTTGACTGCATCTACACCGAGATAAACACACCGCGAAGGCGCTTCAGTTCGATATCCTTCTGCTCCTCCTCTGTTGCTGGACGCCGAGGAGCACGACGCGCAGAGGCCGGTGTTTTTCCCGTGGTGTCTACGGGCATGGTGGATTCGGAGTCAAGTTCGTCGATTAACTTTTAAGCAGCCCAGAGTCGCCCAGAGACCTTGCTGAGTCTTATAAGTTATATCGACGGAGATCCTAACCAGCGGGGTCTCGCGGGGTTAATTAATAATAACTGCTGCCGTGTACGAAGGTTAGGTAACTTAGGTTAGGGTTACAGTAAACGATCGACGGAGTGGTTCCAGCATTCCCGAAATATTGAATTCAAGAACAAGAAAGCAGGAGAATTATACATGGATACGAGTCAGTAGCTTACACTATCAGTCCAGGACAACCTGACTGTTAACATTCATCCCTTTGCAAAACTTCACCCAGTTCTGCGGAGACATGCTGAAGAGAAGGACGCTGGAGGTACAACATGAGCCGCAGGCATAATACCGAAGAGCGAGGACGTACGGTCGTCTGAGCGGATCCCGATTCTGCCTGTTCTGCATCTCCGCCACGGCCAAGTGCAGTTCGTCAAAACCATACTCCTTTTTCATCTGAGATACTATGGCGTTTGAAGTTGGGTCCTTCCGAGCCGCAAGCTTCGGGTCGGCAATACTCATCCAGCAGAGGAAGTGGGCCATGGTCGCGACACTTTGCTTGTCCCCGGTCGTCATGGCCTTCTCGCGGAATTTTCGAAAGAGGGCCTGCGCCTCTGGGTCGGGGAGGTCGATGGTCACGCTAGTATCCTCCGCGCCCATTATGATATAATCAGCCTTGGGGAGATGGGTCAGCGCAGTGATATGGAGCGCGAGCAAATTCGACCGCTTGAAGCCTCCGACTGGAGGGCCCACCGCAGGGGCTGGAGGTGTTTTGGGCGCGAGAACGGGTTTCGATACCGCATCGAAAGTGAGCGGCTTCCCGCAGATCGTCTTGTGATAGAGCTTCCAGTCAGCCCTTTGACATTCTCTATGAGCAGGGTTAGAGCAAGGATATTAATCAACGGCGTTACGAACACGGAGCAGTACGGGACATCTCTTTGCATCTGGTCCCAGCACTTCTTGCATCGGGGATATTTCTCGTCGCCGTTATTCGCTTTAACACACCCAGTGTATGAGCAGTGCTCCTTACGTTTGCTCTTGCGATCTTTCAAAGCGTCTTTGTTGTCTTTCACCGCGGCCCGCGCACCGTCAGGGCCTAGAGTTTGTTCCATGAAGGCCGCGGCGAAGGTCTGGCTCGGGAATGTTTCCGTTCCCTTCTTCTTGCGATTTTTCGACACCGTTACCTCCGGCAATTCCTCGCCAACGAAGGACCGAATCGTAAAATGCAAGACATGGCCTGTGATTTCGTGTTCAGCCAGGAAATGGTCGCGTTCGTCATGCAACCCACAGATGAGTTTCGTCCTGAGGACGAGAATCCTGCCAAGAGTCAACTTTTCAGCGTCGGTGGGCGTCGCCCGCTTCTGCGCCTCTGAAACTGCGTCCCAAGCAGAATGCGGGACATATCGCGGCTCCTTCGGGACCTCCAACGCGCCCTCAACCATCACCGATCTGACCAGGTCCAGCAAAACTCGCCCATCCCCGCGCAGACGCGCAAGCTTCAACTCTCGCCCACAATACAAGCGCGCATCGTGCAGATTTTTTGCGATCGAGCAGGCATTCGACAGGCCGATCAAGAGGTGCTTCCCCCGCAAATCGGGGGTGGCGCTCAGCCACTTTGCCTCCAGATCATCGCGCGCAAAATACAGCGACGCATCGAGGGTGAGCCATGCTTGGACATGGCAGAGGCGCGCGATCAGGTTTTGATACTCCATGAACGCCCAATCCATACCCTCTGGATCCATAGCAAGCTGGATCGCGGCCGAGTTCAGTAGATCGGACGCGGAGACGCGCTCGACGGTCTTGATTAGCGCTTCCCACTCTGAATTCCATTTGTCGGGCTGCCTGAGCGCATCCTGCATGGCCGGTGGGGCAAGAACGGCAGCGTAGGCCATTGTTGGATCACAAATGAAAACTCGAGGAATTGAGGAAAGGAAGAAATGAAAGGTGTCAACAAGGTGTCAACGTCAAGAAAGATCGGCAGGGCCGGCAACTGCGGAGATTCAAATAGCCTTGATAGCATCATGATTTGCGCTCGGGAACCTCCGGCAGGAACAGCGCTTCAGCGACAACCGACGTGTACCTTCTCCAGCTTTAAAACTTCCCCAGCAGATTTTCTAGCCTTTGCGTGCACACTTTATTGAACTTTACGCGTTTACCGAAAAGAAACCGGTCGCATGGATGCGTCCGACTTTCGATGCCGCCGCCAGCTTGAAGGTGAAGCCTAGGTTGCTCGTATTACTATTAGTCTATTACTAGGCAGCGTATCGTTATCGTCCTGGTCCCGGGAAAAACGTTCTCTCACATTCCACCCGGTCCCTGCTCAATCCAGTGTCAATAATCTGTCTGAAATGGCCAAGGGGCTTTAAGATAAGGAATTGCCATATATAGATGCTCCCTCTGGCCGTGAAAAAAAAGTTTTGGCCATTTTGTGTATGAAGGGTGTGGGAGCCCGTAAAGACCTCAAACAAGGTTGGAACTTAGCTGGAACATCTCCGCATCTCTAGCAGGGTTAGGGGCTGCCTTCGGACACCATGATGTGACGATGCTCGCCAAATGCTCGCCGTTGTTGAGTGGCGATGAGCTCGCCTGTCCGTTTCGGGACTTGATAGATTGATCGACTGATTGATATGTGCTAGGCTTTCTCCGCTTGCAGTGTTGAATCAACTTGAATGGAAGTAGAACTCCCATCAGATCTTTCCCCTTCAGGAATGATCGCCGAGCTGTTCGGTTCTCAAGTCGGACAAGTCTCAAAGACGGTGCGCCGGTGTGGGTGAGCCTAGACAGTTGGAAACGGGTTATGTTTTGGTTTCCGTTCATGCCTTTCCAAATCTTCGAGAGGGCGATTAGAAAAACACATACCAAAAAATCTAAGAAGTGTCGAAGAGCGCCGGCCGTCATGCCGGAAGCGGCATGCGCAGAGCGACCGGTCGTCTTCACTCAGTAAAAGGGAAAAGAAAATGCAGGTCCAGAGAAATTTACTTATGAAGAGTATAGACACGGCCTGCAAACCCAATTCCTCAGCCAGAAGCCCTTGTCAAGTACCGGCTCGGGCAGATCATCGAGCCCAGTTCAAACTTGCCTCACCCATGAAGATAAATAAAAGTAAAAACATGGCACATAGCTATATGACATGCTTAAATGGCACTTTATCTCAGAAGTTTTTGCCCTTGTCTTCGCCTGGTTCAAGAACGAACGAGGGTGCGGCTGTGGCCGGCAGACAACGGCACCCGCCACTTAGACTTTCCGACATGATCGGAGATCTACTCATCCACTACAGACTCCTCGGCTTGGTCGGCCCTCTCCGCTCCAATTCCTCCCTCCACGCTGAAATCTAAGTTATATATTCTTCCAGGCAAGTGCAGCACCTCCAACCCCAAGCTGTAAAAGTAAAAAACCATTGGGTGTTGTCAAGGTGTTGTCGTACTGGGAGGTAATTTTGCCATAATTAGGATGAAAATGTTCGAGAACTTATCAGGATTCTCGGGGCAGATAAACTAGTGGCCTATACCCTACTGGTGCTGTCCGAATATCCTAAGCGGCGCGCTGGCAATTTGGGAGCCTCGGAGGCTTCTAGAAAAGGCAATATTGATGGCACGTGTCGCTTATGTAACCCTTACGTAGGGGGGGTGGGGGTACCCTGCCCTCCGAGAATACAACTTCGACATCAGGTGTATTTTTCGGCTATTCAAACCCCCTTGGAAATGACGACTCCCATGGCTGAGCGGGCCGACGAGGCTACAAGATTTTGATATCGGGAATAAGTAGTACTACGCTTTCTCACTGCCTGCAGCCTGAGAATCCCTGAAGGTTGTAGGACTTGGGATTGAAAGGTCCGGATGGGACCCATCGAGCAGATCGCAGAGCCTCGTTATCTCGCGCCTTTTCTTTCCTTTCGTCGAGTGCAATTCAGAGCGGCTAAAATCGATGATTGCTTCTCCTTTTGTAGTAAGCATAAGATTCTCTGCGCGTATGTCATGATGATACACGCCGGCAGCATGAATTTCAATGAACTCTGCACTAATGGGAAAATGAGCTAACGAAAACGGAGAAACCAGAACAGAGTCTGTACCGCTGAGCATCGAAGACTTCCAACTTTACACTCCTCCGATCCGGGTGCCGCCTCCACAGGCGCTCATTATCAGCACCATGGCACCGCCCTCGAGGTCCTCAAAGATCCCGTACACCTCGGGGATGCCTTTTACGTGGGATTCGGCCATATGCCGGTAGATGGCGTGCTCGTGGCGCATCCTTTTTTGCTGTTCGGCCAGAAATGCAACTTTCACAACGTTTTCAAGGAGAGGTCCACCGTCGGTTGAGGTAACTCGAAGGGTGGCTTCATGCGCGATGCCCGCGGCGCCAGCAGAAATCTCGGAGTCGGGAGAAATATCGAAGTATTCGTCAATATCGTCAATATTGTAGGCCTACTTCACCGGTGTCAATGAAGACACCGATTTCGCCGGGCCAGCCACAAGGGAAGGAATGGTGTGAACGAACGAGGCCGGGCCAGAAGAATTGAAGATGCCATAATTCACATAGATCAAGGCGAGACCGCGCGCGCTTGCGATGTTCGTTGCACGCTATAATTGCAATGAGCTCATGAATCAGCCAGGACAAGGGAGAATACCCTGGGTTCTGTTTCCTTTTCCGCTCGAAGGAGAGAGTTGTAAAGCTTTTTGGTGGGGGGACCCACTTTCATCATCTGCTTCTGGGTCACGTTTGCCGACGCTTTTGGTGGAACTGGCTTCCGCGACATGTTCAGCCTTGCGTTGCGCAACCAGGTGAATTCGGGCATACCCGGGTTTTTCGCACTCCGGTATGACAATCAAGTCTGAGAGATATAATGTTTGACTCTGCTGGTGGCGGATGGCGATGCGTTCAAGGTGCCCGTTGTGGAATACGATGATCGTTATGTCGGTGCGTACAGCGCGACACCATGCCTGCGGTAATTCTACATGTTCATAGACATTCTGAAATGAGCATACACACTGCAGCCAGGACTCGGCGGTCAATTTGCGGTCTTCGTCCGCTATCGGTGCTGGAAGGCAGGAGGCCGCAGGTTTGATTCCTGCCAGCGTGCGAGGGGATGTTGAGTGAACACTCTGGCAAAAATATCAGCGTGAAGTCGCAAGTGGGAGTAATATATCATTGTCACCAGTGGAATAACGGGGGAGACGACGAGTTTAGAAGCCACAGATATCTTAGGAATGTCCAGGGATATTCTGAGGCATTCAGAGGTCGCGGGAGGGTTGAGGGACGAACTGGGAAATTGATTGTACTACACTTTTTATGGGAAGGTAGGGAAGAGAGCGACACGGCCTAAATCCTGGATCAAAAAATCGGACTCCGGCGACGGAGCCAGGATCTGCCAATTGGCAAGTGCATGAAAGCGCCGAGCGACTTCCTTGACATTAGCTTTTATGTCGATGTCCAGAGCTTCCCAAAGTGTCTCGTCGAGTACAAGATCACCGGAGTGGTTAAGAAACTCTAGGCCGTAATTTTCCTGCAGCGCAAGATATTCGCGCACTCTGCTATGCCCACCCCGCGTCCACCAGTTCACAAGGACGAAATCCAATTGTCTGCGTGAGGGTATAGAAGGATGGTGGAAACAACAGGAATACAGGTGCGTGCAGTCGTGTCCAAATAAAACTTTGCTACTGCTTCCGCGTCGATGGCGGTGATCGGAAGTTCGTCCACACTTCGTTCGAACGATGTAGGAAACCCATTGTCGGGGTCGGGGAGTTGAACCCCGGCACTGGAAAGCGAATTGATTTGCGCCGGAGATATTTCCGCCAGCTCGTTTATGAGACCGGGAATGGGTCGGATGTGCTTCGTTGTCGTCGACATGCTTGTCGAGAAAGGCACGAGGAGGGGTGATGAGTTTGGGGCAGAGAGTTATAGCCTCGGGATCTTGATGTACCCGGGGAGGATTCCAATCGAAAAAGCTGTTGCAGTTCACGAGCAACCACGTCTGAGGTCATGAAGGACGAGAACTCACATCATGATGCCTCGCCAAGTTTTGATCAGAATTTCTCGATCTCACCTTCTTTCTCGTTTATAGGTTTATAGCATATAGGACTCTGCATACGGTGAACCACAGCTGAATTAATATTCGGCGGGAAATTGTGTGACTTCCAGTTAGCAAGTCGCACAGAGCTATTTATTTATCGTCAAGGTCGCCGTACATCCAAACACCACCCTGCAATTTGGATGAGAGCGATCGAAGGGAATCTCACTCAACGAACACACCTTGCTGTGGATCGTAAAATTAATTGCAGGGAAGATTTTCTCCACCCCTTGGCGGCCCGGCTTCCCAGCCCATTCCGCTGGAGGCAAAGATCCAGGAGGTTGAAACTTGGGTGCCAATCTGAACGCCTTGAAGTGTTGCAGTAGTTTAACGACAAAGAAGCCAGCCTGGTTCAGGGCAAACTCTTGGCCGATGCACTGTGTTCATGGATTGTCGGTCAGATCCTCGGTAACCGTGTTTAAACTGGACGTACTATACGAGGTCCCCCTGAGAACGGACAATACATGAACGGTGTTGTGTCAACCTTCGCCGTGGTGGCCGGATCGAGCCAGCGCTCAGGCCGAAATTCATGGGCATCTTCTCCCCAAAGGTCCTGGCGACGGTGTAAAATGAGCGAAACCATCATGACCTGCGTCCTCGGGGGGAAATATAATGCATGTTGTTGAGATGCCGGGATAACAAGCGGGGTGTTTGGCGACGTTCGTGCGATGAGAGGAGCGCTTGGAAACAGTCGTAAAGTTTCATTGAGGACGGCGCGAACTGTGGAGATTTTCAGGGCTGATGAAACGGAGAGCTGGACAACACGCACGGTATTTCAGGTTTCTCAATGCATCGTATGTCGGGGATCGCTCTGAACCAAGGGCGGCTAATATTTCGTTCCGGAGGCGATCACATACGGCGGGATACATCGCGAAGAAATACATAACGAAGGTGAGCAAGCTGGCAGTCTAGCAAACGATCAAGGTTAGCTTGCTGAACCCCCGAATGCGAGAAAACTCACAGTATCTCTCGAAGCAATGAGATATGTTATCAGCTCGTAGCGTATATGCTCAACATCTGTGGCCGGCGAATCAGCATTCACATTTGCGGGAATGACATCGACTTACCGTCCGTTCTCGAAGCCAGAAAATCAAGAAAGACGTTTTCGTTCGCGGCGGTCTCAACACCGGCCCTCTTCCTGCTATCTTTCTCCGCCAAGGCTCGTTCCACGACTGGTTCCATCCAGTTCATAATGGTCGCAATGGAAGACTCGGTTTTGTCTTCAAACAACTCGAGGAGGGGCCATGTATTGCCCTGTGTTCCGCGCCGTGTTATTACGACTGCAACACGCTCAAACGCCTCCGTGAACTCGTCGAACTCAGTCGCTCCATCAATTGGGACAGATCCTTTGGGACCCAGTTTGACCTTTCCGGGAACGGTGAGCGGTTGGGAGAGCGTATCGAGCTTGATGCCGAAGAGGAACTCCGATGCTGAATCGAGGGTGAAACGAGACATAAGATCTTGAACGTCGATCGGGAGATCATCTCGAGAGCGGGACGCAAAGAGATCCAACGCATGGGCAGTGGTGCGCTCGAAGATTTCGAAATCCGAAATGCGCTCTTTGGCAAAGAATGGCCGGGTGGTGGCGCGTCCCTGGATCCGGCTGAGTACGGCAAAAATATTGGAGGGCAAAGCCAACTGTTTTCCATAATTCTCCTTCCCTAGGATGTCGTTTTAGTTCCACGGTGCATCGGCTCGACAATGCAATGGCTCACGCATTAAAAAGGCCGGTGCCAAGTAGCTTGTCGCTGTAATAGAACATGAGCAGATGTCGCAGATCCAGCCATGCGTGTAAGTTATGATGCTCACATGCGCTCGTGCCACAGTATACCCTTCTCGAAATGCGAGAATCCCGTCGCGGACACGAATTTCATGAAGTTCTCATCGACAGTGATTATCTGGAGATTGATGAGTCTCGCACGCCGAAAGTCGTTTGCGTGCTTACTTGATCGTCCCAGAACAGCCGCGTGTTCACAGTCGTAGTGTCGTACTCCCGGAGGAGGTCAGCGAATATTTGGAGAACATATCCTTCCTCAAAGGATTTGACGACTCGAAGAGCAACGTCGAGGTTCCCCGGCCACTTGCCCTTCACGCGAGGAATGACGACCGCGTCCAAGCTTTTCGCAGCCCGGTCCTGCGCCCGCAAGCTGAGGTATGAGCGCGCCGAGATGGTTATTGGGATGCTAAGCATCGCGAGCAAGACGGGGAATGGGGAGAGAGCGAAGCCCAGGAATATACATGTCGCCGCGAGTGAAAACAGCGGGGGAAGAAACAGGGCTTTGGCCAAGGATACAAGGATGCGTCTGCGGTAGTCTGGGATACTGCGCTCGAAAGCGGTGATTTTCCGCTTCTGTTCACTCGCCATGGAAGTAACGGGCTCAGGGTGGACGAGGGAAGCAGGGCGGCGCTAGTGGGCGTATGTGGGCAAGTCATCTGCAAATAAGTACTTATCCAAGCACGCCGGGCGGCATCCGAGTAACCGAGTTGGGGCAGGCTGATGCCACCAAAAGATACCTAGATGTAACCGCTCCGACTCCGAGCGACCGAAGGTGCAAGTAAGACGCCCGGCGAGTCGGTCCAAGTAGAGTAGTCCAAAATGTGGCACTACTATTTTAGCCCTTGATGTGTCCACACACCCTGATGTGGAATTATTCATGATTCCGCCCGCATTTCGAACTCGGGCCCTCCGATAAAATTCATGGATGTGTGTACATGCTATAAAAATCGCTGGATGAAATCTTGGATGAATCTGAGCCTTACAGCGTACAAAAGAAAAGAAAAGGAAGGTTTTGATATGCTTTTCCCACACGCCAAATCGCCCGCCAAAACCGATTCCACTTCTGGATCCATCATCGGAAGGTTCGTACATACCTTCCACAGCTCAGGTCCATAAATTCTGAAAATATTTGAGGGCGTAGGAAAGACATGAATGTACCTAACTCCAGGTGCCGAGAGAAATATGTCCGCGTGGGATCCATGGACACATGGGGGGCTAAAATAGTATAGATGCAAATAGCAACAGGGCTACATTTAACGTTTATATTGGCTACAGGTTGGCTACAAGGCTAACAAGACGGGCAACTATTAAGTGGCAGCCTGACCGCGCAACTACATATTAATATTGAATCAACCGGTTTGCTCCCCAAGGTAGGCTCTGAAGCGCGTCCGATTGCAATTAGTGATTGGGCCGTCTCCGACCCTGCACTCGCCCGCTATTCCGCGACAATCACTCCGCTACGCCGCCGCCTCCTCCTGCGCGCGCTCCCGCTCCCGCTCCCTCTCCTTCTCCATCTCGATTTCCGCCATTCTCCCCCGCCGCGCCCGACACCCCGGACCGACGCGTACGACGAGGTACACCATGGGTCCCATCAGCGCGCAGATGCCCCCGAGAAGGAGGTACGCGTAACCCGTGCCCAGCGCGTCGAGCATTGGCTGGATCGCGGACACCAGGGCCGCGCCGAGGCTGCAGCGCACGAGGTTGTTCTGCCGAACAGGTTAGCAGGGCGCCGGACGGATGGAGGAGGGGGGGGGCGCACGCAGGCGGTAATGCTGGAGCCGTTCTGGGGCATAAGATCGAGCATTAATGTCTGGATCGAGTTCATGATTCCGATGCTGACGAGGCCGACTGCGGGGCGTTAGCGGTAGTAGTAGGCAGGGCGGGGAAGGGAGGGAGGCGCACCTCCGAAGAGCAGGATGAGCGGGCCGGCGATGCTCGTGCGCCGGTCGATGCACCAGCCGTACCCGATACACGACGCTACGAACACGGCGAGCAGCACGGGCATGAGGCGTAGGCGGGCCTGTGTATCGCGGTGAGCACCATGTCGACAGTTAAGCTGTGAGGACGCACCTTCTCGATCGGGAACGCGTCGTCGTTCTTGTCCGTCTTCTCGTTGGCTACCTCGGGCATGCTCCGGCGGACGCGCTGGTAGTCCCAGTCGAGCACCCTACCGCAGAACAGCGACCCGAAGACCATCCCACCGCCCACGGCTGCATAGAGAAGTCAGCTGACCAGTACAAAGGAGGCCCGGGGAGCACGTACTGAGGAAACACAGCCCGAGGTCGGTCTCGCTGAGCTGCGGATACGTGCTGTGGAACACGGTGGAGATGCTCGCCGTGACGCCGTAGAACACGGAGTACACGACGCCGTTGATGAGCAGCAGGAGCGCGACGTCGACGTGGAGCAGCAAGCGCAAGGGGTTCTGGAACGCCTTGCGCGGGGCGGCCGGGCGGGCGGCGGAGGCGGACTTGCTGGTGTGCCGCCCGATGACTGGGATGACGGGGTAGTAAATAGGGGGCGGGGGGATGCTGCCGTTGCCGACCACTGTGCGCAAGGTCTCGGGGAGGAAGCTGGGGGTGATCAGTGGGTGTCAAATGTGGAGTGGGGTGGGACTCACAGGATCATGACGATCATGCAAATGGCCGACGAGATGCAGAGGAACCAGAATATCGCCCTAGGATCGCATTAGCACGCAAGACCAGATTGAGCACAGCGGGTCTACCTCCAGCCTAGCTTATCTGCCAGAACGCCCCCAAGGACGGGACCTATGGCAGGGCCAAACTGCGCAAGTCGTCAGCCGACGCAGACACGCGCTGGAGATGATCGCGCACCATGGGCCCTATTGAATAGACTCCGAGAAATCCCCCCCTTTCCGCCCGAGTGGATATGTCCCCAATCACTCCCGCCCCGATGGCGACGGTGCTTGCGGACCCTGCGGCCTGGAAGCATCGCAAGAAAAGCAGGAGCCAGTAGTCACGCGTGGGCGTCAGCGCGAGCCCGACGCAGGACAGCGCCAGGAGGAGGAGGCACAGAATAAACATGTGCCGCCTGCCGTAGACGTCGGACAGAGTGCCCCAGAACATCGGCGCTGAAGGTAGATTAGCCTCGACAATGGTAATATTGGGTAGTGCGTACAAATGCCCTGGAACACCATATTCAATGTGACCTAGAAAGTGCTTTAGATGGGAAAGCGGTGGGTGCAGAGCGGTGGCATACGGTCAAATTAATGAGCTCGATGGACTTGTCGAACGCTACCGCGAGCGTAGGGATCGCGGGAAAATATATGTTGGCAGATAAGGGGCTGCATGAAGATGTAAGTGAAAGTATCAACGAAATAACAAGCGTTCGCACCTGAACAGACCACCGAACGCTATCAGAGACACGATGAACCATTTCTCGCCGGACGTGAAAATGCTGTAGGGTTCCTCTACTAGGGGGGGAGCGATAGGGGCCGCCTCTTCGTCGGTTTTCAGGGACATGATTGACAATAAATTGAGCTGCAGTATGTTCCCCCCCACCGTTTATATATTGCCAGACGGCAGCGTCGCCGAGGGTCGGGTCCAACGAGGAGCGGATGGAATGCGAGAGAACGTGATATCTATGACGAGAACGCTATCGGAGAAAGTCGGCCGCGGCAGTTATCCGGGTAGACCATCTTCATTTGCTCACGCACCGTGCGCAAACTTCAAAAGGAGGGGAAGCTATAAGCGGTGTACGGGCGTAGCATGTATTGCGTTTGCTGTCAAGCCCGTTTGCAAGCCGTACCGCCGAAAATGCATGATCGCAAACCATGATCCCATCAAGGATCCTCGCGAGCTTCGATTCTTCCATCCTTCAGTTTCCTACTCGGTCTTTGCTGCTGCTTGCCAAGGACTCATACTCTAAAGTAGGTGTTCTCCTACTCTCCCGTTTGGGATTCACCTCCGCTCACATTTCCTAGATGACCGCCAACTTCACCATCCGTTGGCGCATATCCTGGCGTCCAGCCTGCGGGATCCAATGCATGAAGATTCGTGTTGTATCTTGGGCATCTTATACGCCATGAAATAGAACCCGGAATCGACCTTTCAGCAACATGCCTTTCTCCGTCTCGCCACGCGCTTCATCTGCGGCGCAGCGTCAGAGGCCGAACATCTCCAGTGTCGCCAGCGACTCTTTAGCTGCCATTGCGACCTGCACGATCCAACAATCTCACAGCTTCACCCGAGGCAAATATCACCCAACACGTGTCTTGACATGACACTCCTCATGCTCTCTGTGCACATCGCTGATGTGCTTTCCGGTCTGGATGCAGGGGAAACTAAAACCGAATGCGCGCCCAGAGCGGCAGCCCTGGCCGAGTAGTCTGGCGGATATTCTTCTAGATGACCAAGGCACTGCGGAGATTCTCGACACCCTTCTGCGTTGGGCTGTTGAGCCCGGGCACGGGCAGGGAGTTTTCAACGTCATCGTCGGCTTGGCGCAATTCTGGGAGCCGCTCGCAGTGCAGCTACTGCGCTCACCGGCCGTCTTTCCCCTTGCCACCCAGCACCTGCAGCACTCGATCGATACTTTCCCCGGCGGGATTGTCGCGAGAAGCAATCTATGGGGGCTGAACGTCTGGTCTTGCACTATGTTTTTTTAATCTCGCTAATTGCGTCGACTTCCGGGGCATATGGTGCATGATTTCCCCGCTCCTGGATCAGATGAACTCAATTGGAGTACACATGTCACCGCCCTTGGATTCGGCGCCGGGGATGGAGGAGCTCCGTTTCTGGTTTGATCATGTGCGCCGTCGAGCGGCCCTCGACCTCAACAGTTTAAATTTATCCGATCTTGATACACTCATTAGTGGGGATTTCGTCGTTGACAGCCGGGGGGAGGAACTCTTGGACCCCTACGAAAAGATTTGCTTGGGTGCCTTTACCGTTATATGGGAGGTGCGCAACAGAAACCAATGCATGCATCTCGGGTGCAATGCACCGATGGTGGCCCGCTTGGCTGTCTGCGTACGGTGTGGCGTCCTGCGATACTGCACTCGGGAGGTACGACCATACCTTTCTCCCGCCGGTGTTCTATGTTTCTGATTCTCTTGGCACTGCAGTGTCAAAGGGCGGCATGGAATAATCTGCTAGCGCCACACAAGGTGCTGTGTGACATGGTCTGCGAATTGCGCGCAGGCTTGCACATGACGGACCCGAAAGTCTGGGATGACTTGATTCTCGATTCCAGGATGGGGCGCTCGGCAATCGAGCTCCTCGAAATATGTAGGCCGTACTCGACGCAGCTTGATCTAGGTATGGTGCTTGGCATTCGGGTCACTCTTTCGTATTTATCCAGCATGAATGTAAACCACCAACCTCAGAAGATCTATAGAGCGGCCGGTATCGCACACTCAATCCAATTTGGAAACAAAGGATATTGGTTTGAATGGAGGGGCTGAGGTTATTGCAAATGCGATGAGTTGACGGGACTCCAGTTCTCCCGCATCGTTCTTCAGTGGGAAATCCGCACCTCTTGTGGTTTAATTTAGCTAAACCGGGTTCACAGACACTGACTTTGATATCCATGTGTCTTCTCCGGGAAGACCGGATGCTCGTTTCCGGAATCTCTTTGATGGAGATGGAGATGGAGATGGACATCTGGGAAAAGCCCAGTTGCTGGATAGTGGGTGAGAGAGTCCGGTAGAGAAAAAGAGCTGTAGCAACTCCCCCCTTCAATGTAGTTGTTAGTAGATTGATGGAGCTGTAGACGGGAGTCAGAGTGAAGCTATTTGGAAGCTATCACGCGGTTCTGGACTGACACGAAGGTTTCCGTTGGTAAAAGGTGACAGCGCAAATCCAGCGGTCTTCTGTAATAGGTTTCTACGTAAATGGATGCCAGGTTGCCTTTTTGAAAACTTGAGGAGGGTAACCAGAGCATAAGTAAACTGCAGCACAGCAGCGGATTCTGCGATCGTTTCGCGACGTGATTGCTTCCGCCAAAGATCCAGCGGGGACATGCGACCACACCAACGGCGACGAAAAATCCGTGCACCATTGCCAGTGAAAGTGCGAGGGGCATCGCGCGGGTGATGGAACAAAGATGGAACCAGGCGATGAACTGACAACTGATTCAGGGTGCACCACGGTGACGTAGGTCACTGCCATTGTGCTCCCATGTAGTAGTTCTACAGAATCTACACTGCGCACTGCCCTTATCCGAAGTTCGGGGCGAATTAAGAGCCGTCGCATTTGCTCCGCATGATTGTACTTAGACAGCCTCTCCGAAGCTCTCAATCTGGCGGTGTGCTGTGCGAAAGACGGCCCCTTTGAATAATGGTACCCACCAGATTTCCAGTTTCCACCCTTCTAGATACGTCCAAGGGGGGATCGGGATTCAAATTTCGGATATGGGGTCGGGGGTCAGGGGGTCCCAGCCAAGGCTGAATTTTTTTTTTACTATATGTTTTGCACAACATAATAAATATGTTGGGAGAGTGGTTCAAGACCCTCCATGGCGCCACGGCCAAAAGTCGGCCAAAACATTCTCGGACCTGGGTTTAAAGTAGTGTTGCCGCGGCTCGGCTACGGCTGGCTCCCGACCCGAGCCGACTAAAGCCGGCTTAGATCAGCTGGCTCGTGGCTCAGGCTCAAAATGATAAAGTCCCTGATTTAACCACACTGCGGCTTTTATATTTGGCCCATTGCCAGTGCAGACTCTCCTAGTGCATGGACAAGCTTAGATGTCCGCACTATCGCTTTCAATTTGCTCAATCAACATAAGTTGCGTAACATTGTCTCCCAGGTCACGAAATGTGACATTGCCATCAGACCATGACGCCGTCGCTAACGTGGTCAAGTTCGAGGAGAAAATGTTATGGAAAGTATTTTCAGAGCTCTAGGACCCACTTATGGGCTAACAAAGTGCATAAATACTGCTCATTCATAAGTTTCTTAAATCCAGCTGAGCCGCGGCTCAGCCGTGGCTTAAGCGGCTGGCTGCGGCTGGCTTATTTTTGGCTTGGCTTGGTCGGCCAGCCGAGCCGAGCCGAGCCGCGGCAACACTAGTTTAAAGGCTCCAGGAAGGGCAAATTAGACTCATAATGCACATGAGAGTGACAAATTGAAGACAGAACACATTGTAGCCGCACAGGAATGTCGAAGAGGTTCGTTTACTTTCGCCAGGTCGCGATAACCAGACTCGGAGCTGGATTGGGAAGCTGTCTATCAGGTGGCGGTGAACGGCACATGACTCGGAACGGCGGCTCGGGCCTAGGGGTGCGAACCACCTTCTTTATTGCGAGCGCAGCGAGCATCTCTTCCCTTAGCACGTGACTAGCAGAGGGTTGAAATATGGCAATAACAAGAGTAAATAGAACAACGGCGGCTGACGGTCCTTCGGGAAAGAAAGCTTTCAAACTCATTCAATTTATGAGATATCACCACGAGGAGACCGACATTCAACGGGGATTTATCAGGTGGTCCGAACGGTGCCCGAACTTTGGCCGTAAGAGAGGAAATAGATTGGTTTAGGAAAAGGGGAGATCTAGACTGTGGCAGTGTCGGTCTGTACGCTGCGCGAGCACCCGGCGCTTCGGCGGATCCATATTATGGAAGGACCCGGGGTCCCGCGGAGGGCTGAAAAAAAATTCGACCCTATATACGTTTTTCGAATCCCGATTCCCCCTTGGATACGTCTCCTCGAAAACTCCGAGGACCACTAGACAATCGGCTTCAGTCAGTGCTTTGTATCGATGCTCCGAAGAATGCACAAGGTGTTCTTGCCAGGGTTATCTAGGAACAATGGCAGTAAGACCCCGACCATACTAAATACAAAAGTTTGCGCCATGAGATCGGCGGGGCTTTTAAGGAGAGGATCCCAATGCATTTGCACACTGACGGACGTGCGAACATAATTTACGTGCTCTATATTCACTTACTTCCCTAGAAGGTTACTCGTGTCGCAGGCCGGAATCTTCTCTCTCATGCGAACTCGTCTTTCATCATTTATGTGCTCCACATTAAACACATTTACTCACTTCCCTAGAGGGTTACTCGTGTCGCAGGCCAGAATCTTCTCTCTCAGAGTCTGGGCAAATATAAAAGCGAAACTTGGGCGGGGGGTATGTTTGCCATTCCTGCACCAATGGCTCTCTCGTTGCCTGCTGCCGAATTGGCCCTTACTTTCATCGCGAGTGTGATGTATGGCATTTACCTGGTTACTCTTTGGAATCGCTGCACGTGTCCTGCTCACAAAAGACGACTCCGAGCGATGGCGACACCGCTCGGAAATCAACTGGATCGTAGTCGCCGTCGCCGCCGTGATGTTCGTGAACGCCACACTCAATCTCTCCCTTAACATGAACCTGTTTGTGGGGGCTTTCCTGTTATACACGGGCCCTGGCGGCGCGGAACATGTTTTTGCTCATGTGTCAAGCTGGTCAAACGTTGCCAAGGTTGGTGAATCACGGCTAGCTCCCTGCCCTTGCTCATAATTGTCGACTAGAGTTATTGTGTCTTCACCCAGTCCCTGCTCGGCGACGGCCTATTGGTCTGTATGCTTGGCAAACCTGGTCTCCGTTTTCTTCATATTCTTTCGCAGATTTACCGATGCTGGTATCTTTGGTCCAAGTCGTGGCTCGTAATCGTTCTGTCGATGTGCGCATGGCTCGTAAATCTTGCCTGCACAATACGAATCCTGGTACTTCAATCACAACTCGACGAGGGGCAGGTTAACTCGGGGAAGATCGTGACCTTTGGTCTCGTATTTTTTTCCTTGACCATATGCATGAACATCTTCGCAACATGTATGCAATTAATTTTCTATCTGAACTGTCGTTCAGTTGACCCCGCCGTTCTCAAGCTTTCATCATATTGCGCATTTGGTGCGTGGAAAAAGAGAACAAGAAATTTCGACTGCGCGGAGACTCAGCTCATAGTCAACCCCCGAGCGCACTCAGTCGGGCAATGCGCAATATAGTGGAATCTGGGATGATCTATACCGTCGCCTCCATCTTCGAGCTTGCCGCCTTCTCATCTGGGAGTACCCTCAATTATCCTGTCAGTGCTTTCGTGAGTCAAGTCTCGGTGCTTTATTGCCACATTCTCATTTCAAGTCTCCAGGAATTCCACAGCATTGGAATTACATTCAATCTAATTATCATTCACGGAGTGCGCGGAGCTCGGGAAGACGCGACGATTGCCTCCACCGCAGTCCGGTTTCGTACCGTGGCAACCAGCAACAATGTAACGTCCACAGGCGCAGGGCCTGGCGATAAGAATGACACGACGGATAACAAGACAGATGTTTTTGTTCTTCCAGCCCTCCAGACAAATTCGGACTCTGTTATTTCTGCTGAAGCGGTCTGAGTCCCGGGTAACAATAGGGTTTGACGAAACTCAGATATTTGGAACAGTGACGGCTCTATGTAGTATTATATTTATTGGTTCCATCTGTTTCCCGCTCAGGTCAATTTATGCAGTATGCCACAAGCTGTCGGTATTATATAGCGGAGCTATGTATAATTGAAGGGTAACACTGCTCTATATTCTCTGCATTCTTTGGTGAGCATACACGGGAAATATCCGATATGGCGGTTATTTCGTGGGGGTTGATAGATATGACAACCGTCAAGTGTTCCAGATGGGTGTCGGCGAGCCCTGTAATACTTTCGCGATTATCGGGACATCATTGCGGCGGCAGTGTCAGCTTGCGTGGGCAGGCGGGCCTGTTGATGGGAGTGATGGCGCGTGACGGCACCCTGATCGCGCCGCAATCTTATCGAGCTATCTGCCAGTGATCATGAGTGATGGCAATTGATGGCTCTGTTATCTCTTCGGTATTTATTAAAGGTATTTACGGTATCTACGAGCTATTTAGAGGGAGCTAAATAGATATTTAGCGGATTTATTGAGGGCACGGGGAATTGATTTAAAGCCCTCGAGTTAGAGAGGCAGACTTGCTATATCTCCCCCTCTAACTCGAGGGGCTATTTGGGCTAGTCTCTCGTAGACAGACGCTACAACAGAGATGCTTGTACCTCGCATGTTGTAGTCTGTTGAGTGCCTTGATCAGTTGATTGGAGGTCAGCTTTATTATGTAATCTTGAATTTCTCGGACATAGAAATGAGGGTTAGAGCGCGTTGTTCGTCGATTTTCTTGAGGATTATTGGGCCATTCATGGGAATCAGCAACTTTCACACTCAACTTTTCCCAGCTGATGCGAGAACCCTGAGGCCGAATTTTGATGTGAACCGGCCGGTAACAACTTTGCACCTCAACAACCTCTGTAAACACAGTTCTGAGGACACAGATTGCTTTTGTTTGACATTCTAAGGGATTTGGCTTCTTAATATATGGCCTGTATTGTCTCCAGGTAGGAGGAAGGCCTCGTCGCAAATTCAAAGTCCGATGATTATGTAATAAGGTCGAGCTCCCTACATCAGGCACGCGGTAAACTACAGACTATATTTGGGCTATATAGGTGTCAGTTGCTCAAAAACAAAAGCTAGCACGATCGAACGACTGGCCCATGAGATTCGTTCGAGTCTGGGCTCATCACTTCCCCGAGTCCCAAGTCGATATTAACAGAGATTTCAGAAGCTTCAGACCATAGCAGATCGAGTAAGCTTGCGCCCAAATTACGAGGGGCGCGTCGTACGCGTGAGGGGTACATTTTGCGGGGCTGGAGCACAAATTCTCCTAGGTGAAGCCATTTGAGCTTTCTGTTGCGGTAAGGACAAAAGAAAAATGAAGCAAGAAACGTAATACGATACGACAGGTCTACGCCCTCCCTCTATGTTTGTGCAGATCTTCCTTCAATACCCCCCGCTCAACACCCCCGCACGTTGTCAGGCTCGTCGCCTTCAGCTCCGACGCCCAGCCCCCTTTCCCCTCTCCCTCCCCTTTTCCTTTCCCCCCTCCCGTTCCCCTTCAGCGCCGCAGGAACCCATGCAAAGTCGTCTCCCACGCTCGTCCGCACCGCACGGGCTCCCCTGGCGGGAACGACTATTCGTGGCGCGGGGGTGCATCGCAAGGACAGCGTGGCGACCGAGTGTCAATCGAAAAGGGAGGAAAGAGGGATGGAAAGAGGGAGGGGATGGGGAGGGGATGGGGAAGATGGGGAGGAGGGAGGAGGGAGGAGGGAGGAGGGAGGAGGGAGGAGGGAGGAGGGAGGAGGGAGGAGGGAGGAGGGAGGGATGAGACGCATGCGTGACAAAATGCGTGTATGCCGAGAAGTGCGTCGTCAGATCTCGTGAGCTCAGCACGTACTAATTGTATGTATGGGCGGGAGACGGCGTAGTTCCCGCTCGTCGCGTACGCGGGTCGTAGTAGATAGACCGTCCTGCAGATCGGCGGGGTCAGCCGAGGATGTAGGAGGCGCAGGGGAGGGAAGAGAACACACGGACACCTGTTGGGCCTGGGCGTGCTGGTGCACGCATGGTCGTCGAGCGGTGAGCGGCGAGCAGCCGATGCCTGGAGGGCCCAGTCCATACGCGGTCCGTTGCAGGGCTGGCCGTTGGATACTTACCAGCGGACGCTAGAACTGCATCGAAGAGCAAAGATAGTCAGTGTGGCGACCACCGAAAGAATGCAGACGTACGTCGTCGCGGCTCCTTGCCCGATAAAGCGCTGCACAAGCCGTTTACCCTCGGATAGATAAATTGCGAAGCCGCTGCACCTGGCCCACCATCCCCGCGAACATCAACGCATTTGCGATCATCCGATAAATCTCTGGAGGACAACGCGTTAGCCCTTCCCACTTTCCGGGGATAGATCCGAAGCCGCGGCACGTGGCCTACCATCCCCGCAAACATAGCGCGCTCACGATCATCCGCGGCGCCCAGCGTGCAGCAGACCTGCTGCAGGTATTGTCGTCCAGCAGTGCCTCGGTGTTGGGCAGTGACACACCAACATCCATGGCGCTGTGACCGGGTAGCACATATGCGTGAGGCTCACGTGCTGTGTTCTCAGCGCTGACACATGTGAGGGCAGATAATTCGTCGGCGAAGATGCCAACTGCGGTGGTCTTGAGGGCGGTGGACAGCCCCCATGGCCTCCGCGCGCCTGTCCAGTAATGAGCCGTGCGACTAGAGAGGTGAAGCGGCGTAGACATACTGATTTGTGGCACCTGCCATGCCCTCCTGCCCCAAAGTTGTTGTCAGGCTCGTTCATCGGGAGATGTACTTCGGGATCCCCGTGGCGTGTCAGCGCGTGAGGACGTCTGCGAGGTACGTGGCGTAGTGCCTGCAGGAGGTTAGCCAGTGTTGGCATGGGGGGGCAAGACACACACCATTGACGAATGTGCCGGCGCAGCCCGCGCTCTTCATGAACGCGGTGGGCGACGGCACTGCAGCCTACATCAAGAAGTACACACCCCTTCTGTCGTGCGCCTGGGGTGACGTAGAATGTCTCTGTCACGTGCACGGGGTCCGACATGTTCACACCGCTGACGCAGACATTCTCGTCAGGTCGAGGCCCGCAGGGAGAAGAGGGGCGCGGAGAGGTTCTGGTGTGGGCACGGGGAATAGCAGAGGTCGTACGGCCACCAGGCACCTGAGCCGCTGATGCCGAGGCAAGTCTGTGCGGGACGGGCATGCTTGCTGCGAGGACGGGGTGTGCAGCGAGGAGAGGAGGAAAAAGGGGAGGATGAAGGTGCGTCCTAGAACACAGTATAGGCTATTATTAGGTCAATCATTCTGAAGGACGCCAATTGTGTATGGCCATCCTCGTGACTTTGACAACTCCCATCATCCTTGGCCGTGCCTGGTTCGGGTCACATGTGGTCAAAATCTCAGCTCCTGTGCTCCCAGATGTGACCCCGGCATTGCGCGCAGACCACTCTGGCAGCGGCACTCGGGATATGCGAGGGGGGGTTCGTTCGGAGGCTACGCCTCTTGACGAACTTCCGCCCCCGGCGGACAGGCAAGATCACTTGCCTGCCCCATTGTTCACACCTGAAGCACCTCCCACAATAGATCCCGTTCTCCTAGCCGAAACACTTCCTATCCCCGACGAGCGCGCGTTCAGTGCCGTATCTGACGCCGAAGTGGACAGGGTCATCCTCACGGCGGCGCCATGGAAAGCTCCCGACCGCTATGGCGTTCAGATGGGATTTGTGCATCGCGCTTGGCCGGTCATTTCTGCGTGGGTCCGCGAGATTTTCAAGTCGTCCGTCCGCCTTGGTACCAAGCCTACCCCGTTCAAGGTCAACATCGCGACTCCCATCCACAAACAAGCCAAAAAGGATAAAACCTCCACCAAAGCGTGGCGCCCAGTCGAGAACTTTGAACACATCCTCGCCAAACCCCTGGAACGCCTAGTCGCTGACCGTCTATCGTATGACGCCGAAACCCTAGGCTTCATCGACCCCTCTCAATACGGTGGTCGTCCTGGACACAGCACCGCTCAAGCAGTCGACGGATATATCCACTGTGTCCGAGCCGAGCTCGACCGGGGGAATACAGTTTCCACTCTTTTCTATGACCTGAAAGGAGCCTTTAACCGTATATCCCACGCAGTCGTTGTCTATGAACTGGCGGACCTCGGCTTCCCGCGCACCCTGATTCGATGGGTCGCATCATTCCTCCACGAGCACCTCGTCACCGTGGTAATTGATGGTGTACGGACTACTACCTTCTGCTGCTTGCTCGAGGGAGCTCCCCAAGGGTCGGCACTCTCGGTCATCGTCTTCATCCTCACCATCAACCGCCTTCTCCGCCGGCTCAGGGCAATTGGCGTCTTCATCAGCTGGGTGTACGGCTTCGTCGACGACACCAATTTCAGCACCACCAGCATGTCTCCGTCCCAAAACGTCGGTGTGCTCAACAAAGCTGCGGAAATCGCTGTACAGTGGGCTAGAGATGACAAGGCAACATTCGAGAAGGAGAAAACTGAGCTGATGCACTACTCGCTGGGTAACCGGGACCTGTCTCAGTTCACTGTCACCTTCGACGGCCAGGTTATCATGCCATCCAGCACGGTGAAATGGATAGGCGTGATCATTGACGCTAAACTCAAGGGTGATGCGCACATTCATTACCGCGCAGCATCGGCGGCGCGGGCTCTTAACGCGTCCCTAGCGCTAACTCACACGATGTGGGGAATGAAGCCTCCGATGGTACGCGATCTTGTATTATCCACGGTTCTACCGAGAGCGGACTACGGAGTCTCCTCGTTCTTTCCCCTAACCCCGGCGGTGCTCAAACCTTTGGACTGAGTCAATAAATCAGCGACGAAATGCATCACTGGTGCTTACCAAACTGCATCGTTGGCAGCGTTGGAGAAGGAAGCCGCAATCTTACCTGCCGGCCTTCGACTAGAGCTCTCTCTCCTTAACAGATTAGCCCGCTATCTGATGCTCCCCAGATCGCACGGGCTCACCCCAATGATCCAGGATGCCATCACGTCTCCACCGCGCAACCCGAAAGTCGCCTCGCCCCTTCACTTCCTCAAGCGACTCCCGTGCGTCAACTGGCCCGACAGCGTACCCACGCGCGGCGAACGGCTGAAAGGTCGCAAAACACCTTGGATGGCATCTCTCGATCTTCTTACCGAACCCCCAAAGGTTACGGCGGCCCCGCGCGCAGACCAAACTGGTAGCGGCGCCCGCAAAAAGCGAGGGGGGACAGTCATGGAGCCCAACACTCGTGGTCTGTCTCCGCCTCGCGGAGACGGGCAAGTGCAGCCCCTTTCTGTCCCCCCTGTAACCTTTGCTGTTCCCGCGCCCCAGATGTGCGCTCCACACCTCGCGCCCGCAGACTTCTCCCTCGGCATGGAACCCATCGTTCCGGTATATGCACCTCCATGGGCCGATCCTCTGCCGGTCACCACACTCATTCCGTCCAAGGACAACGCAGTAGCGGTACTCCAGGCGTTTCTTGCAGACGAAGATCTGAGTAGTTCGACGTGGTTCACAGACGGGTCGCTTCTTGAGGGTCGCGCGGGTGGTGCTGCCGTGCGGGTGGAGAATGGTATCTTGAGGGAGAGACTCCTACTGCCGCTGGGCGACGGGCAAGTGGCGGAGGGAAAAGTGGAAGGGCTGCTGAGGGCAACGGAACAGGCGCTTAACGCGCATCATCACTGCGTGCTGATCGTATCAGACTCCCAGGCAGGTCTCCAAGGAGTACTCTCGACCTCACCGCGCTCCGGACAATTCCGTGCCATCGCCTACGACCAGCTCATCCGCGGTGCTCTTGTCAACACTCCCCACCTTCAAATAACCAACCTGTGGACTCCGGCGCACATCGGGACTGACGGCAACGAGCTCGCTGATGCGGCGGCAAAGGCAGCAACTCTCCTACCTGCATCCCCCTCGATCCCTCTTTCCCTCACAACGTGCAGGCGTCGCATACGCGAGATCATCATCGCGCGCTGGGACTCACAGTGGAAGCTCAGCACTACTGGCCGCGCTCTCTGTCTTGTCGATCAGACCCCACCATCGCTTATCCTGCGTCACCTGTACACAGCCTCTATTCCCCGTGCTATGATTTCCACGCTCTCATGCCTGCGCACGGACTTCTCTTCGCTTAACGCCACGCGATACCGCCTGCGTCGGACGGAGTCTCCAGCCTGTGAAGCATGTGGGGCCCCCGAGACACTCAACCACTTCCTTCTTCACTGCCCGGCGTGGGAGCACCTCCGTCCAGCACTACAGCGTGCATCGTACAGCGCCGACCTCCTTGGTGCGGTAGATGTCCCCTCGCTCCTCTCGCACCCGAAGCTTCTCAGGGCTTTGATCACGTTCATCACCGCCACCGGTCGTTTCTCATGATTTCCCTTCCTCTCTTCTTCTCTCTCTAATTATGTTATCTCTGTCTCTCAGATCCTCGTAGGGCACGTACCAGATCGGACGCCTCCCAACCTTACTCTTTCATACACTCACGCCTCCACTCATCACCCTCGATAAACCATTTTTCCCATACTGTTCTCTCCTTTTATCTCCTGGCCTCGCTTACAACAAAAGGTTCCTCCTTCACGCCCATACCCGTAGCTACACATACCCCATACTACTTAGTAGAGTACAGTCGCGTAGCCTAGCACGGCCAGATACGACTACCTTAGAAATTCAACTCAACTCAACTCAACTCATCAAGCGCGCTCAACGGCTTGATCGCGTCCGTCAAACTCAAGGCGGTTGGTATTTCCTGACCAGTGTAGCCCCAGTACTGGCAGCTCCTGGGCAGCTCCTTCAAATCAAATCCCCTTCTAAGGTCATCCAAATCCTGGGCTTCCATCCAGGGCTCAGCCGCTATATCCTGCGGCCCACACGTCACCAAATCCTTTCTGACTCGGAATCTGAGGGCGACTGCATCTCTTCATCATCGTCTATGAGGCTGATCCTCTAGGCTATTCTTCTCCTATTTATTATTTGCGACGGTGCAAGCATGTTTCCTTGCGGATTTCGCCCTCGACGCGACGTCACCAACCAGAGAGGGCTTCGGAGCCATTGGAACAAATGTGACGCAAGAAATGCCCTTTTTATCAACTCCGCAACACCAGCGCTGGCGAATGAAACTGCACGAATTGAATCGGAGGCCGCAGCTACAGTCCACCAGCAAAATTTTGTCGACGAGGCAAACCATTTCCCCCAATGTCATGATTTGGAACGCTCATGTCCGATAGAATCCCACCAAATTACTGCGCGTGACGAGTCTGTTGCCTCCTGTTCCGGGAGGTCATCCTTGCCGCCGTGTGCAGCTTCCCACCAGATATCGGGATGATCCATCCGAGCCGCTGATGCCAATCCTCCAGCCACCAGCAGAACTTGAACCTGACCAGCTGAATGACCCTCAAAAAATTGCCCGACGCACCTGGGTAAAAAAAGAACTGAACGCGCATGGTCTCTACAAGGTCTTCCCAAACCGGCCTACCCACGACCCGGAGGATTCAATCTCCCTAGATGATCTATACCGATCGTCGCAGCTTCTTACGGGAAATCCGACGACTGCAGCACACACTCCCCTGTGCTTTTCCTTTCTCAACTCCACTGTCGCACGCTTGATGAGTTGGTTCCACCTCAGATTGAATCTAAAATCCATCTCCGAACTCGATTCACTCATTAACAATGGCAATACCATACCACTCCTTTAGCATCGGTGTGATCCAAACTATGGTCCGGAGAATCCAGATGTGATGCTCGAGGATGCGAATGTTTCGCTGGACGATGACGGACTCCCACTGCTACCCGCAGGGCATCATACTATGTACGGCGAGATCTACACCTCCTTCGCGATGCTGAAGGCGCACAACACCTTGCCTTGGTGTGATGAGCCGCATCTCGAGACAGTATCGCAGCGTACATGTTTTGGTCGGATTCCACGCATTTAGCTAACTTTGGTGATACATCCCTTTGGCCGCTGTACACCTTCGGAAATCTATCCAAGTATACACGTGCAAAGCCAACGGCTAATGCGGGATTCTACCAGGCCTATTTCCCCTCAGTATGTCTCTCCCGATGCCCGATTCGAATTAACCAATTCTTTTTATAGCTTCCGGACTCCATCAAGGATTTTTATCGTAACTTGTTCGGTAGCGTGCCCTCTGCGGATGTTCTCGCGCATTTGAAGCGGGAGCTGATGCATGCGATCTGGGATCTCCTCCTCACTCCTGAATTCATGCACGCGTACGTCCATGGAGTAATAATTAATAATTGAGTACTACGATGGCATCACGCGACACATCTTTCCGCGGTTTTTCACCTACGGCGCGGATTATCCTGAAAAGTTTGTCCTTGTGTATTTTCGAAAATCATGTGCGCTCATTGCCTTCAGGGTTCTACTCGCAACGATCAAGTACTTCGGCGGCTGCCCATGCCCTCGTTGCTTTGTAGAAAAAAGCCAAATACCGGATATGGGGGGCCAAGGCTGACATGCGACACTGTAAACACATCCGCAAAGACGACAACTCGTGGCGCGAAAAGATTGAAGAGGCCCGCCGCTGGATATTCGGACAGGGTGCACCGGTTGCGGGTGAAGCGGTGAAGCGGTGAAACGGAACTTGAATTTCAAGTCCTGGGTCTCCATGAGAGTCAGTTTGTCCGACCTTTCTCACAGAATTTGGTCTGATTTCATTGTATAGAACACATTTACGAAATTAGCCGAATTCGGATTCAATCTATTATCCATGTTCGTGCCCGACCTGCTGCATGAAGTTGAACTTGGTGTCATCAAGTCCCTCTTTATCCACACGCTACGAATTCTACAGGCATATGCGAGCGATGCGCTTAGCACACTCGATGAAAGGTAAACTGAGTTGTATCATAACTACATTCTTATATATCATGTTGCCAGGTGTCCGTCAAATACCGACATTCGGCCGGAGCACAATTCGACGTTTTCACACCAACATATCCGAGATGAAGAAGCTCGCGGCGCGCAACTTTGAGGACATACTGCAGGTGGGCACACGGCTACACAGCAGCCCCACCGTACAATGTTTCACCAACGTGACACCGAGCTTGGTGTCCAGGCCCGGCACTTCATTCGCACCACCTGCGAGACCTTCGTTACCTACGCACTACCGAAGGAGACGACGCGCCGGGCTCGGCGGGAGGTGCAGAAAAATACAGCATCGGGCAAGACAGCCAAAAAAAAAAATGGAAAAACTTGGAACACCGCTACATACAAATACCATTCTCTGGGGGATTATCCCGCGGTAATATCAACATTGGGCACGACAGACTCATACTCAACACAGATTGTGAATTCCTTGTCTCATCTGTGTCAGAGATTTCGCTGAATATATTATACAGGGGGAACTTTCGCATCGCCTCGTTATGTAAGAGGCTCTGCGCGCACCAACAGACGAAACTACACAGCACAAATTGCGGCACAGGAGCGTCGACGGCGGCTCTTGCGCAGTATTCATAAGCGAATGAATAAGGTCGTTCACAGTTCCCTTTTTGTTTCCCTTTTTTGCTCCCTTTTTTCTTCCCTTTTTGCGCCCTTTTTTGCTCCCTCTTTTGTAGTTGCTGCCCTCTTCTACTTGAAACACTGCAGCAGGGTGTTGAGGATTCTCTCTTTGACGATGATGATTTCGAGATCATCTAGAATTTCTGCCTGGGGTCCTATGGATGGCTGGAAAGCTCGAGCACGGAGGCAGAGAAGGATACAAGGACAGCGATAATCAGTGTTATGTAATCAATCATCCGATCACTCTGTTCCGGGCACTTGTGCCACTGTAGTATGGGCATCAACTTGGAAGTCATGCTACACTACACCCAATCTAAGTACTTGAAATGGAAAAAAAGGGCCGGAAAAAGGGAGTCGTAGACCGGGGGTTTCACAGTTCCCTTTTTCCGACCCTTTTTCTTCCCTCTTTCTTCCCTTTTTCTCTCCCTTTTTTCTGCAATTTCATCCTGATTGAGCTTTTGCTCAGTTTTTTTTTCCCTTTTCAACCCTTTTTACACCTCTGAGTTAAAAAGGGAAAAAATCCCGGCCAAAAACCGAGCCAAACTCGAGATCCAGGAAAAAAGGGAGAAAAAAAGTGAAGAAAAAAGGGAACTGTGAACGACCCTAATGATGTTGCTACCGCCGTGAAGACTTCCGAGGAAGAAAACGTGTGTATTCAAGTGTATGTATTTATTTATTTACTATGACTGATTTCGGAGAGCAAACTGTTCTAGAAGAGCAAACAGCTCAATCCCTCGGTCGGTTTTCGTCAGATTCCCTTCGGATCTGGCGCAAATGAAACCAATACCTCGTACCTTCATGATGAAGAAAAAGAATTGGTGAAAACGGAGGAGGAGGAAGTGAAATGCTCCTCCGAGCGAATCAAACCATTTGATGGGAGTGATTTACACTCAAAATCTCGTAGAACTCTTGTTCTGCTGGCCAATCCCTCTGTAGTCTTCCAGGAGCATCTATAGTACATATTAAATCATTCTAATGTAAAAAAATGGAGGAAATCGAAGGAGAACATGCAGTATTAATGTGCATAGGGGAAGTGGCGGAGTTTGAATTGATCCGATGTCCATGGTCTGCCTGCTTCCCGTCGGGTTTCACGCCTTATTTTTGGGTAACATTACTGCAGTAGCTTGTAGAGCTCCCCTTCTAAGTTCCATAAAGTTCCGGTCATGTCCTGATGCGCTCGGAGCGCTAACTTATTTTCTCGTGGGTGGTTTTCCCGAGTTTTTTTTTCGCAGTCAGGAAGGTGTGAGGTGTCGGTTTAATTTGGGACAGATCCGAAGGCAATCCGATGAATAATGGGCAAGAGATCACAATATTTGCTCTTCTAGAACAGTTTGCTCTCCGAAATCAGGCATAGTACTTGTTTCGTTTATGATACGGATACGGATATGGATGCGGATAGGAGGAAGGGAGAGAGATCGTCGCGGGGTAGTGAGCGGGGGAACATAAGAAAGAAAGAAACAGGAGGGATGGAGCATGGGGCCAGCGCAGGGCAGGGGCGGAGGGCGGAGGATCGGATGATGGATGATGGATGATGGATGGTGTAAGGTGTAAGGCAAGCGCTTCATGCGAACGGACTCTCGGGCGAGGCGAGGTGCCCCACGAACGCGGAGCTGAACCTGAGCCAGCTGCGCTCCTCCGCGGGGGCCCACCCATCTTCAGAGCCCGATTGCCAGCTCTCAGACGAGCGGCCTGATGCAGACCGGGCGGAGCCGCTGGAAGATTGGGCAGCTCGAGGAGAAGTTGTGCCATGCCGAGCCCGACCTACATCATCCCGCGCGGCACCATGGGCGTGCGCAGGAGGAACTGCCCCCCGTGCAAGGGCCGCATGAGCGTCGTGCGTGCGGCGAAGGAGAGGCGCTGCTGGATGCTTGGGTTCGCGGCATGGAACGAGTGCATGACGGAGATCGTGCCGGTTCCGGGGTGGTGAGGTGGGTGACAAAGCGGGTGAGCGCGTTGCGGGTCTGGCTGAGGAGTCTGTGGCCGAGATTCGTGACCTGGCAGAGGGGATGTGTATCGAGTGGGCTGTTGTAGGCAGTGCCTGCCCGGGCCCTGTGGGATGCGAGTTGCATCTTTGTAGGAGAGAAAGCCGTGGAGCCTGTGTATGTCTTGTGCCGAGTGGCGGTGCTCATTTCATCACTGTTTGCCCATGCCGATCCAGCCCGGCCTAGACCGGCACGTCGGCCCACGTCATAGACACCGTGCAACTAGATAGTAAAAATATCGAACACGCTGAGGACTTACCTCCTCTATGCCCCGGAATTCGAAGAATCCACAGGTAATGGATACAACAAACAAATCTTCCTTCAGTTTAATTTTCCACTGTTTATCATGCATCCGCTGCAGTGCCGCATGCAAACGAACACGACACAGTGCCAGCTAGCTGAGGGCTAAAATTTGATGGTGCATTTAGCTCACGTGCGGCAGGGTCGATTGGATCGGCGGTTGGCGGTTGGCGGCGGACGTGAATGATTGAAACATTGAAGCAAGGGGGTACAAAGATAAGGAATTGCCATATATAGGAAGGGGGGGGAGGGTCCCCCCCGAGCCTGAGAATAAAATTATATACCTTTCAACACAGAAGGCAAATCCCGAGTTGTTTCGAGCCCTACAGGCCTCAAACGGCTCATTATCTCCGTCTTGGAGTCTGCGGTGCATTTGATCATGCTTTGTATCATGTTTGGCCCTGTTATAGGGTAGCTGACCCAGGTTTGACGATAAAATGTACCAGAGAGGGATGCGAATCGGGTTGGGTAAGTGATTTGCTCTTATGGCTTTGTGCGACTGATTTTCGGGCCCAGTATCATCGGCTTTGTATCAATTATGAAGGCGGGCACAAAGGGTGGGTTTGTCAGTCTTGTGGGGGCGGAAAACGGCGCCGTTTAGCAAGGGCTACCCACCGGAGAATGCCGAGGCACAGGCTCACAGGGAGGGTGGGTCGCCGGGACCCCTTATTTCACTTTTCGGACAAACAGTCGGGATGCTTCGAAAACATGTTTGAACACATTAAAAAAAATTAGGTGATATATATATATATAATCCTTGCCAAACCGACGTAGAGAGTTCGAAGATGTTGGAATCGGTTGCTGATGGATAACAAGGCAGTAGAGCCACTTTTTGCACCGCTTTCATCAGCACGTTCCTTCTGAGCGCCTTCTTTCGACAGCATGTCTGACTAAACGGGCGGTTATTGCTTCCGAGGACTAGGAGCTCGTTTTCTCCGCCCCAGATTGCGAGATGGAAGGAAATCTACCTATGATGTTGTGCAGGGGTACAGTATGTAAATCTTGGGTGAGTGCCTTAATTGTTCGGATGCTCCTTACAATTCTGACGGCAACTCCAGTTCCACCTGTGCTGTGTTGGGATAAAAAACACCGACGTTCCAGTTGAATGGTTCTGCGATGAGGAATGCCGTGAACAGGCAGGGGGTAGGAGCCGAAAAAAAGTGCGCAGAGGTTGACAGGTCATAGTAATTTGTTAATAGTTGGTCTAAATGGCTACAATACATTTCTGCGAATATTATTGTGTCCACGCTTGGACAGACAAACATCTACAAAGACGGAATTACCCGATTGGGCGATTATGTAACAGGGAGGGAGGGTCCATGGCGGGCCTTGATTCAAATTTCCGACCCTGTGTAGCAAATTTTAAGGGTGAGTACCCCTTGCCGTTTAGTGTAGCGTACTTTGTGACCCCTTCTGCCTTCTCCTAGGAAAGAATTGACCGGGGGTCGGGGATGTACGCAGGCTAGAAACATATTTAGTATATGTCTTGTACACGGTGCTTGACGGCAACATACAGCGTCGGATCTATCCAAGGTTTCTCGCTTCTGAAAGTAAACGCTGCCAGGAAAGGCAATTTGATAGCACGTGCTGTTTACATAATGCTTACGTAGGGAGGGAGGGTACCTCGCCATGCCAAACCAGGAATTTCGACATAGGGTGCATTTTTCGGCTATTCATACCCCCTTGCATTGAAGGACACTCCAAAATGGTGGCTCAAAAAGTGGGCATCAAGACAAATATCTGAATAAGTAACCAGCCTGAGCTAGACAGAGCGACCTCGGCATAGCTACACGGTGCCTAGACGGCATAGATCGGCATGATCTGGATACGTAGCCAAACATAGCCTGACCTAGATCCGGCCACATCCGGCCAGATCAATGTGTGTTTAGGCCTGGTCTGAATGCACCGCAGTGGACAGCGAATGGGGTGATCTGCTCATATCGGGGGCAAAGAACGATGCACCTGGTTTCCAGGTGCATCCAATGCATGTGCCAGTGGGTTCTTTCAACTGACAAAGGGGGGCTTTATTTTTTGGGCAGCCCGACAAAGGCCCCCTTTGTCAGATCAAGGAACTCCTTGGCACCTGCGGAGCACATGCATTGGATGCACCTGAGACCCAGGTGTGTCGGTCTTTGCCTCCGGTGTCATGTGTGGTAACTATATCTGGTTTATCAGTCAGCAGACACAATATCATATTATTGGACTGATTTTCTCAGAACTGTGGGTCTGTCTTACTCTAGCAGTACAAAATATCAGGTGTAATTTGATATCTCAAATATTGAATTAGGATTAAATTGGGATGAAACTAGAGCTGATTCCAGTAGTTTTGTACTCTAATTTCAGGCCCATTTTTCTGTAATTCAATACTCTGGTGTTTGGATTGCACCTTGGCTGCACTGAAATTTGGCCTGTTGGATCAGATAGTACCACCCTCATTGTCAAAAGACTCCTATTGCGCCCCCAGTACCGATGCAAAATGATGGCATTTCTGGTTTCCTTCTATACATTTATGTACAGGCATATGTGGTCAGCAGACACAATGTTGTATTATTGGACTGATTTTCACACAACCGTGGGTCTCTCCATCTGCGGAACACATGCATTGAACACACCTGATTCCCAGGTGCGTCGTTCTTTGCCCCGGTGTCATTTCACCAGTCTTTGTTGATTATACCAACACACATCCACAATTATTATACTCATGCACTATTTGTGATAACAAGTGGTATCCAGGCAAGGGTTTCACACAGGTGCCAGATATCTACCACTGAAACATCAGGGAAGGCATCAGGGAACCTGGTTCCCTGATGTACAGATGATATCACACGAGAATAGGAAAGAACATAAAAGACCGCTCATTTAGAGCAGCTGTTCATCATTCCAAAGATGCCCCATCAACCCACCATCACCGAAACCTGTCTGAACAACATTGTAGCCTGCTTGGCTCTTGCTATACCACTCTTGAATGAGCTAAATGATGCATTTGGCACACCTTTTGTGGAAGCTATTTCCAATACAACCCTTGCATTGATTACAGGGGTGCAGGTAGGTAAATCTAGCTAGATGTGCAATGAAGCTGACTCAAGATCCTAGAAAGTAAAGAAGAACAAAAATACATGTGCTGAGCTCATGGAAAACATCCATCGAGTGTTATATATCATCATCAACTTGCACATAAAATCTGAAACCACAGGATTTCTACCACCAATGACCTTGAATCGCATAGGTATATTTACCGAGTATATATATTTTATAAGCATTCCACATATGTGCTGAAAAGATTTCTAGGACACTTCACAAGATTCTCGCATTTGTCGAGGAGCAACAGGACAGGAACAAGATCAAGCACTTTTTCCGCCAGAATGAAATCAGTACTTTGCTGAAGGATTGCCGAGAGGGATTACAGCAGGCTATGGAAGTGTTCAAGGTCAAGATCTATGCATTGATGCTATGTATATAACTAATGATCCATTAGATCAATGACACTATATTCAGCAACATTGCTGAGATGCAGAGGACATCTGAAACCATGCATAGGGAACTGCTTGAAGTTATTTCAGTCCTATCTGATGGGACAGTATCCGACAGATCATCCTCTGTGCGTAAATTACTGCTGTATGAATTCAACTTATCAGTTTAGAAACAGGTCTATCAATATTCCAATGCATCGCAAAATAGGTAAAGTCCACACCAGTTGTTGAAATCATACTGAGACTGCTGGTGTCAAGCTCCAATTCATTTTCTATGCTGCCATCCAAGCCCAAGATATTCCATGGTCGTGAAGTTGAACTCCAGGATATTCTGAAAATCCTCAATGAGGAATCACCCCGAATTGCAATTCTGGGTGCAGGAGGAATGGGAAAAACAAGTCGTGCACGGGCAGCTCTCCACCACCCCGAAATTGCCACCAAATATGAACATCAATTCTTTGTCAGCTGTGAATCCACCAGTACCAGTGCAGGCATAGCTGCCCTCCTTGAGGCACACATAGGCCTGAAGCCCATGAAAGATCTTACAAAACCTGTGGTCCGGTATTTTTCCAGCAAGCCTGGCTCACTTTTGGTTCTGGATAATCTTGAAACACCATGGGAGCCAATGGAGTCCCGAGGCAGTGTTGAAGAGTTTTTGTCCCTGCTGGCAGACATCAAACACTTGGCATTAATTGTAGGCCTCTATTTTTTTACCTTCAGAGTAAAACTGATTCTTATACCTCAAGATCACAATGCGAGGTGCTGAAAGACCAGCCAAAGTCTGCTGGACTCGTCCATTCCTGCAGCCCTTGAAACCCTTGACAGCCAGTGCAGCCTGGCAGACCTTTGTTGGCATTGCAGATGATTCTCATAAAAGTGAAGATATCAACCATCTTCTCCAACTCACAGATAACATGCCATTGGCAGTGGAGCTCATTGCCCATATGGTTCAGCATGAAGGCTGCTCCAATGTCTTGAGCCGCTGGGAGACAGAGAAGACCTCACTTCTATCCAGTGGATATGACAAGAGATCTAGCTTGGATGCATCCATTGCATTGTCTCTTTCGAGTTCCCGGATGAATTCCTCACCAGGTGCTAAAGAGTTGCTGAGCCTTCTCTCAATCTTGCCAGATGGATTGTCAGATGTGGAACTCATTCAAAGCAAGCTCTCCATCCAGGATATCCTGGGATGCAAAGCTATCCTACTTGGAGTGTCATTGGCTTACACTGATGACAGGAAGAGGCTGAAGGCTTTAGTACCCATTAGGGAGCATGTTCTGCAATTTCACCCACCCTCAGCTTGTCTGACTGAACCTCTGCAGAGGCACTTTCATTCACTGTTGCAGTTATACCAGAAATACCGTGGTCAGGTCCAGATGGCAGCAATAATAGACCAGATCGAAACCAACTTCTGGAACCTGCAACAGATACTCCAACAAGGATTACATAAAGATAGTCCAGATCTATTGGACTCTATAGGATGCGTAATGTCACTGAATACATTCAGCCGGCTTACTGGACGTGCATGGGTTAACTTGATGGATGTTATTCCAAGCATCCTTCCTGAAGTATGGGATCAAAAATTGGAGCTGCAATTCATCATTGAGACTCTTGCCTCAGCAGACATTCATTTATCACCCACTGCAGAACTACTGGTGACCCGTGCGGTATTTCTTCTCCACAACTCCAATGATCCAGTTGATGAAGGTAAGCTTCTAATCATAATCCTAGCCCAGATTTCTGGTTAACATGTGTATAGCACACTTTTATACGGAAGCTGGCCATTATTATTACTATTACATGTGTGATCCATCTCAAGGAGAGGAATTTCTCAGAAAAGGACTCGCATTGGCAAGATCCTCAGGAAGCACTACCTGGCAAGCCACAATATTGTCCAGGATTGCTGATATCAAGTGGGACAGAGGAGACTATTCAGCTGCCCAGATAGATGCTCGTGAGGGACAGATGCTTGCTCAGCTGTCTGGAAACTTCCACACAGAAGCCAGTTTAGTGCGGATTGAAGCTATGTGTTGCATGAACTTAGGACACTATAAACAGAGCATGGCTCTCCTTAGCAGAGGGAAAGAGCTACTGAATCGCTGTGGCATGGGTGGAGGTACCCTGTATACTGTTATCATCATCTCTGAGGCAGAAATTCACCTACTCAAGTCTGAATATGCTGAGGCTAGAAAGATCCATACCCAAGCCCTCAAGAACACCATATGTGAAGGAAACACATATCACACTGCCTTTTGCCTGCTTAATCTCGCCCAGCTTGATGTGATTATTGGTGCAGGCTCACATGATGTGCAGCAGAGCTTGGAGAGGGCAGGATTAATGTTCAAAAGTATCGGACATTCTAGTGAGATGGGCTACTGTGATACAATCTTAGCGGATCTCCATTTGAGGGACCACAATACTGTGGCTGCAAAAATTCTGTTTGAGCAATATCTAAACTCATCTTGGGGAACCAGGGTGGAGGCTGTGACCTACTCTCTGGAAAGACTGGCTGATACTAGTTGATGGAGAGTCAGTGATTTTGGTTGGGCATCTTGCTGGACAGTGGTATACCTGGGACATGCAAACAAAACTAAGGAGAAATTGGCATTTTACAAGGCACTCCAATTTTTGGGAGATGTGTTTCTTGCCGATGGAGATGATCAGACAGCACAAAGTCTGTTCATTGTTGCACTGGAAGGATTCACATTTATGGATGTCCATCACAGCAAGGCTAACTGCATGTTACGGCTCGGAGATCTGGCACTACAGAGAGAACAGTTCATGAAAGCAGTGGAACTATGGAAGAATTCTCGGCCACTCTTTGAAAGGTCATCACAAATGAGTGATGTAGCTCAGGTTGATGCAAGGCTTGAGCAACACCATCAAAGTGCACTTGCCATCTTATTGAACTCAATGCACCAAGTGAATCCCTGGAGGCACTCTCAATTCTCAAAGACACAAACTGTCTCGAGGCTGAGATATGAATTTGGGTCACCCCTGCAAAGAATATGGAAATGGCTCAGGTCTCTGTTGTCTTCTTTAGCTTTCTACTTTGTACTTATCTATCATTACTTTCTAAAAATCAGTTTATCACTGGTGTTGCAGGTGAGTTCAGGATAGTATCTAGGTGGATGTTTCTAGTATCATTATCTTTACTGTGTCAGACTTTTGGTTGGAATTTTGGGTTTGTGCACAATGTGTAAGGAATAATCAAGGGGTTTGAATATTAAACCCAGCCTTCGTGGAAACAGGGTTAGAATTCAAGTTATGAAATACAGGGCTATCCCGCCAGCCATTGGAATTTGATCGGATTTGATTGCTGTTGGAATTCAACAGTTTTTTTGTCAGTTTTCTAAGAAAACATCATTGGGATCCATCTAATATGCAGATTATTGGAATCCAATGGTTTGATCATCAGATTTTCTTCATCCACCATCGGCCGACTTCTGCCAGTCATTTGAGGCACGATCCGACCACTTCCGACCAAGTATCCGATGTGACTTCTTGCATCATGGTGTGACTGATATACCAGCACGCAGTCCCATATATACACCACCCTTCTCATTATTGCATGGTGCCCCAACCCTTCATAATGCCCAGTTGTTTACACGATTCCTTAAGTTCACTCGGACCAACTCGGACACTTTTTTATTCTATTGCTTATCATCTCAATTCTGCAACAGGCTCACCAAGGATTTTACACAGCTATATATTGCATCTCGCTCCAATGCATGAGCTTTTGCATGGCACATTAACTCACAATGCCTGAGACTGAGTATGAGGCCAAGTATGTACTAGGACCGCAATTGGACTTAGAGAGTTTTTAACCTCAGGGTGAGCATGACTCTTGGCATTGCCCCACCAGTATCTGGGTAGCACCTTTCGAAGGTACATAAGATGCCATGACACATTGGTTATTGAAGCTATTCCTACTTTTCACCTGCTCTCTGCTGCTCGTGTGTTCTATCCTTGTTGCTGCCTTTAATTTTGCCTTAATTGGTTTTCTGACCCTGCTTTCCCCCTCACCCTATCTCTTGAAATCCTTTAACTCTACCTTTACCTGTCTCTGGTCAAACTATTGGAATCCAACGATCTGCATATGTGACAGATCCCAAGAAGAAATCCATTGGATTCCAACAGTCATCAAACCCATCAAATTTCAATGGCTGGTGGGATAGCTGTGTACCCTAATGCCTGTAGTGCTAATAATATGCCTCTGTATGTCTTATTTCTTGGGCTTCACTGTTGTGGTGTGGTCAGCAATATCTGCCTGAGTTTGGTCATATTAGGTCCACCTGTTGTAGGATTAGTCATCATCTGGGTTTTCTCCGCTTCCTCCCATCCCCGCTGCAAGCCCTGTTGGCTCATCTCCAGCCCAGAGATCCCCTGTAGTCTCCACTGTATAAAGTCTACACAATCTCCAGAGCAAAGTCAGGTCATCACTTCGGAATTGAGTGAGTTGCTCTCAGATCCATTCATTATACATAAGAGTTTGCATCTACCGCATAAGATATACAAACTCATCCTGATTTAGCTGCAAATTAAAAGCCTCAGTGTCAGCAGCAAGAGTCCATCCTGAAGACCTTGCACCTGTAGAATTTCTCGTGAGACCCAGCTTTTTGAGCATTGAATCACTCCAAAGGTGCCAAAAGACACCCTCTACACTGATCTGATACCTTCTCCAGCTGAAATCCTCAACATTTCCCCCACACTGGCAGCTGTTTTGATGAGGCTCAAACAAGGCTTGTGTTCTCTCTTCGTGCCACTAACTTCCCCTGTACTGCTCCCTCCCTGAATTTCAATGCATAGGCCTCCAGAATGAGTTTCAAGCCAGTTTCGGCCGGTGACTGAAACAATAAGCTTCAGCACCAAAATGGCAGCCGAAACTTGTTGTTTCTGGCCGGCTGATGCTGAAGCTGAAACTATTGGTTTCAGGTGGGCCTAAACTGTGTCCAAAACCAAAAATTTCAGACATGCTAAGAACATACATAGTTTCGGCTTATGCTTCAGATGTGGGGAAACTTCATATTTCACTGCAGGTACATTTGTAAAGGTTGGCTGAAGGTCGAAGGGATTGGCTACTGTCAACCCACATTGCTGATAAGCCATGTAAATCACACAGTTCACATTTCACGTCTTTACATCTGTAAAGCATGCACTATCCTAATACCAGAGAGGCTATCAGAGCTCTGATGAGTAGCCTATTGAGTCATATAGCTTACTGTGGCAATCTGTAGGGGTGAAACGTAACATAACACAGGTGGGGCGTTTTGTTTCAGTTTTTCACCCTGGTCACGGATAACGGAGGGCCCGTTTCACTGAAAAATCATGACAGGAAAGGTAGATAATTTTTTTTCACACAGTTCTGGTACATGTATAAGGTAGATCTCTTCATTGATAGCTTGACAAAAACCGCAGGAGTTTAATTGGCAATCCAGTGACTAATACTGCAGGAAACTGTCCAGGCTCATTCCAATATTCATTGGATGTCACACATAACGACCCTACTGTTTCTCGTTTCAACATGCTCCTTTCAGTCACAGTCCAAAAATGGTTTCACCCCTACAGATTGCCACAGTAGGTTCTTCTGTGGGCATGATCTTATGATGGTGCCTTTACTATGGGGCCAGATCAAGACTTATCCATGGTAGAACTAACTACCCAGGCAGTACCTGTTAAATGTGGATGCACTGTTTGCTAGACTTGAACCAAGGAGATGGAAGGATAATTATCATTTACATGTGGACCAGCCAGGGTTACTACAGTGGCTGATTTCGGGGCTTTGTTTACCCTTGTGTTATCAGAAGACATGACAGGTCATATGATCTAACCTCAGTTACTTTGGCAACCAGATTTACTCAGATTTACTATCTGAGGCAGAGTGGCTGTGATGCTTCGGATCATAAATTGTGATGGCACTCATAGGTAGTGCCGAGAGTGGTTCAACTTGGTCGAACTCAATGACTTGGGCACCTACGAACACCAGGAAAGTGTCTATGGGTAGCTACGACCTAGGAGAGGAAGACCTGCACCCAGGACGAGCATCTGCTGAAGAACCTATCAAATCAGCGCAATCACACCCAAGTTTCAAACTATTTGAAACGGGATCATCTAACAAGCACACATTATTCCACCATGACTCAGACTTGATTCAGGAGGATGAGACCAAGCCAGTAGGAATGACCAGAAAGCCTAAGATCAACCCGCCGGGACGGAAAACTATCTGAGGTAGCATAATCATTGTGATGTAAACAGGAATCTTGAGTAGTATAAAAGGGCCTGGTATAGTTGGCTTCTGGAGCAGACTCCCCCCGGTTCTCACATACACATCAGTGCCATGGAATTGGTGTCAGTTATGGTTATTCAGAGACTCAAAGTTACATCTGTACTTTGCACTGCTCTATTGTAAACCATTGGATTAGATTGGATTTGTGTTGTGATCTGAATGGTAACTGAGAGCAAGGAACTGAGAAATGAGGACCTGAGAAGTGTTGTGTTGACCAAAACCCTGTGACTTGCGCTCCTGAATCTGATTTGTGTTGAGCTTGCTATCTGCAGAGAAATCCAAACTTGTCTTAACAGACAAAACACAACCTTGCTGGTTTAACAAAGCCACTATCGCATAAAACCCCGTTCCCATACAAAGCCATTCAGTCAATTTATTTAAACTGTGTCCTTGAATTACAATAGCAATATATCAAGTGTGAGCTGCCCCATCTTTGACCTTGGTCAAGAACAAGTGTCTATACAGACCTAATACTTGGTCTTTCACCCCTGAACACATATGCATTGCTCATCACATAAGTGAGGAGTTGTAATTGCTTGTAGTTGAGTTGGTTTTAGTGAAGGGATTCTACTGGCTAACTGTGTCCCCTGACTGTTGGAACCTCTCCTGCAGCTCCCTTTGCCCACTCCTGTGCACCATCCAGTAGAGGAACATTGCAAGCTGCTCCTGCGCAGTAACGAAATGGCTATCCGACAGATCTCCATTACCAGCCAACTCTGCCCAGTGAAGTGAGAACTCTAGAGCAGACATACCTAGTTCTCTGTGGCAGTGGTCTGGATGCCCGAGGAGTAACTCATCTAGCCAAGCTCTTCTGGTCAGGATGGATGTGTGCATTGGTCTCGATGTCAGCCTTTCCAATCCAAGCAGAGCAGTACCAAAAAAGACGACGGCAAAAACAGTGCTGTGGGCGACAGTGCACCTCCTTTGGATAGAGCGATGAGGGTGTGTCTTTCCTTGGCAGTAGGTTGGTTGCATGCACAAGTAGCATACATTGTAATATGAGGCGAGAGGTCTACAATGAAGGCAAGATGAAAGAGTGAGAATGTGACTGATTGTAACATTCCTTAAGAAACCATTTCTCAGGAGATTTTTTTGGCACCCGATCAGGCCCTAAAAGGGAAAAACACGTGATATCTTCGACAGTCTAGAAGAATCCGGATATTATATATCCAGGCATTTCCGGGATCCGGAAATAGCTGTAACTTTTCAAGAAAATATCAGATATATTTTATATTTCCGGATCTCAAGAAAATAGCCGCAATCTTTGCAATTTCCTTTGTATTTCCAGCCTATTTCCAGGCCCAGAATATTGCACCTTGCACCCAGTGTTATACCTTTGCTGCCTGTACAGCCTCCGGCACCTGGTACCACATGCCCCCTCTGCAAAGGGAAGCTAGGCCCACTGGAATCTGGGAAATTGTGCAATTCTGAGGTCCAGAAGGGTGATTTTGGGGCTTCAAGGTCGAAATATCAAGTGATTTTTATAGAGGACTCGCTCCCTTGTTTCAGGCCAGGCCCAAATGGAGGCAGAAAATCCTGTGGTGCATCGGCGGTCTCGTGTCTGGGGTCCATAGGGAAGGCAACGGACAGGCAACAATGCCCGCACTCCAAAATGGGTGTCCAATGCTAGGAAATCAAGTGATTTTACAGGCATAATCGTCAGAGTCGCTTATTGTTTGGTGAAAATCAAGTAATTTCTGGTGACTAGGAGGCTTCTTGGTGCAGTGTCACATGGTTAATGGACAAGGCATGCTGCTGGAGTGCTGGGGCGTTTGGTGCACATCAAAGGATTTTGGCCGGGTTGGAGAGTGGACAAAAAATCATGTGATTTTGGACCAGGAATCAGGCTGACAGGCTCGGTGGGGCTCAAATTGACAGTTTCTGCAGTGGATTATTGGTCGTAGTTCATGTCCCAGTCAGTGCCCAAGGTCAGGGAGTGTGTTCGTGAGAAGTCCAAATGCGGTTTCCAGGTGTGTCCTGATTTGGTGATATAGCTGTGCTGTGCTTCTTCATCCCTGTTGTGCCAACAATGCTACATGAGGGCATATGCAGAGCATATACAGCCCTCACAACAGGGCAGTGATTGCAACCAAGTTCTTCCTGGGCAAAGAGGTGGATGTGCACATGGGGAAGGGGGCAAGGAGGTGGAAGAAAATGGGGCCAGGGACGTGGCTCGCACATGCATGGATTGGGGCAAGGCACCCCAAGGTGGAGGAGACTAGGTGGAGGGCAGCTGTCACATATGCTGATGTGCTGGCATGACACAGTTTTTTTGAATGTGTGTTATTGTATTATTGGTGTTGGAATGTAAATCACAGAGGAAATTGGGAGGTTTCACGGCACTTATGACTTTTTGCCTCCACCCCCTATCCAATTTTGGGAATGATTCTCGGCAGCTCTGCAGAATGGCAGCAGGTTACCCTGCTGGGATGATGCTGCTCGGCTGTTGCAATGAAACACTGCTTCTCACTCAACTCAGAGGTGAAAGGTAGAAAGAACTGCTAAGTGACTTTGTGAAAGCCCCAAAAACAAACTGTTATCACTGGAAAACACTCTCTTACTCTTCAGAGACACATTTCTTCCTGCACTGAGCCGTCTACCAGCAAGATCAGGTTATTTTCGAAGCTCAGCTCTACACTTCCCTATCCAATTCAACCCTCTTCCTCACTCAAGAGGGTAGTTGAAAAACCCTCACACAAGCGACGCAGCCAAGCTCGGCGTGTAGCCACTAGCCTTGTCCAAATTACTTTGCCCTTGGCAGGCAGATAGGAGAAGAAGAGAAGGAGATGTTGGTTGGGACATATAAAGAAAGAGGTTCAAAGAAGGGAGCACTCGGCTGAGGAACCGAGTTAGTTAAACAACCTCCACCCCAGCTAACAATTTACACACCAAATACCTTTGGAGCTGGACTATATGACTTAGGAGGCCCTCTAAAACACATATTCCACCTCAGTGTCCTCAATTCAGAGCCAGCATCACGCTCGATCATCCCTTCTTGACCAGGCTGTAGAGCTTGGTCCAACAGCACACACCGAGAAGACTGTCCCATTGCACTAAAACCACGGTATCCAGTTGTAAAATACCCCTTATTTTCCAAAGAAGGCTCACACTGCTATAAAAACACCTACACTCCGAATTCAATAAACCTAGCACCAAGGTGCACTGTTCGCAGCAACAGAAACATTACCACCTCGCTCGGCAGTTTTATGAAACCACAGTTCACATCACATCATGTTCAGAACATGTTGTTCTTGCCTGGGGACTGTGTATTTGTGCCTGGAATGCCTTGCCTGATGACTGTGTATTCATGCTCGGAATGCCTTGCCTGGTATCCCGTTTTGGTACTGGAATATATCAATGCCTGCATGGTGTAGCTGATACATCAGCTCACAGATCGGTATATATTCTGTATTGTTGTGCGTTTCATTCGCACTGTAGGCTTATATTGCTTTGCCTTTACCATCTTGTTCCTGCCCAGTGCATTAAGACTATGAACAGTTGCCCAGTGTTGAATGTAATGTTTTTGGATTCTGTGTTCAGTACTCCATACATCCTGTCTTGATCCTGGGTTCAGCATGCCAGTTTTACCATGGAAACAGGCTGTATTTACTGTGTGTTTCCAGGATGTTTTCTTGGTTGTTCAACTTCCTATTTAGCATAGCTTTGCCTGGTCCTAATCCTATACGGCTGCATGGCATAACTGGTATGTTGACTATGCGGAAATTGTTATGTAAACCGTGTAGCCCATGCGTTCAATTCACATCGTAGCCATATCGCTCTGATATGGGTGGAATTTCCTACTTGTTTCAGGGCCTTTTTGTCTCAATTTTTTTCAGCTCAGTCGGCATGTCCATGCTTGTCTTTGATCCTATGTCGCTCAGTGTTGAATAAAGCGATCTCGGTCAGCACCTGCGCTATTCCATGCTTGGTACTCCATATGTCCACTACTCGGTCCCGGTTCTACTATGCCTGCATGGCATAACTGGTGTGTCAGCTTATGGAAATATATTACATAAATCTGTATAGCTGCACGTTCAATTCACATTGCAGGCTTGTATCTTTTGGATGTGGGTGGCACCTGCCACATGTATCCAAGATTTTTGCCCCATAGCTCAGTTGGCACATCAATGGAAATAGGTGATCCTGCAGTCTGCATGTTGGTATGTTGTCCCCTGACGCCCGGTGCTCAGTAGCCTTGTAATGTTGCCTTTTCCTGTGTATTCCAGAGTGATCACAACAGGATAGTGCTTGCCAGCTGGGCAAGATACACTGAATGTAAATCACACTAGGGTCAACAGAACCACAGTGAGATTCGGTGACGAGCGGCACAGGTGCGAGCTACAGGCGACAAGAGAGTAGACGACAAGTAATGACTAGTGTATGTAAGCTGATGGTCGGTCCGTAAAGCCGTCGGGTTTACACCCTCCCCACTCTAAGACCTTGAGTACACAACACAAAAATCAGAAGAACAAAATAAACCGAAAATACGAGATGAGATGGCTTGAGATGTATCAGTGGGAACAGGGACTTGAAAGACACAGGTGCACAATGAGATCCTTGGGGCATCGCATGGGGTGGATCAGGAGTGGCCAGAAGAGAAGGGATATTAGAATAGGGGGGTATGATAGGGGGCCAAGAAGGTTGTTTAGTTGTTGCGAGTGGATAAGTCTTTGTCGTCAGTGCCAAAGGAGAAGCTGTCCTCATTCGGATCATACACGGGCATCACAGCTGCCACGGGTGCATAGCCTTCTTTGTAAATTGAAGGAAACCCTGCTGGGCTGACTGCAGCAATGACTGCAGGCGATGAGCAAGGGGGGATCCTGAGCACAGGATTGCTGGGGCAAGTGTCGCTACGGTGCTTGACCCAGCCCAGAGTCTTTGGTGTTTTACGGCAATGGTAACAATTGTTGGCAGCACGCAAGATTTCCTTCTCGGCATATGTCAAGGGTCTGAACGCAGACAACGTAGATGCGGGGGTGGACGAAATTGGAGTGGGAAGGGAAGAGGAAGACATGGCTGGGATGGAAGGAATACTGAGGGGTGGAAGGGCAGTGGGGGAAGTGAATTTTATAACTCTCTCCACAATCAAGCTTTCCCAGGTCGAGGCCATGTTCGCAATAAGCCCGTCGACTTTCATCGACACATACGAGAAGGCCTGCTGACCACAAACACGCAGGTGAAGGACCGGTTGGGCATGGAAAAGAAAATGATTCTTGAGAATGGAATCATTGATCGTATATCCGGCACCTGCAGATGCGAGGGTGTTACGAGCGTGCTGCAGAGACTTTGCGAACTTGGGGAATGATAGTGAGCCTTGGTGGATGGAGTAGAAGGAAGAGAGTGCCACCATACGCCAGTTGGTGGGAACGAAGCGATCCTTCACCTTCTGCGCAAACTCGTCCCAAGCTGTAAGCTTCTTCAGCTCGGCCTGATTCTCGTTCCACCAGGTCACAGCTGTCAGCTCCTCCATCCGCAGACCGGCAAGGGTGATCAAGGTATGCGGCTCCATCTTCTTGTCTGCGTTCTGAGCCTGCCACACCTCAAATGTATCTTTGCAACGGCCCAACCAGCTATGGATGGACACGGGGGTGGGCTCCTTGGTTAACTTCGGGAACTCAAGCTTCGACATGGATGGGGATGTGGAGTGTGGGCGAGCCAGCGTGGGTGCTTGGGTCTCGAATTGTGGGGATAGATGTGGAGTGACTGGCATGTTGTCGGAGAGTGGGGACAATGGTGATCTGGATGTCTGGATGGATGGGGACTCGGCTTGGGTAATTGTACGAGGCGGCAGGTGTGGCGGTAAGTGGCGGCCAGTGATTAGCGAGGTGGATGCAAGTGGGGTGCTGATGACGTGGCATCGGCTGCGGGATCTGCTGACGACGTTCATGGGCGCTGAGAGGTAGGGGAAAGCGGGGTACCACTGGATGCGATTGAGACACGTGTGCACGGTGGGGCACAGGAGGAAGACTTTTGAGCCAGAATGAGATTAAGGGTAGTGTGACACAGTGGTGGTAGTTGAAAGAAAAGTAGAAGCTTGCTGGCCGGGCAAGATACACTGAATGTGAATTGCACTAAGGTCAACAGAACCACAGTGAGATTCGGCGACGAGCGGCACAGGCGCGAACTACAGACAACAAGAGAGTAGACAACAAGTAATGACTAGCATATGTAAGCTAATGGTCGGTCTGTAAAGCCGTCAGGTTTACAGATAGCTCACACCACCTTGCATTTTCAATGACCATTCCCGCTACCTTTAGGTATGGGTTCTTATGTAGTGCACGATCAAAGTGGATTTTGGCAGACCATCACATTTTCGCCTTTTTTGGCAAACCATTTGTCATTTCTAATGTGTAATTGCCCGGTTTTCTCCGCCCGATTCCGCCCGACCTAGTATGGTTTGTCCCTTTGACGGTCTTCGTCAAATATACACCTTGAGTCCATTAACTAGGTTGCTTCCCACGGTCCAATGTGAGCTGGTCGACGTCGACCCAGCAAACTTTGGGCCGCCCATATTCATATCATGCCTCCTGCCCCTTCAGACTGGCATTTAAATGACCATTAGCAATGGTACTTAGCGGGCCGTGCCGCTTGTCGGCCTTACCTGCTTTATAAACAAAGCATAGGGCCAGTCAGTTGATCATGTCAACCTCCACACTGATGTCTTTGCCCATGGCCAACTATATGTGTTGTACTTTCTCGATGCACTTCCATTCAGCATTGGACTCAGCAAGTTGCTTCATTGATGAAGCAAGTCACTGACTGGAAGTTTCCCTCCCTTTCTAAGAAAGATTCACTGAAGTGATTTTTGCTACAGGTGATTTTAGCCAGATGTTATAGTGGTTGGTACCCAATTATAGGTATACAGCCAAAGCTCTCCTAACCCATAGCTCTTGTAAGCCATAATCTCCAATACCCCATACATTTTTGAGGATTTTCAGACCTCATTCCTCAATTAAAAGCCATACATCTGCATTAAACCATAGCACAGAGGGTCCACCAACCTCTATGGGCTAAGAAGGCTTTGACTGTATACATTTTATTTCAAAAAAACAGCAACTAGGATTCAGCCGCAATGCTGCCACACTGAAAGCATGGGTCTAAACTTGTAATAATATATTACTTATCATTTAAGCCACACATCACGTGAGTGCAGCAAGTTGAAGTTCAATCCAGAGAAAGTTGCACAAATTTGGCCCTATGCCATGATTTGGCTTTTCAAATCCCGAAGCCGGATCAAGCCGTGATCACGGTACACCATTAACCCGTGATCATGCCCTATGCGTCGCATTATAACCCCTTCCTGCTCTTGGCAGTTTCAACTGCACTCCTTTCAGTTACATATAGGGTATATTATGATTGGACTCCTAGTTACAAGTACTATATAAAGCCTAGGTAGAATCTCCTGTACCTTAGATTCTACCTCATCTATTCTCTGGCCTTACTTTGGCCTGTCCTCAACCTGTGTTCAGCCTAAGCTTGTTCTGCTTTCGCTATCTTGTTGACTTGGGTTTACCTCTCCACTTCGTTCTGCTGGCAAACCCTTGTCACCTATCTCGACTCCTGTCTCAGTGTTACATGCATGCAAATGTGTGTAATCATGTATATATAGTCCGGAGCCTATGACAGGATTAACCTGTCATAGCGGCCTTTTGGCTCAGTTGGTAACAGCGCTAGCTCCGGGCACTTCACATAACAGTTTTCTTTTTTCTTTTTTTTTTTTTGAGGGCAAAGCACATTAATAATCAAACTGAAGTACAGGACATTACAAGACCGTATTTATACTAAGTCCGTTATCAACTACCTTTATGGGTATAAGTAACATGACGGATGGAGGTAAATATAAGTAATCTGAATGCGGACGAAGAAGTAAGTAGTCCGTATGAAGAGTAAAAGAAATCGTCCTAATAAGGACACAGACATCAGAATAAGGAAACTCGTGCATGTGGATGAGGAACTCGTGCATGTGCCACGAGTTCGAGACACGAGGTAAGAAGGGCGGGATTGAGCAGGGTCCGATGTCGAAGAACAGTTAAACGGGAAACGCTCAGTAATCCTTCATTGCGTGAAAACCCGATGATGTTCCGTTCATCCGACTTCCGAGATCCGGAAGTCGGATGTCAGAAGATCGGATCAGACCGAAGCCTGGTGCACAAATATAACACTCGGACCTATCTGTGTTGCAGGCTCGTGAAGGACTAGCCTATAGGATAACACTGGTATCAAGACTCTTAGTGGCACGAACACAAAGTCTTATTGTGTTCAGGGTTAGAGAGAGACAACCACCACCACCATAACTATTCCTATGTCTCTCGATATCAGAGTGTAGAGTCTGAAGAAGCATCTGTCAGATATCCCTGGATCCTCTCCCCTGTTTGCCGGTCTATAATCAACCCTTGTGTGTCACCTCATAATCCCACTGGTAACCCTGTTGGGATATGCCCCACATCGGTTTGATTATCGCAGGCCCATCAGGACTACTTCAACCACAGTCTAGACTCTGGTTCAAACTACTCCTGGGAGTGATCCTTGGTCATTGACCGTTTGTATGTTCGCCACCAACAGTCAGCTCCTCTCAACACCTGGGCTAAGGCTTGCAGTTCTGTTGTGCTTGGTTGCAGACAGGTTGACCCAAGGGTTGTTGTTGACACCCTACTTTCACTGTAGTGATCAAATAGAATTGTGGGCAATAGGATTGATTTATGTACTGGTTTTCAGTGTTGTCAGGGTCAGACAAAACGGGCCAAGAAAGGTCAACTTTTCTTGACCGGACATTGACGGGGTCTTGACCAGTCAAGGGCTGACAGAACATTGATAAGCCGGCCCTGTGACCAGCGGTGAAATCCTTCGATTTTGCTGTTCTAAGCAGGAGCTTCGTATAGAATAAAGGCTATATCACTCACTATGAGCTAGGATGAGGTCCGAGTTGCTTGCTAAAGATGAACGCATGTGCAAGTAGCTCTATTGCTTACTTGAGGATGACAGCCACCACAATGGGTCAAAGTTGTCAAGTCAAGTACTAGTCTATTAGCTAAAGGTGTTCTTACCATCCTTAACCAAGGGATTGGGAACAGCCTGCATGTATCCTATTAAGTACATACCAATGCACTCCATTCAGACTATGGGACTTACCAGGGGCACGTACAAGGGATTGAATAAGGTTGCGGGACGGTTCTAGATAATAGAACCGTGCGCGGCTCAATAATCCGAACAATTCCGAAGATCCAATGATGCCGATCATGGAGATCACTGATCTGAGCACGGAACAGAGATCCGATGTCGGAAGATAGTACCGAGCCCTTGGCCTGTGATGCCAGGACTCGCTTTGACCAGGGCTGAAGGGTTGACTAATTGGGCGACTTAAGGGTTGATGGACCAGGGCTCGGTGGAGCTGGCACATGGATTGACCGCCCAGGGCACATACGTGCTATGGCACAATTCCCCTTCCAATCTCCCAGATTATCTACCAAAATATTATACCATTTAATTGGAACTAATTACCAACAGGGTTATTTCTTGAGCTAATACTGCTCATCACCCCGATATATTCGTGTTCCGTTTATCTGTTTGTAAGGTAGGCATCAGTCACTCCCCGCAAGTGGTCACATGATCAAACTGTCACATCGACAAGGCTCTGGCCACAAATCCTTGACTGACAAACTAAAACCTAGAAATGGTGTATTTGGACCTTCCTGAGAGATTCTAGGTCTCAGAATTTCAAATTTCGAAGTTGCCATCGTGTAGTATGTAATTCTTTTGACCCATGTTCTTTGAGTGCAGAAATGATCATTTCATTGAATGGGCACAATTTGGTTTTTTCTTGGCCCAATATTTGCCACTGACATAAGCTTCCCACGACCCTAATCAGGTAATTCCTTGCCGGAACCATGCATACAACCCGGCCGATCACCTTCCTTCTTCCATCCTTCAGCTACAAGGCAGAATCCAGACTATTTGAAGGCAAATTTGGGTGGGGGAAATTCTGAGTGAGATGACATAAAATTTCTCAGAAAAAAAAAGGCTCGGAAACAATACAATCGGGTGAATCCCAGCATTTATAGGTTTTGTGTCCAAAATTTTGCCGGTCACATCACGCATGACATCACCACGTGATCGCTTGCAGGGAGTGACTGACGCCTACCTTACTAAAAGTCGGTTTCAGAATCATTTCCTTATTTAGAACACCAGTTTGTATAAATACCTGTAGAAAATAGAGGGAACACCAGTAGATCCTACCCTTCCTCTTCAGTGAGCACGAGCGTGAGCTTGAGCACACAGGGGACATCTAGCATCTATTCGGAACACCTTCAGAAAGCTTATAAAGTTTCCTTTTGTTATTTCTGTTGCAATATATAAAGTGTTGGATATTTGTGGAGTGATATAAGACAGGACCAGACCAGACCAGACCAGACCAGAGGACAGGACAGGACAGGACAGGACAGGACAGGACTTGCTTCGTTAAAAATCACATAAACATTTGAAGGCGCTCGGCTTTGTGCAGTAGTCAAACTACCAAGCTCTAGCTGATACATTGGTTGTCAGAAATACATTGTTGGAAATAAAACTATCGATCTATGGATCACCCCTTGGATTTAGTTCCAAGTCTTGCACATAAACACCCAACTTTCCTTACCTTCTAAGGTCGTGTAAAGCACCCAGAACGGTTTCAATCATCTCGAAGTCACCTTTAGCTATAAGCTACTGCACTTGCCTGTAAAACCCAAATTGCCACTGCCCAATACCTGGTAGGAACCCCGAACCTCGCACGTTTGATAGTTGGATTTGTTGGTTGTTGTTGGTGTTGTTGGTTGTTCACTTAAGTGTTCATCTTGCGCACTTAATTTCACCAGTGGTTCTATAGTCAGTGTTTCAACATGCTGATGTCTTCACCCAAAGAAATATTTTAACAAATCACGTGATTTTTTAGTGAATCCCGGAACATCCCGATTGACCAGTCGGAATTCACGGCCCGACTTCAGAATAATGATCTTGACTGGTCAAGGACCCTGTCAAGACCCGTCAAAACCTGCCAAGGACAACACTGCCAGTAGTTTCAAGCATAGAGGATGAAATCCCCAACCTATTGACGGCTGCCAACGGCTGGTCTTTGATGGGACGGACCGGCAACCCTTGCTGTCTGACAACCGTCCCCTGTATTTGTACATCTCTCCATCCGACCATCCGTTTGTAACCCACTTTATACTGTGGCTTCTGTGTGACCTCAGGGAGCCAAGTAGGAATCTACACCTACTTTCTACACAACCATGACAGGAAATAATGTTAGCGTACCCTGTAGACCCTGTCCACAGCCAAGTAGCAACGTCCCATCCGGGCTTGGTAACCCAGCCATATAGGGCTGCTGCCCGTTGCCGTCACCACGGGTCGACGGCACCCGTCAAACGGGTGCCGTGCCCGTTCCGTCGGCCATTTTTCGGCGACCAAGACGGCACGGCCACGGCACGGGTAGGACCGGTGTTTACCCGTGGAAAAACGGCCGTCGCGGCCGTGTCGACGAGTCCCCACGGGTGCCAAAAAAAGACGAATGAAATGGATCCGGAAGCAGCCGGAAGCAGCCGTCTGCCTCCGCGTGCCATATCTTATCACGGCCATCAATGAATTGAGCATGTCGATAAGTAATCGTCGCTCCCAGTAGAGACTCCTTTTCACATGCATCACCAGAACCGCATGCACATTTGATGGCTGCCAGCAGGACTCGAAAAACCCGAGCGAAGTCTTCACGGCCCATCATCACTTCTCGCTTCCCCCCTGCATCTTCTCCCTGCATAAACTTTCAGTTGATCTCTCAAAAACTGTTGGATACCTCTATGCGCAAACCTATGTCTCGTGTTGTGTCAAGCTCCTCAAGGCTCAAGCTCAAGAGACTGGCGGCCAAAGCTCAAGGCCTCTCCAATGTGTGGCTGTCTCCCCTACCTTCTGTGGCTCCCCTCTATTTCCTCCATTCAAGCTCTCTTGCAGTAAGTACCATTTTCCTGTTTACAGTGCTAGTATCAGTCCGTATGCATATATAATTTGAGCGGAATACAAATTTCTTTTTGCCTCATTATATTTTGATAGCGCGCCGATTATCGGTCTGAATAACACCCAGATAAGCCAGATAGCCACCGGAACGGTAGCCGGGGGGAGACTCTACCATGGAAATATGTGCTCTATGTGGCTCTATGTGGCTCTATGACTCTACCGTCTACGGCTCGATTGCTCTAACGGCCCTCTATATTTAGGGGACATGCCTATGGCTCTACGGCTCTAAAAAGCTCTATATTGTACTATGTAGCAACATCGGTTTTCCAGATGTCATGCTCTGCTACGCACTTTAAATTTAGCCTGGGTAATCATCTTACGGCCTGCTCGTAATTGTTATCGCCGCTTGATCGATGCTGTTCGGAAATTGCTGAGCATTAATCGAATTACTTCACCTTGTGCACCTGGACTTCATGGGCAAATATCATCTGCTCGCCTTGGCTTCTTTACTTTAAGGCACTACAGATCTTACATAATTTTGTTTATGGGCTCAGGCAACTTTTTGACCAGCAAGAAAACTCGGAGAATGGCTGTTTCTTGCGACAGACTGCCCTATTTGGCTTATAACTGCTTAGACTACCCATATATATATCCCAGTGTTGTTTGAGGACCTGCGCTATCATGGAAGTGACCCAAATGCATTTTTTATCATCAGGAAAACCGTAGCTGAGATGTACCTATGGGGCCTATGCGAGCCTATGCAACACTAGGCAGCACTGTAGAGTGCTCCATAGTTGCTCCATAGTGGGCCATAGGTACATTACAGCCACATTTTGCTACACAGTGCTATAGAGTGCTATGCCGCACTGTCAAGACACTTCTGGTTTTCCTGATGATGGGTAGTCTGTAGTTTACCGCGCCACCGGTGATAGGTGGTCCCACTTATTACAAATCATCGGAGTTTGAATTTATTCCCACGACCTTTCGTCACTATCCAGCAATCCCAGCCACAAACTTCAAGGGCAGAAAGGTATTTTCTTGTCTTTCTAAACTCAACTGTACACTTAAAACCTGTTTCTCTGCGTTCTTTTGACCAAAATCAATATCGCCGGCTTGGTCATCTGCCGAGCGATCAAAGCTCGGCATCTTTGTTCTTGACTTCCCCGCTGTAAGATGAACGGGAAAGTGGCGCATTTTAGGACCACAAACATCGTTATACACTCAAAGTCGCAAATGACGCGCTCTGAAATGCGATTTGAGACTCTATATTTTTGTGATTATATAATAACCGGGACCACCGATCAATGATCTCGGGAAACTGACAGACTACAACACACGAGGTACGAGTGAGAATTGTTGTAGCGTCTGTTTAGAAGAGACTAGATGATGGGCCATTAATAGCCGTGGTACCGCTAACGGCCGTGCCGTTGACCGTGCTGTCCCGTCAGACATCTGGAACTGGTCTCAACGGGCCGTGCAGACACGGCCCGTGCCCGTGGGAAACCCGTCGAATCGACGGCCGTTGCCGTCGCGGGCACGGGTGGCAGCCCTACAGCCACAGCGGGGTCCCGCATGCTGAATCACTGCGTGCAATGGCAGGCCCTGTAATTTTACACAGTGAATCTCGCCATATGAGCAAGGCAAAGCCAACAGTCAAGATCACATAGAACCCTGTTACAGGAGACCACCGGATTCGCGCCATCTTGTACCAACGAAAACCTTAGTGTCAATCCGGACCCCCGTGATAACTTCCAAATAGCTTTATTCCATCTCCATCTCAATCAAAGAGATTCCGGAAAGAGCATCCAGTCTTCCCAAGGCCAAGGAGAAAGAAATCAAAGTCAATGGCTCGTCTGTGAACCTGGGTTGGCTAAATTGACCACAAGAGGTGTGGATTTCCCATTGTAGAATGATGCGGGAGAACTGAAGTCCCTGGTGGGGTCCCGTCAACTCATCGCCTGCCATCCAGGTGCCATGTCAATCGTCTGGATGACATTAGATGATATATGGCGACTTGAAATATGGGTCGTTCGATATTGTGGGACCTCAGGTCGTGATGTGCTGTCTAATGGAGGTATTTCCGACCACGAACCCAGCCAAATTTACTTAATATAATCCAGGCTATGTGCGCCCCTCTCCCTGCTTCCTAAGAATCTACCAACTCTCGCTCTGCAGGAAAGGTCTTAAATGGATGCCAGGTTTCCGGCCTTTTTGGAAGCTTCAGGAGGGCAAGGGCCGCCACTTGAATAGAGCATAAGTAAACTGCAGCGCAGTAGCGGGGTTCCGCGATTGTTCCGCAACGTGATTGGTTCCGCCAAAATTCCAGCGGGGGTGGGCGACCTCACTAACGGTACAGCAAAAGTGTGAGCTACGTATGAGGGTGGGAGATAAAATTATAAGCGTGATTCAGATGCCGGTGACGTAGATCGCTGTCACTTCAATGTCAGTACCGATTCGTCCTTCTACATACCCACAGATCTGCGCACTGCCCTTATCCGAAGTTCGGGGCGGTTTAAGACAACCGTCGAATGCGCTCCAGATGACAAGCGTGGCGAGCGCCCGCCGCCAAGTGACGACTTCTGTGGCAGCCGCAAGCAAGCCGCAAGACTGTACTTAGACAATCTCTCCAAAACTCTCAATCTCGCGGCGTTCTGTGCGAAAGACGGTTGGGATGACGCCCTTTGAATCATGGCACTCATCAGATTTCCACAGTTTCCACCCTTTTATGTATGTCTCCTCGAAAGCTCCGAGGACCACAAAAGGCAGTCGGCGAAGATCCAATCAGTGTTTGTATCGAAGCCTCGAATAATGCACAAAGTGTTCTTGCGAGGGTTGACTAGGAATAATGGCTCAAGTGGCAGTAAGGCTCCGACATACTAATAAAAATCTGCGACATTAGATCGTCTGGCCTTTTTTTAGAAGATCTCAATACATCTGGACACTGACGGACGTGAGAACCTGTCTTTCATCGTTTACTCACTTCCCCGAAGGGTTACTCGTGTCGCAGGCCGGAGTCTTCTCTCTCTCAGATTCTGTGGGCAAATAAAGGCGAAACCTGCGAGTCCAATTTTGAGGCGTGGCGTTTGTGTCCTGCTCCAATGGCTCTCTCCTTGCCTGCTGCCGAATTAGCCAGTACTCTCATCGCGAGTGTGCTTTATGGAATTTACCTCGTCACCTTTGGAATCACTGCCCGCGTCCTGCTCACAACAGGCGGCTCCGGGCGATGGCGACACCGCTCTGAAATCAACTGGATAGTAGTCACGGTCGCCGCCGTGATGTTCGTGAACGCCACACTGGATCTCTCCATTAACATGAATACGCTTGTGGAAGCCTTTGTGGTATACACGGGCCCTGGCGGCGCGGAACATGTTTTTGGTCATCCATCAAACTGGCAAAACATTACCGAGGTTGGTGAATCATGGCTGATTCTCTGCCCTTGCTCATCATTGTCGAGTAGAGTTACTGTGTCTTCTCGCAATCACTCCTCGGCGACGCTCTATTGGTATGCGTAACAAACCTGGCTGGTTTCTGTTTATCTTTTCATCATTTCGCAGATATACCGATGCTGGTATCTTTGGTCGAAGTCGTGGCTCGTAATCGCGCTGCCGATGTGTGCATGGCTTGCAAATCTTGCATGCACAATCCTGATCCTGGTGCTTCAATCACAACTTGACGAAGGACAGGTTAATTCGGGGAAGATGGTCACCTTTGGTCTCGTATTTTTTTCCTTGACCATATGCATGAACATCTTCGCAACATGTATGCAATTACTTTTCTATCTCAATTGTCGTTCAGCTGACCCCGCCGTTCTCAAGCTTTCATCATATTGCGCATTTGGCGCGTGGAAAAAGAGAACAAGAAATTTCGACTGCGCGGAGACTCAGCTCATAGCCAACCCCCGAGCGTGCTCAGTCGGGCAATGCGCAACATAGTGGAATCTGGGATGATCTATACCGTTGCCTCCATCATCGAGCTCGCCGCCTTCTCATCTGGGAGTACCCTCAATTATCCTGCAAGTGGTTTCGTGAGTCAAGTCTCTGTGCTTTATTGTGACATTCTCATTTCAGGTCTCCAGGAATTCCATAGTATCGGAATTACATTCAATCTAATTATCATTCGCGGAGTGCGCGGAGCCCGGGAAGACGCGACGATTGCCTCCACCGCAGTCCGGTTTCGTAGCGCGGCAACCATTAACAATGTAACGTCCACGGGCGTAGGGCTCGGCGATAAGAATGACACGACGGATAACAAGACGGATGTTTTTGTTCTTTCAGCCCTCCAGACGAATTCAGACTCTGTTGTTTCTGCTGGAGCGGTCTGAGGTCCCGGGTAACGATAAGGTTTGATGAAACTCAGATATTTGGAATAGTACGGCTCTATGTAGTATTATATTTATTGGTTCCATCGGTTTCCCGCTCAGGCCAATTTATGCAGTACGTTACAGGCTGTCAATATTACAGAGCGGAGCTATATATAATGGGAATCAGAAGGACCCTCGCGGTATCGCGCCGTGGTATAGCCTTCCCATACAAGGAGTGAGGTAACATGTTCGTTGCCGTGAAAGTGCTCGTGACTTGGCCGTGTCTCTGGAATCTTCCTATTCAAAGAATGAATGGGCTCCTCCTCCGATGCCGATTCCCCATTCTACTAGAACGCAAATATAGCGGCGTGGGATTGACACACATCCCATCATCCATCACACTCAATCAAATGGAATCCCATTCGCTGGGAGGCTACTTAATCACCAGTCCGGAAAAGTGTTCTTTCCCATCTTACCAAAAGTTTTAATTGACCGCACAAAATACAAAGGTCCAAATTCAGAACTTGAAGGTGCGTCATGTTATCTAGTGAATTCAGTTGATTTCTCTCGTTGCTTTTGATTGGGTAGTAGCAGGAATACTTGGACATGACCGATATTCAAAAACGGAAGTTCCGCGACGTACATTTTATAACTTCCTCTCGGATTAACTGCCGTTGTGTTTCAATAAAAATGGTGGCTGCCATTTTTTGCTTCAGAGAGGTCACCTAGTGAAAATGGACGTAGTAGCTTCGTTGCACTTAGGAACGGTCATTTGAGGCTGTGATTACGCGGGATTTTGTTCATGCACCTCGGGCTCGTCAAGATTGATTTCATTACAGCCGTTCCGGAAAGTAATGGGAATGTCAATTTTTTTTCGCCGTGTCCTCGATTTGGAAATTCCAAACGGATATTACTTTCCGGAACGACTGTAATTGCCTTATTTGGAAACGTGGCCGTATTTGCGTTTGTGGACGCACTCCCTCTTTTGGACATGTCGCGGCTCCGTCTGACAACCACCACGAGATCCTATACGTGAGTCGATGTAGGCTTTCAATGACTCGTGAGACGACATCAAAAAGGCTTTCCAGTGGTATCATGCCCCAAAAAGCAAGAAATGCCGAGAACGCCGACAACGGGAAGACGACAGCGGGTACCTCAAAACATATACCGAGGCCTCCAAAGCCAAAGGCAGCTCGACCCACGCATTGCAAGTTCCGAATATGATGGCGCGCTCTTCTCTGATTCCTAATCTTTCAGTCCTTTCTCTGCCGCTGGTAGGCCGCTTCAGCCAAGTGGCTTTTCATGCTTTGTAAACAACGATACAGGGACATCACCCAGGGCTCAGGGAGCGGATCCGAGAGTTCCACCAGAGCCTCCTGACTTCGGGAGGTTCTACGACACCCGACGTCGTTGCCATCGAGGGGCTGGACCGCTCCATTCTCGTCGATCCGAGGAGGCTTCATTTCACTATCGGCGTGATGACGCTTACCTCCAAGGATGAATCGGAAACATCTAAAACCAAGACCTTGAGGGACGCGATCTCTCTCCTGCACTCGCTCGCTCCAGAGATCAATGAGATAGCTGGGCAACCAGTCGTTCTGCCGTTAGATAAAATGGGGGTCTTGAAGACCAAGCGCCAACAAGCAGGCGTGTTATACGTCGGCCCTGCAGATGAAACCAACGAGTCTGCTATCAAACTTGGCCGCATTTTCGGTAAATCCACTTCTACAAGCTGCTCGTCCTGAGGCCTGATGACCCACCTGCACCATCAGATCTTGTCGCCCAAAGATTCCGCGTTGAGGGCTTCATCAAAGAAGAATCTCGTCCCTCAGTGGTTAGAGTCCGTTTATTCAACTCGACGGATGTCTAACCGCAATGCGACAGCTTCATTGTACCCTCATCAACGCGAGCCACCGAAAGCCGCGTCGCATGCCCCGCACATTTTCATATCGCGAAATATTCGATCGAGCCACTGTAGAGGCAACATCGCCAGGCCCGTCGGAGATCCCACGCCTACCCTCAGATTTAACCAGTACGACCAACTTGAAACCGGAGGCCTCAGTCCAGCAAGAGCGAGAAGTCAGGGTTGACTTTGGCGCGTGGGCCGTCTCCGAAATCCAGCTGTGCCAAATGGGGAGCCATGGTCCGGAGAACGAGTATGTCAGCTGTGCCTCCATCCCTCTTGAAGCAAATTGAAAGCCTCTGGCGCTGCACGGATTATTTTATTTTATTGACTCGCCTCGTGCGTTATGCACCTTTGTTGACGTCCCGGCGTTCTCCTTCACCTCCATCATCCAAACACAGCCCATGGATGGCTTCGGCCCACTTTCTTTCCAGCCGCTCATACAGGATGCCTTCACCCTGAGAAATTAAAACACAGACTGGGAAACAATGCTGGTTGCTTCCCCGTCCGAGCCTAACTTATTCCGATTGGCCATTACCCAGCATTCGATAGATCCAGCGGGGAGCGATGCCCTCTTACTGCAATATCGAGCCTTATGGGTCAACTGTGTCGTCTTCAAGCAATGCGCACAGGTAATGTGTTCCGCCATTTTGCTCGCAACGATCTAGAGACGGAATGGATGCGCTAGCGCGAGCCCCGATTTGCGGCGAAGCACATCCTCATCGGCTCATCCAACACCTGCTCTATGGCACCCGGTCTACACGATGCACGCCGATACTGTGCGCAGGAGTTGAATCTTGGACGGATCGTGCTTCAATCTGCTCAAATCCGTTTGTTCCAGGACGACCTCAGGGCTCCAGAGGAGCCCAGATATGTATTCTCGGTGCGGTGGAGCAGCGACGGTCAGCCTCACCCAGGGAAAATTTGATCCTTGCGAGGATTCACGTCCTGGAACGAACCTGATCTGTAGACCATGATGGACCCGACTGACCATACTTACCACACAGGCCATGTCCTCCACACTTTTCTGGGCCTCGAGTTCCCGGAAATCAAGGTAGAGAAACATCGTACGACGAAGGGCCCGGAGCCAGGTCCGGATAATGGCTTTCTGGAGCAATTCTTGGGTCCTGCCAGGGGACCTGAATAAACACATCGAACGTAAGGCCCATTGCTCTGAATCCTCAGTGCATCGGATATGCTAAAGCGCACAACGGTGGCGACAAGTTCCCCCGGTGCAAGAAATACGGAGAGATGGATGACCCCGACTCTTCCTCTTCCGCAAGTGCCGCGAGAAGCCATGAAAACCGGGGACCGACAGAGCCTCGTGGCAACCATGGCGCACTTTCTCTGCTGGATACCGGGACCATATGCGACCCGAATTTTCGCAGGGGATGGATGCCCGGCGCCAGGTTATTCTCGACGGATAGTACGTGCACTGAGTTTAATCTACGAAGATCCAGGACTCGACTTGGAGGTAGTGCTTCTAAATGAAATCGTGTGGCGCCAATGTTGCAGCCCGGTGCTAGTCATGATACGTGCGAGGATTACGCGAATCTATAATACCATCCCTACCCTCTCATGCCCCATCAACCTCGACACTGACCGTCTCCCCAATCGCGCACACCCCGAACGCGCCCTCCTTCAGCCCCGCCTTGGCGCACTCCTCCGCGAGCAGCACGGGCGGCTCAAGGATGTCTTCCGTCGTGAGGACCCACGCGCTGCAGGATTATTAGCGAGTATCGGGCAGGAAAGCGAGCCGTGAACGCACCCCCAATGCATCCCCAGCGCGCGCCGGGCGCGCACGTCGCGGAAGATGGCGACGCTGTCGCGCGGCGCGCAGTGGATCGGCGACATGAAGCGCCGTGGGGCGTACGCGCTGCTCGTCTCGTCAGCACACACAAACCGCCGCGAAAGGGGACGCACCCGATGGGGATGAGCGCGAGGTCGAAGGCGCCCCAGCGCTCGCCGACCTCCTTGAAGGCGGGGCACACGGGGAGCGTGTCGGGCCCGTCGTCCGTCGAGGAGGGGACGCTGCGGTACCCGGTGTCGCCCGCGAAGTACACGCGCGGCGGCGGCGGCGCGTCGGTGGAGGGGACGCCCTCGACGACCCACCCGCCCCACAGGCTCTTGAAGCGGTCGAGGATCCCGCGGCCGGTGAAGTGCTGCCCGGGCGAGAAGGTGACGTCGAACTCGACGGTGTGCGAGGGCGAGACGGCGGTGCGCACGCGGCGGGCGTCCCACCAGTCGAGGCAGTGCACGCGCTCATCGGGGACATGGTGGCTGTGGAAGTACGCCTCGTTCCCGAGGGGCGCGAAGACATGGGGGGCGGGGCTGCGGGCGAGGAGGTTGGTGAGGGACGCAGTGTCCATGCTGGAGATGAATCAGTATTGGGCGAGGGGAGAAGAGCGGGGCGCACTGGTCGTAGTGGTTGTGCGAGATGACGATGGCGTCGATCTCAGGTATGTCCTCCAGGCGGCAGGGTGGCGCTGAATTATACTTACTGTCAACAGAGTGTCGAAAGAATTAGTCCAAAGGACTTACGTGTAAATCGTTTCGGACCCATGAAGTGGCTGGGCGAGCAGCGGTCGCTGAACACGGGATCGAAGAGGATCCGCGCGCCGCGTACGCCGGCGGTAGCTGACGGCAGCTCGACGAGGAAGCAGGCGTGCCCGAGCCACGTCGCCTTGATCTTGTGTGCATTCTCCGCGACGAGCGCCGGGTCGGCGCCCCATGTGGGCTCCTGGATGGGAATCTGGGCGATCGTCTCCTTCGACGGGTCCCGCATCCCCAGCGATACGGCAGAGATCTAGAAGGGTTAGCAAGGGATTTCCGCAGAGTCGTGCTCCGCACCTCGACAAAATCCTTCGCGCTGTGGCTCCTGAAGCTGGGCCATGGATTCACAAACTGCGTGGGTCTGTCGTGCACCCAGTGGCTTGGCTTGCCTAATTTTTCGCGCTCCACGCGGGAAGAGGCCTGGGCGGATGTTTCTGACACTTGGATGGTAGGGGTGGCCATGGGATTTACTGACTGGAAGTGCAATGAGTTAATGTTGCTATGAATCGCGGCCGTCAACGGGTACCGAAGAGAGACTCCGGGCGGGGGGAGATTGGGTCATCGTTCTTGACAAATATATTCTGGATGATCGCCGATCTCTGCCGATCCACCTCAAAGCCATCTGCATTCTGAGCGAGTTGGAGTTGTATGAGGGTAGGTTCTGTGGTAACTAGGCCGCGAAGCCTTACCACTGCTAGTAATGTGAGGTAGGCAGTTCGACGGGAGAGAAAGGTGTGATACCAGGGGGCCGTGTAACTACGTGGTGAAGAGAAGGGAGCGGCAGGGAGCGGCTGCTCGTGCATAGCTTCAATCGGGCTTGTCCGCCTCTGGCCGCCCATCACTCTCCTAAGGACTCCCGCGCATATCACCTTGCCACTTCCAGACTCTTGGGCGTTGAAACGAATTTCTGCTTTCGCCTGGGTCCGACTGCTCATGGGCCTCTGATACGCAGCTTCACGCACTCGGAGACTAACATGATGCTGGTCACCAGAAAATAATTAAAACGCCTCATCATTCGGAGTCGGAGCAAGGAATTTCGCGGGCGGCGTTGTAGCGGCACGGCACCGACTCGGCCGCTGCTTATAACAACGTTAGCAACTTGTTTGACTTATAGCAGATTCCATGACCATCCAAGTTTCAGAAACCTCCGCCCAGGCCTCTTCCCGCGCCGAACGTGAAAAACTAGGCAAGCCGAGTCATTGGGTGCACGATAAACCCACGCAATTTGTGAATCCATGGCCGAGCTTCAGGAATCACACCACGAAGGATTATCTCGAGGTGAGGAGCACGACTCTGCTGAGATCTCCTACTAACCTTTCTAGATCTCTGGCGCATCCCTAACGTCGATGACGAGGATGGCGGGGCCATCCAAGGCCTCCATTGCCCAGATTCCCATTCAGAAGCCCACATGGGGCGCCGACCCGGCGCTCGTCGCGGAGAATGCGCACAAGATCAAGGCGACGTGGCTCGGGCACGCCTGCTTCCTCGTCGAGCTGCCGTCATCTACCGCCGGCGTCCGCGGCGCGCGCATCCTCTTCGATCCCGTGTTCAGCGACCGCTGCTCGCCCAGCCAATCGATTGGTCCGAAGCGGTTTACACGCAAGTCCTTTGGACTAATTTACGACTCTGTATTGACACTATGATCCAGCGCCACCTTGCCGCCTGGAGGACGTACCTGAGATCGACGCCATCGTCATCTCGCACAACCACTACGACCAGTGCGCTCCGCTCTTCTCCCCTCGCCCAATACTGATTTATCTCCAGCATGGACACGACGTCCCTCACCAACCTCCTCGCCCGCAGCCCCGCCCCCCACGTCTTCGCGCCCCTCGGGAACGAGGCGTACTTCCACAGCCTCCATATCCCCGTAGAGCGCGCGCACTGCCTTGACTGGTGGGACGCGCGCCGCGTGCGCACCTCCATCTCCCCCTCGCACGACGCGATTGAGTTCGACGTCACATTCACGCCCGGGCAGCACTTCACCGGCCGTGGGCTCCGCGACCAGTTCAAGAGCCTGTGGGGCGGGTGGGTCGTCGAGGGCGTCCCCTCCGAGTCCGCCAGCGCCCCGCCGCCGCCACGCGTGTACTTCGCGGGCGACACCGGGTACCGCAGCGTCCCCTCCTCGACGGACGACGGGCCCGACACGCTCCCCGTGTGCCCCGCGTTCAAGGAGATCGGCGAGCGCTGGGGCGCCTTCGACCTCGCGCTCATCCCCATCGGGTGCGTCCCCTTGCGCGGGTGGTTTGTGTGTGCTGACGAGAAGAACAGCGCGTACGCCCCGCGGCGCTTCATGTCGCCGATCCACTGCGCGCCGCGCGACAGCGTCGCCGTCTTCCGCGACGTGCGCGCCCGGCGTGCGCTGGGGATGCATTGGGGGTGCGTTCACGGCTTGCTTTCCTGCCCGATACTCGCTAATAATCCTGCAGCGCGTGGGTCCTCACGACGGAAGACATCCTCGAGCCGCCCGTGCGGCTCGCGGAGGAGTGCGCCAAGGCGGGGCTGAAGGAGGGCGCGTTCGGGGTGTGCGCGATCGGGGAGACGGTCAGTGTCGAGGTTGGTGGGGCATGAGAGGGCAGGAAGGCAAGGGGACGGTATTGTAGATTCGCGTAATCCTCGCATGTATCATGACTAGCACCAGGCTGCAGCATTTGATTTCATTTAGAAGCACTACCTTCAAGTCGAGTCCCGGATCTTCGTAGATTAAATTCAGTACTATTTGTTGAGGATAACCTGGCGCCGGGCATCCATCCCCTGCCAAAATTGCAGTTTGGGTCGCTTATGGTCCCGATATCCAGCAGAGAAAGTGCGCCATGGTTGCTACGAGGCTCTGTCGGTCCCCGGTTTTCATGGCTTCTCGCGGCACTTTCGGAAGAGGGCCAGCACCTCGGGGTCGGGGACGTCCATCTCCCAGCACTTCTCGCATCGGGGGGGGACTTGTCGCCGCCGTCGTGCATCCGATGTAGGAGCAATGGGCCTTGCAGTTGCCCGTGGGTTCCTTCGGGTCCCCTGGCAGGACCCAAGAATTGCTCCAGAAAGCCGTTACCCGGACCTGGCTCCGGCCCTTCGTCTTACGATGTTTCTCTACGATTTCCGGGAACTCAAGGCTAAGAAAAGATCGGATAGCGTGGAGTGGGTGGTAAGTATGATCAGTCTGGTCCATCATGAAACCTACTTACACGGTCCAGGACGAGAATCCTTGCAAGGCTCAATTTTTCCATCGCTGGGTGAGGCTGACCGTCGCTGATCTACCGCAACGAGAAAACATACCTGGGTTCCTCTGGAGCCCTGAGATCGTCCTGGAAGAAACGGATTTGAGCAGATCGAGCACGATCCGTCCGTCTCCTCGAAGGCGGGAAAGATTCAACTCCTGGGCACAGTATCGGCGTGCATCGTGTAGGCCGGGTGCGATAGAGCAGGCGTCGGATAAGCCGATGAGTATGCGCTTCGCCGCAAATCGGGGCTCGCGCTAGCGCTCATCCACTTCGTCTCCAGATCGTCGCGAGCAAAGTGGCGGAACACATCACCTGTGAGCATTGCTTGAAGACGACACAGTTGACCCATAAAGCTCGATATTGCAGTAAGACTCTAAGAGGGCATCCCTCCCCGCTGGATCTGGGTATCGGCCAATCGGAATAAGTTAGACTCGGACGGGGAAGCAAGCAGCATCGTTTTCCTGTCTGGATTTTAATTTCTCAGGTTGAGAGCATCCTGTATGAGCGGCTGGAGAAGAAAGTGGGCCGAAGCCATCCACGGGCTGTGCTTGCGAGGGACGGATGGTGGAGGTGAACGAGAAAGCCAGGATGTCAACAAAGGTGCATAACGCACGAGGCGAGTCGATAAAATAAAATAATCCGTGCAGCGCCAGAGGCTTTCAATTTGCTTCAAGAGGGATGGAGGCACAGCTGACATACTCGTTCTCCGGACCATGGCTCCCCATTACGCACAGCTGGATTTCGAAGACGGCCCACGCGCCAAAGTCAACCCTGACTTCTCGCTCTTGCTGGACTGAGGCCTCCGGTTTCAAGTGGGTCGTACTGGTTAAATCTGAGGGTAGGCGTGGGACGGAGGGGCCTGGCGATGCTGCCGCTACAGTGGCTCGATCGAATATTTCGCGAGATGAAAATGTGCGGGGTATGCGACGCGGCTTTCGGTGGCTCGCGTTGATGAGGGTACAATGGAGCTGTCGAATTGCGGTTAGACATCCGTCGAGTTGAAAAAACGGGCTCTAACCACTGAGGGACGAGATTCTTCTTTGATGAAGCCCTCAACGCGGAATCTTTGGGCGACAAGATCTGGTGGTGCAGGTGGGTCATTAGGCCTAAGGACGAGCAGTTTGTAGAACTGAATTTACCGAAAATGCGGCCAAGTTTGATAGTAGACTCGTTGGTTTCATCTGCAGGGCCGACGTATAACACGCCTGCTTGTTGACGCTTGGTCTTCAAGACCCCCATTTTATCCAACGGCAGAACGACTGGTAGTCCAGTTATCTCGTTGATCTCTGGGGCGAGCGAGTGCAGGAGAGAGATCGCGTCCGACAAGGTCTTGGTCTTGGATGTTTCCGGTGCATCCCTGGAGGTAGGCGTCATCACGCCGATAGTGAAATGAAGCCTCCTCGGATCGATGAGAATGGAGCGGTCTAGGCCCTCAATGGCAACGACGTCGGATGTCGTACACCGCCGTTTGTAAAAAATGTACTAAAAATGTTTTGTGGCCAATGTTTGTCGAAGCTTGCTTGGACATTCTCAAAATACGACAAGGTCAATCCCAAAAGGCTTTTTTGAGAGCGAATGTTTCTGAAATGTCGAAACTAACATTTTCACCAGGTTGCACTGGATGTTAATTAAATCTGGGTCACAACAATTGCAAAATGGTGATATAAATGTTGCATTTGAGTCAAAGATTGTATTTTTCAGACTACGTAGCGGTCCATTATATCCCAAATAGTTCGTCGTATTCGTCCTGCACAGCTCATCAAATCTCAGTGGGAACATGGAAAGACTTTCAAAAATGTTACATTAGGCAATAACGAGATACAGAATACATATAGAAGGAACACATGGATAGCAGATGGGGAATTGTGAATACAACATACCGAGGATGCTTCCCGATACCCAAATACAACTGCTGCGAGAGCGCCGGAGGACGCAACGGCCACATTAATACACTGCATGGATGTCAGATGTGAATGAACGCACAACACAGGGAGACTCACCGCTTTGGGGCCGATGCACAGTGCCAGTGTACTCGGGTGCAGCATTGAAGGTACGGGGGGAAGCCAAGGTTGAGAGGGTTGCGCGGGAATAGCTTTACGTAACTTGATTTCCAAGACTCGAAAAGACAAGCTTGATTCTAGCGGTGCCGGCTGATCTTGCGCCTTGAAGACAAAGCCAAGCATGAATATGAGGCTTGAGGAAGGAGGGTTCAGTGAGTGCAGAAAGAGATTTTGAGGTGATTTTGAGGACATCTTGCGAGGGGGAGGGACTGGATTGACGACTCGGGAACTCAGCTGGCAGGTGGCAGGCTGCCAGCATACAGATTGCGCGAGGGACGTATCTGTACAGTTTAGAGCTGCCAGAGAAGATTCTCCAGGTCGTCGGCAATGGCTGGGGATGCAGGAATGAAGGGGACGTTCGGGGGGACATGAGGAAAGGGAGCAAGAAAATCGTACGATGTTTGTTGACACCACCAAACAAGCACGTAATCGACACGTGCATCGGACTTTGAAACGGACTTATCAATTTTCGACTGTCTGCCATGTTCCCCAGAACACATCCCCTTTGCATTACAGACCTCTTTTTGCTCTCTTTGAACCTTGCTTGTGCTTTATGGGTACTAGTCCCCGCGTCGGCCCAAAATCCGGAATTTCTTTGCCTACCGAGTGCTACTGATCCGCGCATACCGGGTATCAGACGCTACTGATCCTGGGGCAGCGGCTACACAGCTATCCCGGCTTTCGTCGGAATTTGACGGGAAAAATAACCGTTGGAATCCAATGGTTTTTTTTTGGTTAGCTACTGGCCAAGACCGCAGGGCTACCAGGCCTACCGGCGCTTGACCGGCGCTTCAAATATTAGGTGCAGGCAATGTAGTAATTTTTTTTTTTCCTGATGAAGGGACTCGACGCAACCACCATGACATTCAAGTTTCTTTTACTCTCAGAATATACCGAAGCATGTTCATATTAAGACCAACCTCCTTGTTAGCTAATTCTGTGTGGGCACTGGGCCGTAAATATATATGTCCGGCATTTCGTGAATATTTTGAGAACCTCAGTCAAATGCTCTGGGAATGTTTTGCGCCAAATGTGTCCAGAATGTGTCCATTAATATTTTCAGCATATCTCACATAATATTTCAGGAGTATTCGGGCCAAATATTTCAGAAATAAAGGTCTCGAATGGTGGTGTAGAGCCTTTCGGAGCCAGGAGGTTCTGGTGGAACTCTCGGATCCGCTCCCTGAGCCCTGGGTGATGTCCCTGTGCAGTGTCGCTGTTTACAAAGCTGAAAAGCCACTTGGCTGAAGCGGCCCACCAGCGGCAGAGAAAGGACTGAAAGATTGGGAATCAGAGAAGAGAGCGCCATCATATTCGGAACTTGCAATGCGTGGGTCGAGCTGCTGTTGGCTTCGACTTTGGAGGCCTCGGTGTATGTTTTAGGGGAGTCTGAGTGCCCGCTGTCGTCTTCCCGCCGTCGGCGTTGTTCTCGGCGTTTCTTGCTTTGGAGGGCATGATACCACTGGAGAGCCTTTTTGATGTCGCTTCACGAGTTATTGCAAGCGTGCATCGACTCACGTATAAGATCTCGTGGTGGTGGTCAGACGGAGCCGTGACATGTCCAAAGAGGGAGTGCGTCTACAAACGCAAATACGGCCACCTTCCCACATAAGGCAATTAATGAAAGCAATCTTGACGAGCCCGAGGTGCATGAATAAAACCCCGCGTAATCACAGCCTCAAAGGACCGTTCTGCGCTCAACTTGAGTTAAACGAGGCTACGTCCATTTTTACGCGGTGACCTCCCAAGCACAGAAAATGGCAGCCACTCTTCTTTGTTGAAACACAACGGCAGTTAATCCGAGAGGAAGTTATAAAGTGTACGTTGCGGAATGTCCGTTTCGGTCATGTCCAAGTATTCCTGCCGTTACGGAATCAAAAGAAAAGACAAAAAATCAACTAAATTTACTGGATAACACGACGCACCTTGGACCTTTGTATTTTGTGCGGTCAAGTACAACTTCTGGTAAGATGGGAAAGAACACTTTTCCGGGCTGGTTATTAAGTAGCCTCCTGGCGAATGGAATCCCAGTTGATTGAGTGTGATGGACGATGGCCATGGGATGTGTGTCAATCCCAAGCTGCTATATTTGGGTTCTAGTAGAATGAGTAATCGCCACCAGAGGAAGAGCGCATTCATTCTTTAAATAGGAAGATTCCAGAGACACGGCCAAATCACGAGCACTTTCACGGCAACGAACATGTTATCCCGCTCCCTATGTAGGAAGGCTATACCACGGTGCGATACCGCGGGGATCCTTATGATTCCCATTATACATAGCCTCGATATGTAATATCGACAGACTGTACCGTACTGCATAATTTGACCTGAGCGGGAAACGGATGGAACCGATAAATATAATACTACATAGAGCCGTCACTGTTCCAAATATCTGAGTTTCATCAAAACCTATCGTTACCCGGGATCTCAGACCGCTCCAGCAGAAACAATAGAGTCCAAATTCGTCTGGAGGGCTGAAAGAACAAAAACATCCGTCTTGTTATCCATCGTGTCATTCTTATCACCGGGCCCTGCGCCCGTGGACGTCATATTGTTACCAGTTGCCACCGTACGAAAATGGATTGCGGCGGAGGCAATCATCGCGTCTTCCCGGGCTCCGCGCAGTCCGCGAATGATAATTAGATTGAATGTAATTCCAATACTGTGGAATTCCTGGAGACCTGAAATGAGAATGCGGCAATAAAACACCGAGACTTGACTCACGAGAGCACTGACAGGATAATTAAGGGTACTCCCAGATGAGAAGGCGGCGAGCTCGACAATAGAGGCGACGGTATAGATCATCCCAGATTCCACTATGTTGCGCATTGCCCGACTGAGTACGCTCGGGGGTTGGCTATGAGCTGAGTCTCCGCGCAGTCGAAATTTCTTGTTCTCTTTTTCCACGCGCCAAATGCGCAATATGATGAAAGCTTGAGAACGGCGGGGTAAGAAACGACAGTTGAGATAGAAAAGGAATTGCAGACATGTTGCGAAGATGTTCATGCATATGGTCAAGGAAAAAAATACGAGACCAAAGGTGACCATCTTCCCCGAATTAACCTGCCCTTCGTCAAGTTGTGATTGAAGTACCAGGATTAGGATTGTGCATGCAAGATTTGCAAGCCATGCACACACCGGCAGCGCGATTACGAGCCACGACTTCGACCAAAGATACCAGCATCGGTAAATCTGCGAAAGAATATGAGAAAAACGGAGACCAGGTTTGCCAAGCATACAGACCAATAGGCCGTCACCGAGCAGGGACTGGGTGAAGACACAATAACTCTAATCAACAATTATGAACAAGGGCAGGGAACTAGCCGTGATTCACCAACCTCGGTAACGTTTGACCAGCTTGACGCATGAGCAAAAACATGTTCCGCGCCGCCAGGGCCCGTGTACAGCAGGAAGGCCCCCACAAACAGGTTCATGTTAAGGGAGAGATCGAGTGTGGCGTTCACGAACATCACGGCGGCGACGGCGACTACGATCCAGTTGATTTCAGAGCGTTGTCGCCATCGCTCGGAGTCGTCTTTTGTGAGCAGGACACGTGCAGCGATTCCAAGAGTAACCAGGTAAATTCCATACATCACACTCGCGATGAAAGTAAGGGCCAATTCGGCAGCAGGCAAGGAGAGAGCCATTAGTGCAGGAAGCAGACCGGGATAAACGAAACCTGCACGCACGATATAGTGACATAGGAAATAGGCTCGAACACGGCACATTCACACGGGCTAGCGGTTAGGCCGGTTAGGGTTTATTAGGGTTTTGGGTTAGAAGTTAGAGGTTAGAGGTTAGGGGATAGGGGCTAGGGGCTAGTGGTTAGTGTTAGTGGTTAGTGCTGGGTTAATGGTTAGTGTTAGGCCCAGGTATCTTGCAATGCTGTTGAAAGTCGGACTTATGAGGGATGGAAACATTGATAGCAGTTCAAATTTAGAATCAAACCCGACACATTCTAAACCAAAGGCGGCACATTGAGCTAATGTGCCGTGCTTTCGTAATGTATCGTGCTGTCGTGTTTCATATATCCTCCAAACAGACGCCCCGCCGTAAGGTGGGGCTCGCAAATTTCGCTTTTGTATTTGCCCGACTCTGAGAGAGAAGATTCTGACCTGCGACACGAGTAACCCTCTACGGAAGTGAGTAAATGTGGAACACATAAATGATGAAAGACGGGTTCGCCTGAGAGAGAAGATTCCGGCCTGCGACACGAGTAACCTTCTAATATAGAACACGTAAATGATGAAAGACGGGTTCACACGTCCGTCAATGTGCAAATGCATTGGGATCTTCTCCTAAAAAAGGCCCGCCGATTGTATTTAGTATGGCCGGGGCCTTACTGCCATTGTTCCTAGATAACCCTGGCAAGAACACCTTGTGCATTCTTCGGAGCATCGATACAAAACACTAATTGAAGCCGTTGTCTAGTGGTCTTCGGAGCTTTCGAGGAGTCGTATCTAGAAGGGTGGAAACTGTGGAAATCTGATGGGTACCATTATTCAAAGGGTGTCATCCCAACCGTCTTTCGCATAGCACACCGCCAGATTGAGAGGTTGTCTAAGTACAGTCATGCGGAGCAAATGCGACGGTTCTTAATTCGCCCCGAAACTTCGAATAAGGGCCAAATAAGGGCAGTGCGCAGTGTAGATTCTGTAGAACTACTACATGGGAGCACAGTGGCAGTGACCTACGTCACCTTAGTGCACCCTGAATCAGTTGTCAGTCCATCGCCTGGTTCCATCTTTGTTCCATCTCCCGCACGATGCCCCTCGCACTTTCATTGGCAATGGTGCACGGATTTTTTGGTCGGCATCCATTTACATAGAACCCTTCTACAGAAGACCGCTGGATTTACGCTGTCACCTTTACCAACGGAAACCTTCGTGTCAGTCCAGAACCGCGTGATAGCTTCCAAATAGCTTCACTCCTAGTCCTGTGGTTACCGCGCCATCACAGTAGGCTGCCAGGATTATTATATAAGCATCCGTTTTGGGAAACCACGTGCTCCCTCCTTCGACGCGACTTCACTCGTTCGGACGCGACGAAACTTGATTGGGCCGTCCGATGGGGCATTAAATCAATCCTGTGGTTACCGCGCCATCACAGTAGGCTGCCAGGATTATTATATAAGCATCCGTTTTGGGAAACCACGTGCTCCCTCCTTCGACGCGACTTCACTCGTTCGGACGCGACGAAACTTGATTGGGCCGTCCGATGGGGCATTAAATCAATTTATATATATCAAAAATGGTGAGAAAACACCCCGCTCCCAAATTTCCTGAAGAACGTCGAATAGGAGGCTGACCTCGGGCTTTGCCGAGGAATTCTTACGAAATGTCAAGGGGACTTGGAAAAAAGTTCTCCCGGGACTGGCAGAGCATTGAGAACTATTTAAACTCAAGCAGTCTCAAAATTCGCGTTGAATGGCGCAAGACAAGCACAAGACGCGTGAAATAAATGAGTTGTGTGGTCGTGCATCGTCCATCATTACATAATAAGATGGGAAGCCGCTTATTTGACGCGGTAACTAACAGACTACAACGAGCGAGGAACGAGCGTGTTTACGTTGTAGCGTCTGTCTAGAGAGACTACTTCACTCCATCTCCATTTCCATCTCCATCTCCATCAAAGACATTCCGGAAACGAGCATCCGGTCTTCCCGGAGAAGGCAGCACATGGATATCAAAGTCAGTGGCTCGTTTGCGAACCTGGGTTAGCTAAATTAAACCACAAGAAGTGTGGATTTCCCAGTGCTAGGGCTGCCGCCCGTTGCCGTCGCCACGGGCCGACGGCACCCGTTGAACGGGTGCCGTGCCCGTTCCGTCAGCCATTTTTCGTCGATCAAGACGGCACGGCCACGGTACGGGTAGGGCCCGTGTTCACCCGTGGAAAAACGGCCGTCGCGGCCGTGTCGACGGGTCCCTACAGGTTCCAAAACAAAATGAATTAAATGAATCCGGCAGCTGCCGTCTGCCTCCGCGAGCCATCTATGATGATCTCTTATCGCGGCCATCAATTAATTGAGCGTGTCGCTGTCGGCGATCACTCCGGTTAGATGGGTTTTGACCTCGAGTTCAACTTTTGTCCATCTCCTTCTCGCTTGTACCTGTTAGTGCGCAGTGGCACGCACCGCTGGACACGCATTCACGCGCCATTTCTACCCAAACACTTGCTCTGCTACTTACCCTTGTTCTGCTACGCACGTTAGCTTATATTTTGGCCTGCTGAGTGCTCGCGCATCATGTTATCGCCGCTGTTCCTGGAGGCTGAAATTGCTGCGCATCAATGGAATTACTAGCTCACCTTGTGCACATGGATTTTTGTGGGCAAATATCATCCATTCGCCTTGGCTGCATCTCTCCATGGATCTTTCATAATTCTGTTTATGCCATCGGGCAGCTTTGGACCCACAAAAAAATCTGAGAATGGCTGTTTTTCGCGACAGACCGTGTTATTTGGCTCACAACTGCTTATACCACCCATACATATCTCCTAGTGTTCTTTGAGGGCCTGCACTATCATGAAAATCACCCAAATGCATTTTTGTGGGCCGTCAATAGCCATGATACCACTAACGACAGTGCCGTTGACCGTGCCGTCCCGTCAGACATCTGGAACTGCTCTCAACGGGCCGTGCAGACACGGCCCGTGTCTGTGGGAGACCCGTCGAATCGACGGCCGTTGCCGTCGCGGGCACGGGTGGCAGCCCTAGCACTGCCCTGCGAATTCGCTCACTCGACTCAGAAGTTGAACGCGCGTGTTGATAGTTTATGCCAGAAAGAATCGGAAGTATCTTATTCTCCAGGTAATTGTCCATTAGTACTAGTTATTGTGAGCACCATTGGTGCTTTGAGGCACCAAGGCCTGCAGCAGAGCTTCGATCCGAACCAGTCGCTGCTCCAGGGCAACAATTTTATTTGCGTCCTCGTCCATCCTCCGGACCAAACGCTGCTCAACCTGATGAAGATGGCCTAATTCAATCGCTCCTGCTGCAACACTTGCATTGTCATCCGCCGATAGTTTCACTTGTGATGACGCCTCGCTCGTAGGAGTGTCAATCCTGATCAGGAGGTGTAAGAGATTGTGAGCGCTGGACTCGAGTACTTGGTTCCGATAGCGCTTCTGGTAGTCCCAGGGATATAGGTCATCGATTATGGTCTCGCATGCAGCGCAGACGAACGTATCGCGATCTATGTTTTTGAAGTTAGGATCCAGTTTTGTCCGGGGCTTTACGGATGACCTACGTTTACAGTCTATGCAATACCAACATGGGGCAGAAACCTTTTGGTGGCATATAAGACAACTCAACATTATCTTTTCGTCGCTACTGTTATCGAATTCGGAGTCTGATTTTGGGGTGCTGTCGGCCGAGTCTTCGTTCGAGGAAACGAGCAGAGGCGATGGTGAGGGCGCGGTATTGGACAGGACATCGTGAAGCATGTCGCCAACGTTTCCCATCAGCGATTGCATCCTGAGTTCAATCGCAGCAACTGGCATGGGGACGCCAGTCGTCGTGAAGTAGAGCTGCGTGGCCAAATCCAAGTCCTTTATCGCTTTACGCTTGACCGCAGGATAATCTTTGATAAAGAGGGCATCTCTGGTTTTAACCAGGAGATGTGTTGTGGAGTGCGGGATAAGAAGATCGGACCGGACGTCTGACACCGTCACAGACATGCAGGTCTCCTTGGGGTGAAATTCCACGCTGCCAGAATACCCGTCTTTGCTTTCGCACTGAAGACAAAGCACTCTGCTCCGTGAGATCGTGGCAAAACAGGCATCGCAGTAGAGAGCTCTGGAGGAATGTGTGTTAGTACGTATGCAACATCGCCATTGGATATGTTACCCTTGGAGATCACCGACGTGTCCGTACCAAGTATACAGCTTCCAGATTTCGGCGCCCTCTTGCACGGTAAAGGCCCTCGTTAGAGCCCGCATTTCCGTGAGCTCTCCGTCGCAGCGGACTTGCGCGTGCATAAGTACCAGCAACCGCTTCACCATCGTTAGTCGCCTGTAAATATATGCCACAGATGGCTTTTGGCGACGAATCTCGGTCAGGACAGTGGCGATGGCGAAGCTCCATGATGATCTCGCGTCGGGGCGCGGTACCAGGGGCCGATGACACATGACGGTCCCGGTGGGCGCTTTCTTTATGATGAATGTCCCCGTGCGATCTGCGTCAATATCGCTCTCGTACGTCCCGCTAATCACTTGGCGGTCAAGGTCGAAAACACCATGATAGCCGTGCTCGTCGCGATCGCATACCTGCAGAATCTGGACGCTAAATCGGCCGCCCGGATCTGCTGTGGTCGTTACAGTTCCCTCGACAGTCCGCGACACTCGGTCGACTCTGTTTCCCTCTCCATCGAGGGCGATGGTGGTTTCCCCTTCTTCCTCTTGAGTGGACGCTATGAGACGAAGATGGAACATGAAGCTACACGGAGTCTGTGCGTCGAGATAATGGAAACCGAACCAGTCGCCCGAACTGTGCCAACTCCGTCAGAGACCTGCGAACAAATCAAGGGGATAGCATACATAAATGATACGATTTGAGACGCCGAGACGACCACATTCTGTGCGGCACTTGGATGAAAGAATGAGGCTATTTGATCCAACTTTGAAAAAACTGACGCACAGTATTGGAAGCGACGAGTTTTCTTCACTGAAAAAGGCACATGATCAGAATCTCGCACGTCTGTGGACAAAAACCACTCGCGATAATTGTGCCGCGGTCAGTGCCGAGACGTTCACTGCTTGAACAGCATCACTGGGGGGGGCGTTGAACACTCGGAAAAAATCAAGAAAGCAAACGCACATACGATGAAGGTTGCTGCGTCGCGTCTGACGATGTCCGATCCTTCTCATGGATAAGGATCCCTTTTATTTCCTCTGGCTTCAGCGGTACGATCATCTGGATCTGGGTATGACTTGAGGAAATGATCTCGGTGGTGCTGTAGTATTTTTCACTGGTCCAGTCGTTCCACGCAAAATAGTCTGAATGTCGGGTCCATCAGTATTTTCTAAAACTCAAGGAGAAACCCTTTACTCCTGAACTGCGAAGGTTCAAAAAAAAATAAGATCGCGCAAGGTCACGTTTGTGTGAACTCAACTAGACCACACGAAAACCAGTCAAAGTTTTGCTTCATATCCACGACCTGCTGGTGCTTGTAAAAGGCTGTATGGCTCATCATTCGCGCCAGATTCAAATTGGTAGGAATCAAAACGAACCGAGCAGATCAATGTACCGCAGCCACGCCGCCTCAACAACGCTTTGAATTGTGGAGCTATCATCAGCCAGTTCTTCCTCGTTCATTTCCTCGAGCAAGCACAAGTGCATTTTTGCCAGATGGCGTCTCAGAATCACCGCAATAAGCATGAAAATCGACTAGAATGAACATGAGCAATGACAGCGCTGTAATAAGGGGTGCCTACGCGTTCGATGGGGTCTCCTGCGACGACTACATGTACGGTTTCTGACGAATCGATGTCGTAGCGAATCTTCTCCAGTCGGAAACGAAGTTTGGTCTCTTCGTCGTCGATGTAGTCTTTGAATTGGTTGGCAAGCCACTCGGTGCCTTCGTACCGCTGGATAGCACCCGTCAAGCCCGTAACAATCGGCCACGTTTGAGCTATGTAGTTGTTGATGTGCTGTTTATTTCCTGGCATTTGGATGCCAACTTTGTCGCGGATGAGGAGCATCTGAGTGAAGATGTACTCAATCTCAGTGCAGTATTTGGTTGCAAAGATCTGCCATCCTATAGCCCAGTAGGAAATCCAACGGGGCAAACTGGAAGAAACGGTCAGTCGATGTGCAGGGGGCGATGTATGGCTCCTACCTCCAACCACTTCGGCGGCTGCGCGTAAATGCGTTGACCTCGGCGATTGTACTGAAACCTGACGTATCCGGGTCCAAAACCTCTGTTAAAGGGTTAGACATGGACGGAAAGCAGAGAGGCTAATAAATACGCTGGATATTCCGCAGGCGTTGTACTTGAAGATATTCTAGAATCCAACTGTCAGGAAGCGGTGTACCCATTGCTGTTTCAGGATCGTCGGCGTCATCTTGGTCCGCCGGAGAGGAAGGAGGATCTTCGTCGTCATTGATTAGGTGGGTGGTGCTTCTTTCCACTCGTTCAACTAAGTAATCACGGAGAGCCAAAACCAAAGTGCGGGTTTTGGCGCTACCCCGCCAGCCCTAACCGAAACTAAGTCATTTAACTCGCAACAGGACTTCTGCGTACCTGGTCTTTCCACACTTGAAACATGATCTGCGCAATTCGGCGTCAAAGACAGCGGTGGAAAAACAATGAAATTTCGCGCACCTTGTCCTTCAACCGAAGATGCGGCCCACCCTTCAAGATCTTGATCATGCGCTCTCCCTCCTGGTGAATGTCGCCTTTGATATCTTCTCTGAGCAGATGGAAGCTCAGCTCCAGCCGTTTTTGAAAACTTTCCATATTGTCCTGGATCACCGTTGTAATGTCGGTTCGCAATTCCTTGCGCAAGGCGACAGCTTGCAGGGTGAGTTCCTTCGTCTGCGCATCCGGGCCATCGCTTTCGAGCCCTTTGTATTTTTTAACGACCGCTCCGGACGCGGAATGAATGTTATGAGTGACAGTTAACTGGTTTTGGAACTTGATCAGCTCGGCACATTCAGCGTCGTCCGCGATGACTTTATCCATCCCGCCGTGGTGTTTTATCCACGCTTCGATCATGCGGTCTTGTGGCGTTTTGTAGGCCTGAAACTCTTTAGCAAATTGATCGTGCATCCTGGTGGAGATTAGCATCTACATGTTGTGCGTCGCTCGAGCGCTCACTCTTTAATCCTGATAAATGAAGTCAGTAACTACTTGTTCATAGGAAATTCAAGACTTGCATGAGGTGATCCTCTTGAGTTGTGGCCGCCGTATTCAGCGCCAAAGCGAATTGAAGCTCTTTACGCCGGGTCGTGAAGGTGACTTTATACTTCGCAAGCTGATTGCTCCAACTGGACGCTTTGAAGAATTTCATGAGGAGCTTTTCTTTTCCCAACGCATCCAGGCCTGTGGTAGATTCGTAAGGTGCTTGGATTTCAGTGTATAGATGTGGTTGCGTACCGTTATAGCATTCTTGGATGTCCTTTTTCATCTTTTCCCCAAGGGCTGCAAGACGCGTCGAGACAGGCTCTCCGTCGGGTGTCAATTCTTTATCGTCCGGCTGGACACCTACTCCCTTCATTCTGCGACGGTAAATACGTAAGAGGCGTTTCAAACCAAGAGGAACAACGCTCACTCGACGATAACAAGCATGACGTCCTTGATGCATTCGAACAGAGAGGTTCTACTCCTGAGCGAAAGATGAGCGTTGCAGTTAAGTAGGCAGATATCCGAGAGTAAACCTGTCATTATCGCGGCGCTTGAGTTCTTGTTGGTAGGCGAATTGGAAGGGCAGGAATGCCGCTGGAAAATATTAGCTTTTTTTTGTCAGTATCAGGCTTGCATTCGTACCTGCGGCAAAGGGATGAACCTTCGAAAGACCCTCCAGAGTCTTCATGAGGACCGGAATCCCTTTGAGTACCGCATTTCCGAGCACTTTCACTTCTTCATTAGCAGCGACAGTCTTCACCATAGATACCAAGTTATTGGACGACGAGGCTGTCGCGCCTGGCCCCGTAACGTCAGCGGACTGCGTCGGAGTTGTTAAAAGGAACTCGCCAGCCTGATCCTCGATTGTATTCAGAATCTTTTCTGGTTTGGACGAGCCCTCGCGATTGTTTACGCTCTTCCAGATCTTTTCTTCCATCGAAACTGCCGCCACCGTTATCGCGGCGGGGAGCTTCACAGGCTGGCTGTTGGCATCCGGCTGCACGTCAGTGGGCTTTTGCTCTATGCCTCTGGAAGCCGATATTTTCTCGTTCGAAAAACTGGATGGCGAGACTAGAAGGGCTGGTAGAGTCATCCCACGTCGCATCTCCTTCTGGGCGCCTGTCAAGTAATGGGCGCTATCGTCGGCGCCACCGGTTAGAGTTGGCAGAGGAGGAGAAATATCCTGTTCGGAGCCGGACGCTTTGATATTCGGCGAGCTGCGGCGGTGGAAAAGCCGTTTCATCGTTAGGAGATGCGGGGGAAGAGCGAGAAGGCTTCGTGAATACGAGATTCAGCTAAATATAATCCCGCCAAAGCAGTGTCGGCGTACCGAGAATCGCTAATTCTTGAATCAGTTGATCACAAACTTGAATCAGCGCCGGCGGAAATGTGATTGCAAAGTTTAATAAGGTCTTCAAGCGGTTGTTGCAATGCAAGGTTTTCCTGTATAACTTCCTCTAGGCTGGGCTAGTATGCTTCCCTACTTGCCTGGGTGTCATTGACTCAATCTGCCAGCTCCAGATCGGCTCCCGCTAGGATCTAAAATCATTGTGACGCAAGCCGCCCGGAGCCCACGGACGTGAAGATCCAGCTTTCATGTGGTAATCAAATTCGTCGCGCGCGCCCGGGCGTCATTTAAGTCTCGATGCGGAGAGTTTCAAGTCGGCGATTCGTAATCTTAGAGCTGGCGGACCAGACTTGGGCGCAGATGCTCCTGTACTGAATTTTCAAAGAAAGTGAACCCATTTGTTTGTTTCGAGTCAGCGTGGAAGACGAGGACTTGGAAGAAAAGTTGATGGCGACGGGTCGGAGACTCGGAGCCAAGGAGCGACTTGAAGTTTCAAGCTGTGCAGTGGCTATGCGGTGGCTGTGAACCTCCGTTATCTCCCTAACGAATTCACCTCTACGAGGTCTGACCATGTCCCCGATATTCATGTGTCGCGCAACTCAAGCGCAAATTTATGGAACAGATATTAAACTGTGGTCGGTAGATCTGGGACTTGTCTGGGACGGTGCCGACTTGTCGGTATTTACATCATTGGTCTACCATGCATTTATCTCTGACGTTGACACAGGGACCAGGTTGGGACCAGGGTAGATACTTTTCTACCACTCAATGGGCCCCACGATTTTTCCTCCCGGGAATTCCTTAGGCAGCCTGAGCCTTTGCGCTGGTGTCAGTGATGAAGAGAATCCAGCGAAAGCTTCCCTCTGCCTCCTTGCTCGCCCCTTTCGAAACAAGACGGCGGCTACATATAGGACATGCATATGCATCGCACCTCCTCCCCCTATCATCGACCTTTCGACCTCGCCTACAGTATAAACCGGCCTCGCGCTCCGAATATCCATCGGGCTCAGCCGACAGTCTCAGTCACGGCTGGACGCTCACCAGGCCGTAATCCAGCGGATGCCCCCCCCTCCCCTCCCCGCGCGCGCAGCGGATGGGACCTGTATGCGCTTGTCGAGCCCACTTGAAGCTTCTGGTCTTACTTTGCTTCAAGTCACGACCGCGTCCCGAGTCTCCTGCGATCCCAAGACGTCCGGGACATGGAGAAATCGGACGGGAAACACTGCCCTTCCCTTTGCTCCCCTCCCCCCCTTCCGTTACCCTTGCCTCCTTCCTCCCAACTTCCTCCCGCCGACGGGTATGATGAGGTGACAGTCACATATCCACTTAGCGGGCAAAGGCGCCGGGCAAGCTACTAGTAGCTAGCGCGAGGCATGGGCACAAATGACGGGCGGGGGCAGTCCGTGCCGCCCCTACGCTCCTTCCGCCCCGCCCCTATCCGCGGGACATACGTCTGGGTTCCTTTGCGGGGCTGGAAAATATTTGGGACGAATCGGCTACCTTGTACAGTCCAGTCGACCCTGGAGGGGGGACGGTCGGGGCAATTCGGGTGGAGCACTCGGGACGACGAGACGATGGAGAGGGCGCAGCAGGTGTGCGTTTCTTCAAGCGCCCCCTTGCGCCCTGTAGCGGAGACGGGGAAGCAGAACGAGAAGCCGAGGAAGCTGGACGCGGCGGCGAAGGCCCTGGACCCGGCGTCACCGACTGCTTTCGACCCACGGCAGCGTCTCCAGTGTTTCCACCTCCATTCACTTGCGCGCCCCCCTCAGTTTCTTCCAGCTCACGCGCCACCAAGCGGAGCTCGAGGCGAAGGGGGCGGATGTGAATCACGACAATCTCAGTCAAACACTGCTCCGCGTCGCAGCTCGCATTACTACGCTTCTCGTGGCTCCCGGCCGGGATGTGACTTTCTGTGCATTGGGTAGCGACCTGTCCCGCGCACGACCAACTGAAGTGTGCCGGGGACTCCACAGCGCCCCCACGCGGAGAGTACGACGTTCCGAAGGCGGTGTCGGTACGGACCCTTCAATACGTGTATCGACACCGTATAAGGCGACTTCCGTTTCTGGATGCCCGGGCGCACCACATTCGAGCGTACCGTTCAGCAGAATTGGTGTTTTAATTTTTTTTCGTATGGTGCCTCCGACGCTGACGATTCCGAGCCAGGTCGGGGTTTACATAAGTCATGCCGCTAGCACCGCGCCGGTAGGCGTCGGCCAACAGGCTGCGTCCCGAGCGCCCGGTACACCTGGGCTGGATGGGTATCAATAAGTACTGAGGGTAAGGACCTCTTCGTATAGGCGACCTTCAAGCTTCAAGAGGCGTCGCGGCCCTTTGGTGAGTCTCTCAATTTTCCACTGTGCTGCCCTCGACGCTGACCATTCCAAGACCTATACTACTCGTGAATTGCCCTACGTAGCCTCTGCCGTAATACTTGTTTAGCCTTTCCAGGTCTTACGAGCCCGAGGTTAGACCGCATTTGGTGCTATTCCGCATTGGGGGATCAAAAGAAGTTTCCAGAATTTGCGTCGCTAGCCATGTGTTTCAAGCTTGATTTGATACTGCCACCCCTGCGACCGTTGTTTTTGCGCTACTTCCCTCTGGATTGGGAAGGCGGCCTCAGTGGAATGCTGCTGTGGTTTACAAGAGACCTGCACCGAGGTCGACGGCTCAGCTAACCTCGGGCTTCAAGGCGAGATTTGATTGTCCCGAAGATCCGGCGAAGATTCCTTTGTGCGCCGATCATAGAGCATCGCACTCACACAGGTTATTAATATAAGTAGCATGCATGTACACAAAGAAGAGAAAGCGATCGCCAGGTAACCACTCCCACCTGTGGAGCACCATGTCGCTCTTACCCACCGCCCTCGTCTTGCTCGTCGTGTCTCTCTTGCCGTCTACAGCGGCGCAAGACGGGACTCCACACATCGACGGGGCCCAGAATTCCAAGGTCGCGATTACCGGTGCCATTATCGGAGGTGTGTCGCATTTACATAGGATACTCAGATCCCATACTGACGGAGCTGCAGCCGTACTGGTCGTCATCTCTCTTATCGCAGTCGCGGTCTATTCCATAGAACGATGCCTACACCGACGGAAATCGACAAGCTTTACGCCACTACCGACTCAGTCTGAGGCGGAGCCCTATCAGTACCTCTCCCTGCCGCGTCCACCGAAGAGCGACCCCTATGGTCACGGCCCCTACTATCCCGGCAACGTGGCATCCCCCCCTGCGAGTCCGAATCCCCGTGCGTCGCGCTCGACTTACGCCGGGTCGCCCCTTCGCAGTCCCGGGGGGCGGTCGGTCCACTTCGACCCCTACGAACATGGACCTTACTATCCTGGATCGCCGCCCGCGAGCCCTCATGCCCCCGCTTCGTCCCCCCGCGCGTCGCCGATGGCACAGTCCTTCCGCCAGGACTCCCAGCGCCTTTCCTCTTCCCCCGCATCAAATACGAAAAGCACTACTGTGAGGCTGTTTTATTTCTTCTTATTTCATGCGCCGATCTGACACCCGACCCGGATGCAGCCCGCCTCGTCTCTACGCGACGCCCGACAGCCGCCGTCCAGGACTGTGAGAGACCATTTCCCGATTCCCAAAAGATACGGCTCATTTATTCTCTAGCTCTCCCGCGCAACTAGTGCTACACTCGTCTCCTGATCCTCCCATTGTCCTCAAACCATATATTTACGCCCTATTTGACCGCGAACCGATGTAGTAAATGTGAAGCTTATTTCTATTTTCCGCCGGCCTGTGCACGCTTGAAGGCCCCCTTCTCCAAAATTACACAATCGGTGAAAGTTTACATAATGCCTGTACTACTTGATCGGCGTCTGCACCGCGTTGACTATGCATGAAACTCTCCAGTCGAATGGATCATGAACGTGCTCCGAGTTTGCTGGTCCGTTATTTCGCGTAGCCACAGCGTAGCTAAGAGAAATAAATAGGTGTGTATGTGATTACGATAAACGGACTACCAATAGACGACCACAAGCAACGTCCGGAAGTAGACATCGCTTTACCACACAAATATTATGGTCAGCTCAATGGTCGCGACAAGTCCATGAACCTCAAGAGCACATATTGTCTTCCCAACGGTGAATACATTTTATTGCGCGCCCAAGACGACGTTAGATCCCCGTCGACTCGACGGCGTTGATGAAGCCGCTGGGCGGTGATCGCCGTTCACTGCAATAGTAGCCTCGCCGCCCCTGCATAGGATTTGCCAGAGTGTCCGCGCTCGAGTTGCGTCGCACCACCCGCGTTTCGTCGCATCGCGGATTATATATAAGTTACAAATTTGTTAGTGACTCTTTCACAGCGCTACCCACCATGGCTCTTGCATTTTCCGCCTCGTCTTTCGTTTACCGACTGTTCTTCCTGGCGGCGCTCTTTCTGCGCCCCGCGCGCGCCGAGATCTACGTCACAGGCTCACCAGTCGGAATCGCCATCACCGTCCGACTATGAGTCATAGTCCGTACGTGCGCTAGACCAGAACCACATCCCATTATTTACTCAGGTCTGAATCCTTCCAGTTCTCCTGATGGTCGGTGGCTGCGTCGCTGCATGCATTATCGTTGGCCGTCGCCGCAAAGCGCGCGCGCCGCAGGTCTATCGTCCACCGGGGCCCGTCGCGCAGGATCAGGTCCCAATGTTGCACCCTCCGGCCCAGAACCCGTTCAGTAACGCCGCCGCCGTCCCAGCGAGCACGTACCCGTACGCCCAGGCGCAGAACAACGGCAGTTACCAGCAGACCCCGGGCTACAACAACTCCTACCCCGCCGCGTCGCACTCGAACGTCACCCTAAGCGCCTACTCGCAAGACACGCATGCGAATGTGGTGAGTCCTTCCCGCGGACGCGTAGCAAGATCTAACTATTCTGTAGCCTCCCCCAGACGCGAGCCAAAGGAATTTCACGCCCCCGCCTGGCCCGCCGCCCGTCGTGAGTTCCATTTTGCGCAAGGCGTTGGTGTACGCTGACGACCTGCCAGTGATCCGTCGCAGAAAACGAAGTGGATGATTGATTGCTGTCCGCGCCTTATCTATATATGTATCGCATTGGAGTATAATACAGATCTTATTTCGCTCGTCTCAGGGCATCACTTTGACAATGAGGCCTTGTCGGTAGAGCGGGCGGAGGCGGGAGCGGAGCACGGGCTCCATGTCGGCGAACTTCAGGGCCGGAAGATGCACTTGCGTCAGTGCACCCGCAGGTCCGAAGCGCGCGGCGACGAGGGAGGCGAGGCTCGCTTGAGTGAACAACACGTAGAGCGTCAGGGACGCCAGGCGGGGAACGAGCGCAGTATTGGCGTTCGTGAGCTGCTCGAAGACACCGTCTCCGACACGCCCGCCACGGAGGGAGAGATGGGTGAGCTGGGGCGTGTTCTCGAGGAGGGCGGCGAGGAAGGTGTCATGTAATGCCCCGGAGATCCATAAGGTGAGTGACTCCAACGCGCATGCCGAGCGGGAGACGAGGGAGGTGATGTGCGGGTAGACGTCAATGGTATTGCACTCGATAGTCAAGCTCGCGAGTGCAGGAAGGCACAGATAGTCAAAGATATCGCCCGCCCACCCGTCCTCCTCATTCTTCGAGATGAGGGAAAGTATGTGCAAGCGCGGCAGGTGGACGGGAGGCTGCTCCGTGACGCAACTGCCGTCAAACTGATCGAGCTTCAGGGTGACGACGTTGACGAGGTCCCGGAGCGATTTCAGGATGGTATCAAGTTCATCATAGGAAGTGTGGAATTCGGTCAATTGGCGCCAGGGAAGAAGAACGGACAGTGGCTGGTCATTAGAGAATATGACGTGGTGGAGGCGTGGGGCGTCGGCGAAAGCATCAATGTGAGCGGGTGAGATGTCGGATTGGAATGTTTCGTAGCGGGTTAACTCGAGATGGCGTAACCGGGGAAGGCGACTTCTGGTGGGTGAAAATCTCTGAATAAATATGCCTTTAGCAATTATCCGCAAGGCCTCCCAGCGATCGGAAGTGTTCATCAGAATTTCAAGGATGGCTAATGTGGTGCAATCCAGCGCGCTACCATAACCCCGCCTGATATCCAGGGATATCGGACAGGGTGACGAACGGTCCAGGAACAGCGTCATGAGCTGAAGAACCCCGTCCCTCCTTTCCCTACTTCCTTTGAGGCTCACAGTAAGAAAGCGCCAAAGCATGGGAGTCAAAATTGCCACCGCGCGCCAGCGACGACAGACATGGCTCAGGAGCCACGGGGCCTTGCGCATATTGAATGGCCCCGAATATCCACTATCGCAAAAAGAAAATATTTCCACCAATAGTTCGTGCGGAACTGCAGTAGAAAGTCACCATGAGTACATGTTGAGGACGGTTCAGCAAGTTCAACTCACGAACTGAGGCTGGGTCCATCAGTCTTTGCGAGTTGGCAACTCGACCTCGGACCGGTCCACGACTGGCGTATAATCCGGAAGCGGTTGGTGGGAGCTGTCTAGGAAACAATTGTGATGATTTGAGCGCGCAAAACGCGTCGAAGGCGCCTCAGAGGAGAGTTGCTTGAGGACGGAGGTAAAAGCAGGACCCCTGACAATCACCTAAAATGCCTGTCCACCGAAAATTTGAATTCGGATAAAATATGCCCAGAATTGGCCCAAACCCAGGTCTGTTTCGGATAATAAATCGGATTTTGGTTCTCGATCCCAGGCTCAGAATTCGGATAAGTCGTGGGCCCGGGCAGAGAGGCCTGGCCTAATACGGATAAGACCGTAATTCCTCTAGTTGACTTCGTGAAGTGGTTAGTGTGCTATGTATCCCTTGTCCCTTATGCTTTTTGTTGGACGCAGGTTCGAATCTTGAACCTCCCCTTCCTTTATTAATTTTTTCCCTTTCGCTTCATTCCGGAGGTATTCCAGCTCCTCTGAGTTCCGTAATTTGCCCTGGTTCCATCTACATCATTTCTCTGTCTGAGTAATTCACTCGAGACGATAAATGCTGGGATCAGGCTATCGACATCAGATGGAGCACTGCGCACTGTTCAAGCAACTCAGTGGTCGTTTGGGCGACGTTGTGGATGCTGTTAGGCTAAAAAAGAAGATTGGTAAACCCGAGAAAGGCAAGCGAAAAGCAGGGGCTGTAAAAGCGGACTCTGACAAGGAGGATTCAGACTTCCCGGAGGTTCTGGGTACTTTGTAGATACAAAGGGATTGTTTTTTTTTTCCGGCGGGTTTTGAGGACTTTTTGGAAGGCCTGTCCCAAAATTCGGATAAAATTTCGGCCTCCTGGAGGCCAGGGACGATTTCGGATAAGAATCGCCCGATTAGGGGTGCGGATAAAAAGTCCAGAAATTTGGACTTTTCTGGACAGGCATTTTAGGTGATTGTCAGGGGTCCTGTAAAAGCTTTGAAAGCAAAGGCCCCAAAGAGAGTCGGAGCAATTCGGAGCCGAAAGTCCGAATCAAAATGGATCGGAGGTTGTTCCGGTCGATCCGATACTCTTCCTCGACTTTGAATAAAGTCCTATAGCCAACTTATAGCTGCTCAGAATTCTCATCGCTCACCCAAAATCTCAACCGAACTATCCTACCTCAGGCTCCAAGTTTGGACCCCTTGAAGTACTTACCCTCACAATCTCCTCTAGTTCTGCCGACGAGACTAGAAAGCACTGCACTCGGATACAACTCGGAAGTTAACCCGATGCTGGCGCTGTGATTTTAAGACCGCCTTGGTTACACATTGAAACGGTCGAAAGGCTCAACATGGTGTGGGTCCTGATTTGATCCGTCTGGGAGGTTCCATCTCCTCCACGATGTGGCCTTTCAGCGACCCATACCCACAAATTTCCGTGGACAAGCTCGGCGTCCAGTATGACTATATTTTTCTTGGCGGTCTGTTCTCCGACCCAACGGCTGCCTCCACGGCTAATCCTAGTACGTCCAGGGGGAAACACCGGCTGTGTTTTGGCCCGGCGCCTCGGCGAGAGCGGCACTCACACCATTCTACTTGTAGAGAGGGGAGATGCAGGGGACTCGTAAGTCCTCCACTGCCCATCGTCGTAAATGCTGACCCGAATACGGATGTGAAGGTGGTTAAACCGCACTCCGCTGACCTCTCTCCACCACTGGTCGGACGGGAAGCACAGCAACGTTTTTGATAGCGCACCAGACTCGGTTCTTGGTCGTTCCTTCTCGCTAATCACCGGTTTTAGTCTCGGCGGCAGCACGCGCATCAACGGCGGTCAGCATACCTACGGTGTTCCCGCCGAGTACAACGCTTGGAAAGAGGGACGGACAGTACTTGAAGCCTTACTTCTCAAGGTCTGAGACATGGTTGGGTCCAGTGCCAGAGGAATGGCATGGTTCGAATGGTGGGGTCATTGCTATCTTTCCTTACCAGCTTACATATCCAATGCAGGCCCTCTCGAAGTCCGTTCCTTCGAGCGCTACGAGTGCAACTCCTCCGAACAGTGCGTGTCGACTATTCACGCGGTAGAAAATTCCTTATGACCTTTGATAGAGCTGGAAACGCTGCAAATCATCTCAGCTTCCTCCCCATCCTCGACATGCACTCGCCGTTGGAGCCGAGCCTTGGCTGGAACAAGATGCAGTTCACAGTCGACGCTGATGAGATCCGCCAATCCGCCTTTCGTGCCTATCTGCCTCGACTTTGGGTCAACTCCATGGCCAAGCATCTCCATATTTGCACGAGGGCTATCGCCGCAAAACCGGTGTTCTCCCGAGCGCCTAATGGGCAGCTGCATGCGGACTCTATCGAGATACACTCGATGGATGGACAACGCGCCGAGAGATCGTTCTGGCTTGCGGCGCGCTCGAGAGTCCCAAACTGCTCCTGCTCAGGTTGGTGGTCAACCCTTCTAAATTCTTCGCCGAATTCATTATCTCCGTACAGCGGTGTCGGCCCCACAGACCACCTGTCCGAGATGGGCATAGACGTCGTAGATTATTTGCCCGGGGTTGGCGCGCATTTGGTACATCAACGACACATTGGGAAACATCGAATTTTCAACTCATTTTACGTGCGGGCAGCAAGATCATCTCTATGTCCCACCTCCTACAACTGCCCTCTCTCGGACTTGATGTGGGCGCTTTTTAGACGGCCCTGGACACTGGTTGGTCAGCTGTACAAATACCTTCGTCGCGGCACCGGGTGGCTAATGTGCACCACGGTCGAAGTGGAGATCTTCGGCAAGTCCTCGCTCGTCAGAGCAGATGCCGCGCTTGACGCGCTGTCCGACCGCGACAAGGATCCTTTCGCCCCCGGAAATATCCCGGATTTCGCCGTGCCTATCATTAAGTTTCATTCCCGATTCTTATATCTGCCCGTTTTAAGTGCGGCATCGCTGACCCACGCGGTCCCGGCATCGACCGCTCCAAGGGATTCTTCGGCCTCAATTGGGCGCTGCTCAAAGTGGATTCTCGCGGGCAGGTCTATCTGCGCTCCCGTGACCCGACGGACACCCCGCTCTGCCAGATGCGCTACCTGACGGCAGCGGTGGATCGCGCCGCGCTCCGGGCAGCGCTCCGTGTCTCCGTCAAGCTCGCCCACCAGATGCGCACGGACGGGTATGCACTGACAGGCGTTAAGGTTCCGCACGCTCTGGACGACGCTGCGCTGGATGAGTTCATCAGCGGCGGCGTCGAGACGATGTACCATTAGTACGCGGGTTCGTGCCGCACCGCACCGCAAGATGATGCCCTCCCCGGCGTCGTGGACACATCGCTCCACATGCACGGCGTCCCCAACCTGCGTATCTGTGGCACGAGCATTTTCCCGAGTGCACCTGCGACGCATCCGCAGGCGCTAGTGTATGCTGTGCCGGAAAAGTGTGCGGAGATGATGCTGGATGTGTAGACATCGCGAAATTTGTAGCTTTGTGGTTGACTGACGGGCTTGCATCTACCTATCCCCTCTCAAAAGAAAAATCGTATGACCGACTTCGTTATTTCTGGGCTGTTTCTCGCGCAGCGCTCGCCTTAGCTAGAACTGAAGCCTATACATCCATCATTCATGAATAAACAGCTGTAAATTTCCTATCCATTCTGCTGCATTTGTGCATGCTCTGTACAATAATTCCCTATCTTAAGTCTGCGTATGTGTTCAACGAAATAGTAGCACTACTGATCGCACGCGGGAAAATATCGCAAAGCAGGCGTGTATTGCTTGAAACCGGCGTAGTAGGAATACAAATGAGCAGAGTACAAATAATATAAAGAGCGTGGCTACACAATTAGATGTGCGGGATAAGGGGAGTGTAGGGCCCGCGGGGGGCGATAAGCTAATCATGATGATGCTGAGTGCATGAAGAGAGCTCGAAGACTAGCTAGTGGGGTATGTGATGCTGGGTATGTATTGTCATAAGGTGTATGAGCCCGGGTGGCTCGATATGATGTGATGCGATGCGATGCGAATGGCTTGAGCTGCGGGGGGATGAGCTGCGGGACGAGATACGGGTAGGGGAAGGCCTACCGTAGCGCTTTATTTCAGGGGGAGATATTTGGCGCTCATGCGATAACGCATGAGCCAGAGGACCCGGTGGTTCGGTCGTAGTCGACCGTGTCGATTTGGGGCAGCTCCTCGACGGCTGATGATGTAGGCTGCTCCTCCGTGGAGGACGTGGCGATGTATGCGACGGCAGAGACGATTTTGGTGAAGGCGTCCATGGCAGGTTCGTTGGATGTGTATGTGGACGTGAAGCGGTGCAACGAAAAAGTTTAAAGGCAAAGAAGCTTCAAGGTGGGGCGAAGTTGCTTGGTTCTTCGAGCGCGCGGTCGTGCTCCTTATACCATCCACAACCGAGGACGCGCGAATGGAGAAGACAATGAAGACAATTACGCGCGTTTATTGTCTTCGTTCGGGCCCTGGCACGGCCCCCCGCGCCGGGATATGAAAATCTACGACATTCGGCCGCTCGGCGGGACTTGTTGGCTAAAATACAAAAGGCCCAGCGGGGAATTACATCAGAGAGCACCGTTGACGAACAATAAGGTCCGCCGCGCGGCATCCGTGGTTGATGTCGGGTTGATGCATGGCAGTTGGAAAGACAATTGGACGTCACGCATAGCGCGTGACAGTCCGAACCTTCTCCTCGTTTTTCGCATCTGCCAATTAGCCCGACTTAGAACGCCGTTTCCTTTCCCAGTTAAGACCTGGAACTTGCAAGGAAGGTGTACATTGGGTGCACAAGTAAATATCTGGATACGTCGATATCTATGAGATCATTTTTCGCTATTTATTGATTGTCTGAAGTGCAAAGTCCTTGGAATCTGAAGTCTTTAGGACATAGTTTTCGTGAAGTCCTGTGTCCTGGGTCAAGGGTGAATCGGGATTCGAAAACCGGATATAGGGTCGAAAAGTTTTTTTCAGCCCTCCGCAGGACCCCCTTCCCCCGGGTCCTTCCATATAGGGAAGGTGGTTCGCACCCCTAGGCCCGGGCCACCATTCCGAGTCATGTGCCACTTCACCGCCACCTGATAGACAGCTTCCTAATCCAGCTCGGGTTATCGCGACCTCGCGAAACTAACCTCTTCGACATGTTCTGTTTTCAATTTTGTCGTTCTCATGTGCATTATGAGTCTAATTTTCCCTTCCTAGAGCCTTTAAACCCAGGTCCGAGGATCTTTTGGCCGACTTTTGACCGTGGAGGGTCTTGTACCACTTTCTACCACTCATTCTGTGATGCCTGCACTCTCCCAACATATGTATTATATCGGGCAAAACATATAGTAAAAAGTTTTTTTCAGCCTTGGCTGGAACCCCCCTCCCCCTGACCCCATATCCGAAATTTGAATCCCGATCCCCCCTTGTCCTGGGTCTAGGTTCAGCAGCCGAATTCAGGTCGTAATCGAAAGTCTTAAGTCCGATCACGCCACTTGATCTCGGCGAGACACGGCATCATTTTGACATATCTGCTCCCACGCGGTTCGAAACACAGTAAACTGGGCTCCTGCGGCTCCGCCGTAGTAATTTTATTACTGGGGCATTCCAAAAGCGACAAAGGAATTTTCTGCGAATTTCCACTGGGTAATTCAGTTGTCAAGATGGTCCCTTCTGTCATAAATCAGGTGTATTCAAAAGTCAGCAACGATGGCCAGTGGGTGCATGAGGGTTGTAATTTGAGAGTCTATAAAATATTCATATGTCTGAATTATTTGTGTGAGTATCCCTTAGTGCACAAGCACCTCTCAGTGAGCTTTCACATCAGTTCGAATATTAATAGGAGCAAATTTCCGCTTTGGGATGTCGGCGAAACCCGGCCGAGATCAACCCGAGATCAGAACTTCGGACTACTTCCGACTACGGAGTGATATTAAAATAACGAAAAATACTGTCGTAAATATCTTCCCAAGATTTGAACCACAGAATTGAACGTTGAACGTTGCAACCGTCGATGTTTCAACTCGGGGGCTCGATGGTACGTCTGAAGGAAGTCATAGTAGATTTCAAACAAAGCAATGGGAACGAATCCATGTACTAATACACAAACAGACGATGCAGGTAATGTACACCATAAATCGCAAATACATGGAGCTCGGAGGTCATACTACTCACAGTGAGCAAAATGACCAAGTAGAATCGATGATCAACTCTCACCTGAGCCCCTCTGAAGTTCAATTCAATTCCAACCCTCGCAAAGCGCAGGATCCAGCACAGGTTTCCCTAGCCGAAGCGACCGGCGCCAGCTCCGTCTCTTCTCCGCGGCGGTGGTAACGCTACCCGCCGGCGCAACGGGCGGCGCCCCGCGCTTCGGGGGCGGGAGCACCTCGTCCGAGCCCATGGACGGCGTCGGCATCGAGAGAGAGGTGGGCGAAACAGGGGACGGGAGCCTCGTCTGCATCGTCGTTGGGGATGGTGGTGTTAACGGGGAGTGGGAGTCTGCGGTGGACGCATAGGAATCCGCTTCGTTTGCTTTGCGAGTGAAGGGCATCGCGACGATTGAGAGGGGGCGGGTGCGTTTTGGAGAGGCCGACATGGTGGGGGGGTGCGGGATGCAAGGCTGTTGTTCAGACACGGGAGATAGACCGGTTTATATAAGTAGCTGCCCCCGCAGATGCAATCGAGATCAGTGAAACACCGGCTCCTTTTGTTGCTTTAGGAGTCGAGTGCGGAGCCGATGGGAATGTAAAATTGTGCTTCGGATTTCACTTATTCACCGCTGCCAAAAGAAGGGATTTTGATCCCGACACCGAATTTCAACCTTGATTTTAACCCTCCTCGAAAATACAGCCCTTGAGCGCGAAGTGATTCCGCAATTTCTATATTGCACGGTAGGAGCTACAGACGGGCCGCTGAAACGGGTACGATTCCGTCTCAGACTTTTCTGCCTCTCGTTGAAAATCGATCACTGAGCGGGTCGGACTCGGATCGCTGCGTATATCCAATGTTCGCCACTGCTAGAGAATGGACTCGGGTTCGGAAGTCTGAGAGAGTATCCCTAAAACTATGCCCTTAGTACACACACTTGGTATCCCGGTAGACATTCGGAATCCAAATAAGATAGACTGTCAGCCGGTCAATGGGCGGCAGCTTCGGCAGAAACCCTCGAGTATTTCCTTTAATGTGCAGCGAAAAGGACCAACCATCTAAAACCACGTTCTTACTTAATATAGATACCAAACCAAGTCTTGTCGCAATGACATTCTTGAGGATGAGGAGATGCCGGATCCGGATTCGAGCGGAGAATTAAAAGAAAACACTGGCCGTGCCCTCGGCTTGATTTACGGGAGTTCGGACTCCACAGCCGGCGGATCGGCACTGTCCGAATAAAAACATAGCGTAGATTAGCGGATGGGTAGCATAGAATTATGGCCACGGAAATGTGTATATGAATAGGAATAATATGGATTGCGATCTCAGAGCTTCCGCTTCTTGCAGCTGCCGGGACTACCCGCCCCATAGCGTCACGGTGAATAATTGTTGGGCGCCGTGTCTTCCGCACCTCTTCCGAATGGAATCCGTGAGATGGAACCGTTCTTGTTGTCCGATGAGGTGGTGTCCGTAGCATACACAGACATCGTTGTGTGTAGTAACGGGGTCGCTGCTCGACCGCTGCGGTTAAAAAATAAGCTAAAATATACTCCTCCTGCTTCTCCCCCCCCACACCTCCTTGTTCCTGAGACGCCGCAAAAAGTCGTCAGGGCCGCGAACGGGCCCTACCACCTGAGCACCTGGTACGTGTACCACTAGTACACCCCGCCCGCGAAGAACATGAACATTGAGTCGGGATTGAGCGCCTCGGGGACGAACGCGAGCGGCTCGACCTCTCCGGCAATGCCGTACATCCTGTGCATCATCCGTGTGGACATGAGCCCGTCGTAGAACTCCGTCCTGCTCTCTCAGCGCTCAGTCGTACGACCAGCCTCCGTTGAGAACGCGAGTTCTGTGCCATGTCGTGAGGTCCCTAGGATTAAATGCGCTCCCGGTACACCTTGGGACCTGGGTGAGCTGCCGCTAAGTTTTGGTTAGCGAGGCAATCGTGACGAGCAGTTGGGTGATTACAATCGACACCCGCGCACCCGTGGCAGACCTGGGATCCCAGCTACAGAGATACGCCGCGCAGTGTATTTGAGGGGGAGGCGTAACATAAGTGTGCTCGCAAGGGGGGATCGGGATTAAAATTTCGGATAGGGGTCGGGGGTCGGGGGGTCCCGGGGAGGCTTCAAAAAACTTTTTACAACACATTTTATTTCGACTAATACAGGGTATAGAACGCGCTGGGAGAGCGCAAAAGCCACACACCGCCAAAGTGCCCCCACGTCGACACCACCTGAAACACTCAGGTGGTAGCCATCTTTTCAAAACCTGGCCTCAGGCAAATTTCTAGCTGGTGGTCAGCTAATCCTTCCAACTGGAGACGAAATGGCCATCCATGTTACCGCCATGCCTTTAAAAATCCTGGAATCACTACTCGATATCTTGTATTATCATCTACCCTTTCAAGACTTATTACCGTTGGTATATGCGGGACTACCACCAAATATTCATTGGAGTTGATAATTTTCTTCGCGTCCAAATCACCGCAGTAATTGAGTTAAAACTCCGACAGGCTTTATGATGTCATCAGTTCATCGATCAGTCCGGCCGAGACGGCCGGACCTCCTTTGACAAGTTGATGAAAAGTAGTTCTCTCAATGGCTTCAGGATTTTGTAAAGATATCACTGATTATCAGGGAAAGGGGTTGTGAGCTGCAAAAATTGAGCTGACAGCTAAGTCAGAAACGATAGACACCCTTGGATTTCCGAGCAAAGTTCGGGCCGAGCCGGCTGATGCGTCATCGCAACCCTAAGCGAAGCTCCACAACGTAGCCACTGCGGCGATCACCGAAACTTAGTCAGCAAAAAACCGGCTAGAATCATGTTGTTTGTTTAATGGGCCCAAATTTTAGTGGGGAAAAAACTCCAATAAAAGATAGGATCTTTGTCTCTTTGTTTCTCCCACAAAAATCCAGAATTTTAGTGGGAGAAAAAGCTGGGAACAAAGGGAAAAGTCACGTGCTCCTGTTTTGTCCGACTAAAGTATGAGATTGAGTGGCCGGCAAGCGGCGGAGCACAAACAGGGCGTAAAACATATTGGTAAGAGATAAAAGTGGTACATTGGCAATCAAGAGCGTGTTTACGGGAAGAGGGCCCATTCTCAGAGTTGGCAGCCATGTAAGTAGTGTCGTCACTGTCGTGGAACAAATTGGGAGCAAATGCTGTGCATGTGCGGCAGCGGCATATCGGCAGAAGACTCAGCAGAATGACAAATGGCAAGGCACGTGGGCGTTTTGGTGACATTCTCGGTACTCTGAGCACAAATCAGAAACTAAAGTTTCTGTTTGTGAATAGAGTCTTTGTAGGGAAAAGAAAGAAAGAAAGATCCTATCTTTTATTGTAGTTTTTCCCCCACTAAAACTTGGGCCCACTAAATGAACAACATGATTCTAGCCCATTTTTTCCTGGCTAAGTTTCGATGATCGCCGCAGTGAGCCACAAAGCACCGCACACGATTCTCAATGCTCATTTCATACTACCACCATGCCGGGGAATAGACGCCACGTACCTCTCGCTCAAAGCAACTCGTCGTCATCATGGAGGTCCGCGGTATGACCGGGCCAGAAATTGCCCACAGTCTGGGCGGTTCAACAGTTGTAGCAGGAGGTTCCGGCCGGCGCGTGGAGTGCTGGCGTAGAGGAGAGAGAGCGCGTTGTTTGGCCATGCTTGTCAGCAGCTTCCGGTCTTGATTAGATCACTGACGGCGCGTAGGCAGATCATCAATCCTCTGGCTTCGACGTCCACGAAGCTTCGTTGCCAGATCCTCCGTCTCCACAGTGGTTCGTGTCTTATATGCCACTGGCCCCACGCAGCGAAGGATACATCATACACTAAAAGCAAATTTTGTGGAGACCGATGGTTAGTGTGATGGAACTAAAATTGGCGGCGCTGCCGCACAGCCGCGGCTCGGCCCGAACTTTACCGTGACTCATCCACTCGCTCAGTTTCCGCCTCAAAGCTTTTGAGATTGGTCCCCACACATCAAACCGTATATGGTAACATCAAAACGTGACCTCCGGAGCCCCGGAGGTTGTCGAGCCTTGTTTGGTTCGCATAATGCCTCTTCTTCCGTACCACCACCACACCAACAGTACTTTGTGCCCCGCCATTCCCCCGTCCACGCTGTTCGCACCCGTGCGCTGCATTTGTGCACGGTCAATTGGCACCTTGAATGTTGTGCACGACCTCATGATGTAGTATCCGGGGTAACCAGTCGCGCCCAGGCGCTCAGCAAGTCGGTGGCACACCCACCATAGGCTGTATACCCCACCTCCCCCACCAATGGCATGCTTCTCCCTACGAATACCGACTCTCTGACGCATCACGCGTCGCCGCGCGATGTCCTGAGACACCCTGATGCTGAAAGTAGTTGACACGCCCTCGATATGTACATACAGTAGTTATTAATTTGGCAAACAATTTTGTTTAATCCCGTCCTCACGCAGTTTTGGTCTGTTCATGTCACTTGGATATCCTCCCCGCGCACACAGTGACACCGCGAAGAACAATGGCGCCGGAGGCTCCGGAGGTCACGTGTCATCATTACCATATGCAGAATGATCTGTGGGGACCAATCTGGCGACCTCCGCCTCAAGCCCCTATCCGAATTTGGGCATTATTTTCGGCAGCCTCGGCATTCCATCAAACATCCTTCACACCCGTTCAAGGCTTCCATGGCGGCAAATGCATTGACTTGTGGTGGGGATTTTTATTGTGTTTTGCGAGACTGATAATATATTACCTTAAAATGAACCAGAGCTAAGAAAGCAGCTCTCAGCCTTTCTCAATGTCCTTGCACTCGAGAGTTTGAGCGCGGAGCCAGTGGGAGTGACGTGATCGGATCAAATGACGAAGTGTCAAATGTCAAAGAAAGCCAAGAGGGGCGCCGGTGCAAAAGCGACGGGCATGCGTAGGGCCAGGAAATTGAAAACTGTGGGGCCAACATGCTGGCCGGTGCTAGGCCATTAATTTCCAGAATGGAGAAGGGGAGTAGAGAGATTCTTTTTTGGTGATCGTTTGCTCGTTTGACAGGGAGGTTTGATGAATCTGATGGAATGCCGATGCTGCCGAGAATAATGCCCAAATTCGGATAGGGGCCTGAGGCGGAAACTCAGGAGTGGACTCATCCAAGGGTGTCTATCGTTTCTGACTTAGCTGGAACAAAAAATATAGCGCAAATCAGCTCACGTCCGGCCGTAGGTCGGCATGAATTGGTGGGCGGTGTGGTGGCACATCATGCTGCCGTATTTCGTAAGCTTCAACCGTACGCAAGGCTCGCGGCGAGGTGGTAGGAAATGTCGACGGTGAGGAGTGAATATAGCCTATGGCGGGGTTCAAGAAAGTCGAATACAAAAAAAATAGCGTAGACTAGCGGAGGGATAGCATACAATCTAGCGGAGGGGTAGCATAGGATTATGGACAGCAATAGAAATGAGAATAGTAATTGTGATTCTGAAAGCGTCGTGCGATCTCAAAGTTTCTGCTTCTTCAAGCCCGAGCCGCCGCCAGCCGCGTCCAACTGCGCGTCGTTCGCGGTGCGCTTGACTTTGAGCGCCTGGCTCGAGCCGAGCGGCGCAGTCTTGGAGCTGCCCGAAGGGCCGGGGGCAGCGGTCTTGGAGCTCCCGGCGGTCGTGGTTTTCGAGCTGGCTGCGGCGGCCTTGCTCGCGGCTTGGGGGTTCTTCGCGAGGTACTCTTGCTGCGCCTGCGGCGACACGGTGACCGAGCTGAATATCATGAGCTGCGGCGTAGACGCGTCAGAGTCAGCCACATAACACTCAGCGGCACAAAACGCACCGATTTACGCGTCTTGTTGAACTTGTCCTGCTCCTCGCGCGTGATCTTGCGCTGCGACGCGCTAGCCGAGTCGACGCGTCAGCTAAACGCAAGGGGGAAAGAGATCGCGACGTACGTGCACCCGTGCTCCTTGACGTACTTGTTGAACGCCTTCTTCATGTCCGGGACGAGGTGGAAGGCGATGATCTCCGCGGTGACGGGCCCGCCGCTCGTGTCCACCGTCGCGAGGTGATTGAGGAACAGGGTCTTTGCCTCCGAGGAGGTTAGTGGAAGAAGAAATGAAGGATATCTCTACGCACGTCGTCCAACGCCTTCTGTGCGCGTCCAGAAACCTGTGCGAACGACGAGCGGTTGATGCCATCGCCGTCGCCCCAGCCGTAAGGGTCGTGAGAGTGGATGCCGTAGGGATCAAGCCAGTCATTGTAGGCGCGTCCGCGTCCGAACATGGTGATAATTGGGTGTGTGTGGAAAGGGAGTTTGGGTGCGCGTGATGGGGGTAGGAAAGAAAGCGGCAAAAGCGAGCGCGTTGTGTGTCGCTGTTTGATGCGTAGCGCACGGACCACCCTCAACTTCCTTTTGCGGACGCGTTCATTGTTCAAAATTTTTAATGTGGTGGCGACCCACCCTACCGCATACGAGTTCATTTTAAGCTACTTATAACCAGTTCATCTCGACGGTAGCCTACTATCAAACGCAGTGGTGTCGCCATTAAACCACCAGGCCAATTTTCCTTACGGTTGAAGAGCTCAGGAGATTTCAATTCATTTATAAATGAGCGACAGAAATAGGCGACACAGTGTGATGTTCGTGGAGTGAAGGATCTGTTATCACTTCAAGTGGCAAAAATTATCGTGCCGCTTAATTCAGCCCGGCAGCAGCCCGCATCGCAGGATAATTGGGTGTTCCAAGTCCAGTCACAGGATCCCATCCATTCGCTGCCGAAAAACCCCTGCGACAGAATCATGCACCGCAATAGCATATTGTGGGGAATGCTCACTCAGTTCCACAACCAGGATTGTTCCCACTCGTGATATCGTTAAACGCGCCTGGATTGGCATACAGCCACGGATTCAAGAACCCCAGGACGGGCTTCCCGGCTTTCAGGAGCTCGTCGTTGAGACGTGCAATCATCGCCGCCAAGATGGGGCTGGAGCAAGAGGTGCCTGCGACGAGGCGCGCCTGGCCTTGGAGGATTATCTCGATCTTGTACCCCTGGGTCGAGACGTCCGGATAGCCGCGTCCAGCGCGGTTGAACAGGTTTTCGTATTGGGGGCCAAGCTGCTCGAGATACGCGTTTACGGCGTTGGATTCTGCAAGTATGATTTAGTCTCGACACATCGCACGCTGCGCAAAATCATGGACGCACGCCAATCCTGCTGCGGAAAATACTCCGAGAACCCGCCCGAGGAGAAGTACGCCCCTTGTCTGGTGAGGTCAGATGGGAGTATGCGACAGATGTTCGAACGAACTCCGGTATACCCTGGGTCGCTCCTACGAGTGTTATGCTGTGAACTCGAGTCGTTAATTATCGGAGGGACGTGCAACCGGAAACGCACTATGGGCAGCTCGGGAACACGGACAGGAATCTGTTGCATCTATTTCCCTGAGACTCTAGGTGAGGGACGCCGGTTCGGGGTCTGAAAATCATGGTACCTTCGACGCAGCTACGCCTCCATCCCCAGCCGAGAAACAGAGAGATACACCTAAGGACAGGAGCTCCATCTCAAGCCATTAATCCAAAGTACAGCAGACAACGTACCCCGCGCGGCGAGCGCCATATACGTGTCGCACAACGAACTATGCAGACATGAGGATCCAGAATGTCCGGGAACGGTGAACGCACCGCGCAATCGTCTCAGGCACGGTCCCTTCACTGTTGAACGCGTAGCTGGTCGTAACGACTTGCGGCGGGGCATTCTTCGCCAACAGGGCATGCGCAAAATCCATAAATCCGCTCTCGCCGTCCCCGTTATTTTGTCCGACGCTGATGAAATTGACAGGAACTCCCGTCGCGCCGGCGAGAGCTACCGTATACTGCAAGTCCACCGCCTACATCAGGTCGAATATCAATTGGTCGCAGCGAAGGAACGACGGAGTCGGAGCCTGCTCACCGCCTCTAGTCCCGCGGGGTACTGCTGGTTGCGCCCGCCGTCCACCGTTTCGACCGTGAACCCCGTCGAACTCGAGGTATCGGGCCTGGTATCAGCCAAGAATATACGCAAATCCTGGAGGTCCTCGAATTCGTTGTTGAACCCCGTCACGGCCAGCTGGCTGTCCGAATTTTCGGTTCCCGTCGTCAGAGGCATGTTGTATAGCGTCCCGAGACACGCGGGGGTCACGACATCTGTACCGCGGTTGGCGAATTATATTAAGTGTTCAGTTCGGATTACACACCTGTGCAGGCGGATGGGCCTGTGGCCGTCGAGTTGGTTGCGCTCTTGTTTAGTTTTGCGGCAGAAACGAGCGAAGAAGCGGATACAGGCCCCGCAAACCTAATGGAGTACGATCACCAAATGCAGGGCAAGGAAGCAGAACATAAGCATACGAGGTCGTCGGGTGTATGAGTCGAATATGGGCATTCCGAAGGGCGGCGGGGATAGAGTACGCGAGCGTGCGGATATAGCGCGTCCCACTCGGCTTATGGGCGTACGTAGAGAAGTTCGCGCCAAGCATTCGGTTCGCTGCGCTGATCGTAATTGGGAACGAGATCCAGTCCCCTGCGGATGAAATATTCTGGGCGTTGGTTATATCGTGCTGTGCGAGCCAGGCGTTTACCAGCGTGCGAGTAGCGGCCGATGGGCGGACGTAGGCCTCGACCTGAAATACCGGATGAGTGATATGATTTTACGCAAAGATGGAGGAGGTCTCGCCTGCTCTCTGGACAGCCAGCGTCCGTAGGTGGGGCTCGAAGGTGCGCTGATGTGTTTAAGAATCTCTTCGAGACTTGTTAGATCACTGGATACCAGGTTGATGCGCAGGTTGAGCACGGTGCTGCCTTCAGGAGGGCCCAGATCGAAGAATTCCGGAGAGACGCGGGCCACGCGCTCGTGTAGAATCATCCCCCCCGTGATGGCGCTGAAGAATACATGCGAGAAGAGAAACGCGAGGAGAAAAGGAGTATACAGCATAGAGCAGAGCGTCTGATGAGGAACGAGTCCCTCGCATTCGTTCTTTCTTTTAAGGAACATCCTGACGTTAAAGAACCCATGGTCGAAGCTTGAGAATTCAGGTTGCTTGCCCTGGAACCAGGGAAGGAACCTTGAGCGCCGCACGAAGGGATGTCGACTACTATGTACGGCTTTAATCCCGTAAGGGTCGCGTGCGCTCCATACATCGAACTAGCTGGATTTTAGCAATCCATCGGACGTTTGACTACATATGGCACGCAACGTGAGCAAAGCTAGACCGGTAACCGGTCTGTCTACGGGATCACAAGTGTCGCGTCTAGAGCTTGCTCCATAGACAGATCGGTCACCGGAGCTGTCACCGGTCTATGATCATAGCCGTGGGTAGATGTTGTGATGTTCGTGAACTCCTCCATCAACGGTTCCCGCTTCCGACCTGTATGTAAGGTGACTGAGTCAGACTCCGACTCGACAGAATCTTCCCCAGACGAAATCTCGACGCAAACATGGTGTGCGTACAGTTTCGGTGCATTATTTCATCCCTAATGGAGCCCCAGTAACTTTACTGTCGGTGAGTGAACCCCAACTTTGGCAAGACCCAGTAGCTCGATGCACACCCGCAGAGGAGGTTCGCAGCCTCATGGACCGCCCGACGAATATACGGAACATGAGCGTAATTGCGCACGGTGGGGATTTCTCTCCTCTCGCTGGTTTGAGGCCTTATCTCTACTAGTCGACCACGGGAAATCTACCCTCACGGACTCGCTCGTATCGAAGGCGGGAATTATCGCGCACAACAATGCGGGGTCCGCGCGATACACGGACACGCGCGCCGACGAGAAGGAACGCGGGATAACCATCAAGTCGACTGCCCTCTCTATGTATTGATCTATCTATGTGCTAAGTAAGATGCACAATCAACTCATTCCGGTTTCTAGGTACTTTGAGCTTGGAAAGGATGATATGTCGGCTGTGAAGCAAAAGACCGACGGCTCTTCGTTTCTGGTGAACTTGATCGATGTTAGTGACTTCAGCCACATGGACACATTTAACATCTCCGCACCCAGAGCCCTGGTCACGTCGATTTTTCGTCTGAAGTTACGGCGGCACTCCGCGTCACGGATGGTGCGCTCGTCGTGGTCGACACCGTCGAAGGCGTCTGCGTGCAAACCGAAACTGTGCTGCGGCAGGCTCTCGCGGAGCGCATAAAGCCCGTCGTGGTCATAAACAAGGTCGACCGCGCGCTGCTGGAGCTGCAAATCTCCCCAGAGGTGCTGTACCAGTCGTTCTGCCGCACGATCGAGAGCGTAAACGTTATCATATCGACCTACCACGACGCCGCGCTGGGCGACGTCCAGGTCTACCCGGACCAGGGCACCGTCGCCTTCGGGTCTGGGCTCCACGGGTGGGGCTTCACGCTACGGCAGTTTGCCGCCCGGTATGCGAAGAAATTCGGCGTCGACCGCGACAAGATGATGAAGAAGCTCTGGGGCGACAACTACTTCAACCCCGCCACGAAGAAGTGGACCACTGTCGGCTATGATGCCAACGGGAAGGCACTGGAGCGCGCGTTCAACATGTTCGTCCTAGGCCCGATCTACAAGATCTTTGACGCGGTCATGTTCCATCCCGACCCCGAGGCACTCCCCGGCATGCTTGAGAAGCTGGGTATCAAGCTCGACGAGAACGAGCGGGATCTGGAGGGCAAGGCGCTCCTCAAAGTAACCATGCGCAAGTTCCTCCCCGCAGGCGACTCGCTCTTGGAGATGATCGTGATCCACCTCCCCTCGGCGGCGACCGCGCAGGCGTACCGCGTCGATACGCTGTACGAGGGCCCTATGGACGACGAGTCCGCCATCGGGATCCGGACGTGCGACCCCCGCGGGCCGCTCGTGGTGTACGTCTCCAAGATGGTGCCGACAAGTGACAAGGGGCGTTTCTACGCGTTCGGGCGCGTATTCTCGGGCACGGTCCGCGCGGGGCCGAAGGTGCGCATCCAGGGGCCCAACTACGTGCCCGGGAAGAAGCACGATTTGTTTGTGAAGTCTATCCAGCGCACGGTGCTTATGATGGGGCGCACCGTCGAAGCGCTTGAGGATTGCCCGGCGGGAAACATCGTCGGCCTCGTCGGAATTGACCAGTTCTTGCTGAAGAGCGGGACGATTACAACGAGCGAGAGCGCGCACAACATGCGCGTGATGCGCTTTTCCGTCGCGGCCGTTGTGCAGGTTGCCGTGGAGGTCAAGAACCCTGCCGATCTGCCGAAGCTCGTCGAGGGGCTCAAGCGCCTCTCGAAATCGGACCCCTGCGTGCAGACGTGGATTTCCGAGACCGGGGAACATATCGTCGCTGGCGCCGGCGAGCTCCATATCGAAATATGCATGAAGGTGCGCGGTCCTCTACCTGATTCAATAAGTCAACCCTGAATTGAACTACAGGATCTCGAGGAGGACCACGCATGCGTTCCGCTGAAGGTCTCACGGCCGGTGGTTCCGTACCGTGAGACGGTTACCGCGGAATCGTCGATTGTCGCGCTCGCCAAGTCCCAGAACAAACACAACCGCCTGTATCTCAAGGCTATGCCGCTTGGCGACGAGCTGACCTTGGCGATTGAAGACGGCAGGATCGATCCCAGGCAGGATTTCAAGATTCGTGCGCGCGCGCTTGCGGACGAATATGGGTGGGACGTCACTGACGCGCGCAAGATCTGGGCGTTTGGGCCGGACGGCACCGGTGCCAATCTGTTTGTCGACGGGACGAAAGGCGTCACGTATATCCAGGAGATCAAGGATTCGTGCATCGCCGGGCTGGAGTGGGCGACGAAGGAGGGCGTCTGCGCGGAGGAAATCGTCCGCGGCGTCAGGTTCAATTTAATTGACGCCGTGGTGAGTGTCGTGCTCTCTAGATTCTTGACAACTGGACTGAGTTGAACCACCAGCTCCACGGAGACGCGATCCACCGCGGGGGTGGGCAGGTTATTCCTGCCGTTCGTCGCGTCATTAACGCTGCGTGCCTGCTTGCCGAACCCGCGCTCATGGAGCCCATATACCTTGGTACGTGTCGCCGCATCTGCCTACCCCTTCGGTTTTTCAATCAACATGCATAGTTGAAATCCAATGCCCTGAGGCATCCGTCGGCGACGTCTACAGCTGCCTCAATAAGCGGCGCGCGCAGATTCTGAGCGACCGCGACAGCGAGGAGCGCCGACCTGGAACGTCCATGTTCACGATCAAGGCCTACGTGCCCGTCTCCGAGTCATTTGGGTTGACCGACCACCTACGCGCGGCGACCCACGGACAGGTGTTCCCTCAAAGCGTATTTGATCACTGGGAAGTGCTGCCCGCATGTATGATTTCCCAACTCCTTGTTGTGGTTTTGAACATCTAGTTGACACTATCCTTCATTTAGCTCCACTGGAGAAGGGAGGCAAAATGGAAGAACTCATCACGAAGATTCGTGTCCGGAAGGGCCTCAATGTTCGTGTTTTCCCGATGTAATGCAGCTAAAAATTTTGAATCCCATTACAGCCTGTAATTCCTGCCCTCGATCAATATCTCGATCGGCTATGAATGGAGAGTATCAGTTGGGTTGGATCCACACAATGCTAGATACTAGAGATTTGCTAGAAATGCTTTTGCTTTCCTTGTTGAAATAGCATTGCTTGGCACGGAAAATAATGATTCTCTGAAAGACTTGCGCACACAGTAGAGTAATCTGGGCCTGGTGTAAGGCCTGGATATTTGTTTACCTCGGAGCATGTTAAATTCCGCTATTATCAAACGCGTATGTCACAGCACGGGACTGTGACTCAGCGTGATCATATCGCCTTTTCCCTCCCACCTTCATCTACCGAACACTCGAAATGGACAGACGCTGGGGCGCCGAGGGCGAGTACGGGACCGGGGGTGGAAATCTTGTTTCTGAAGAATCGATGCACAAGTACGTTCGAAGTCTCCACCCAGTCCGTCGAAACACCGTTCATTAGAGACAAAAGCTTGCAGATAGCGGAGGATCTGTGTCGGAAGGGAAAGCCCAACGACGCTGTCCCATATCTCATGATCGCTCTCAAGGACAAGAACAATTTTGATGCGGAGATCAAGATGGCGTTCCTGTCGCCGGATTTGTTCTTTTCAGTGGAGGTCCTCGAGTCTGCGGAGGCGCGAGGTTTGCAGATTATTAGCTGCTCCTGGATCGTACTGAGTATCATATAGCGCGTGCTCTTCTGATTCAACACCTCGGCGCGGACTGCTTTAACGACTGCGGGCCCTGTGTGGGAAAGTTCTGGGACATCCTCCTGACGCGTCCGTACATGCGCGTTCTTGAAGCCCTCGTGCGCATGTATTTCGAGACAAAGCAATATGGGAAGGCCGCGTGCGTGCATTTTCTTTAGATCATATCAACGCTAGTGTTCATGCACGCATTCCTCAGGACCACGATCATCGAGATGCTGCGCCTCTGCCCCGGCGACAACATGCAGCAGCGCGCTTGGCTAGGGCCCCTCCTTATCCGCGCCGGGCGCCCCGCCGATGCCCTCTTCTTCTGCCAAACGTGGATCCAGTTCGCGGGCAAGGGCACGCTTATCAAAGGTGGCACGGCCTTCCGCGCGCCCAGCGACAAACTGCTGTCGCCCGACTCTGAGGAACAGTACGCACAGTACCCCGCGGGCAACCTGGCACACACGGCCGCGCTCGCAGCATTCAAGCTCTGGGGCCCCTGCCCGCAGGCGGCACAGCTTCTCCGCATTGCCGCGCGTACGAATCCCGCCATCCTCGCGCGGATCATCGGGCGCCGCGCCCAGCCCGGTGCGCTTTCTCTTTTTCTCTCGGGGGCCTATGTACTGACTCCCCGTAAGTCGAAGGTAAGATGACGCCGCGCGCGCGCAACGGCCCGGAGGACGCGCACGATTACCTCTGGATCGCGCAGGATCTGTGGATGGAGCCCGCCGTGTGGGACTGGGCGTGCACTGCGGATCCGAACGTCCTTGGCGCGATTCTACGGTGCTGCACGCGCCCGGAGTGCACCGCCGAGGAAACGGAGGCGACGCAATTCAAGCGCTGTGCGGCGTGTCAGCAGGTGATGTATTGCGGGCTCGCCTGCCAGAAAGCGGACTGGACGCGGCACAAACCAGGTGCACTTTCTGTTGCTTCTGCCTCATCGCGGCGCGCTCGCTCTCACTCTTTTTTTTTTTTTTTGAATCTGCTCTCTGTTTTTATCGTTGGTGACTGAGCATCACTGGGACAGATTGCCGCAAGCAAATGGAATACAAAAAGATGCTAAAGAACATTGCCAACCACAAGCCGCCGACGGACGCCGTCGGACGGGGCTAGCTCTGTTTATATGTTGGATCAGGGGGTGGTCCGGGAGGTGTGATTTGTTGTGGTGTTTGCGGTATAATGGTCGGGGCATTTGCTGTATGATCTTTTCGGCACTTGCTGTGTCCAAGCCAGGTGGAAGGCGGGACGGATCTCGTTTCTTTTTTGATTATGCACTAATTAATAATGTTGGTTCGTTGACCATGCTCGCCCAGGGCCCTCCGCCACGATGATCTGTGCGCTCGCTGCCAAATCGCCCTAATTATTTCCAAAAGCCGATCGCGTGAGCGCGTGTATCGGAAGATAATATTAATTAACCTCTCCGAAGACCCGCGTGCCTTGCACAGAAAATTGAGCCACCGCCGAATAATGCCGACGTTCAACCGAGTTCATTGATTGATTGCATCAGCTGTGGCGCTGTTTAGTCGGCCCGAACCTTCTCGGCTTTTCCTTTGCGACTAACGACCATGTCATCTCCCAACATGTACGATGTAGAAGAAGACGCGACTCTCCACAAGGTCAAGTCCTTTCCAGTATCTTTGGCGTCGTCCCGAGGCACACATGCCACTCGAATCGCACACAAGTTTTTCATGCTGACGGACGACTTGCAGGCGAAACAACATTTTCTCCAGCATCTGGAGGAGGTGGATACCAGCGACGGCATAGCCAAGACACTGGTTCTCAAGTTCACACTGGCTCCGGAGGTTATTAGTGCTCTAACGGAGTTTGTGACCGAACATGGGTGCTCGTGCGTGTTTTTTCTGTCGCCTCTCCATCCAGATCCAATACTAAAACCGAATACAGCATGGAAACCAGACTGCTTACGCGTCAAGAGCAGGACGCTATTGACAAGCGTCGAAAATCTGTTCGTACATCTCAGATTTCCATGCGATCAACCTGTAAATCTCCGTTTGCTTCACAGTGCGCCCAGTATACTTGGTTTACGGTGACCCCCGAGGCCAAAGCGGCCTATTTGAAAAATCGCAAGACCCCCCTCAAGACCCCCCTCAAACGCCCATCACCGAAAAAAGCTGGCGCGAGCCTCACCAGCACTCCATCCAAACCTCCCCAGCGCAAACCTAAAAGTGAAAAGGTCTCGACGCCTGTCATTAAAAAGACCAAAAAGACCGAGCGTAAGTGCATATTCTTCTCCTGTGCTGATCATTCATGGTATACGTATTTTCAGTCTCAGAGCAGGGATCGACCGCCGAGCCCGACATCGTGATCTCGCGCGAGCAATTCCGGAGCCTCTACACCCGCCTCGCGGACGTGATGCTTCTCCTCCCCAAGGACGCGCCCAAAGTCGAGTGCCGGGACGTCTTGTTCGAGGTGGCAAGTGAGATGCGCGAATTGATGCCCCTCAAGCGTTCATTGAGTGAGGACGCTGAGGAGACGGGGCTGAAAGCCAAGAAGTTTCGCGCGTCGCAGGCTTGATCTCCGCACTTCACATCAAAATAGCCGCATCCTGTGGCCTTAGGAACTGTCGGCGTTTGTCGAGTTTATATTTTGTATCACTGTACATATGTATTATATCCCAGGACAAGTGATCTCTATCGCATGCATGAGATGAGATTGATAGGACTACATACAGCGTCCTTATCCCCGTCGCGGGCGGTATGCGCCTCGAGCATCTTTGCCTCGAAATTCCACGCAATCAATATACTTGAGATATCGGGACGCTCTGCGCGCACCCAGTAGCTTATCCACGATGTCGCGGAGCGGGACGCGAGATGCAAGAGCGCCGCCCACTCGACAAGCGCCACGCATTGGCCGAGCGCAAGAACGAACCGAGTACGGTGATCCACGCGCGTCAGTGGATGCCCGGATAGAGAGCATCGCTGTGTGGCCACGGAGTGAGCGGCCTTTGACGAAGGCGCAGCCGCGTCGCATGTCCTCTTCCTCGGTGGAGCTCCGCCTCAGCCGCGTCAGCGCATCCATCTCTTCCACCTCGCTTTGTTCCGTCTCATAACCCGGACGAAGAACCGCGCTTTAGTACGACTGGACTGAGCAGCTTTCGACGAAAACACAAACACGCTCCATCTCGCCGTCCGTCATCGGTCGAGCTCCGCCCCTCAGCGCCGTCGCATCCAGCGCCTCCGTCCCGCACCCCGACCCTCGGTCCCACTGCATTCTGTCCCACAATCGATACATCAGCCGACGCCGGGGCGTGGTGATCGCAAGCCACGTCATCCAGGCCGCGGGACTCGAGGGCATAAGGACGCAAGGACGAGGATGTGGAGGTATCCGTGCTCATGAGCCGGCGCTGCCCTCGTGACAGTTAACGCGGGCAACGATGCTCTGTGCATTCCCTCGCCGTGGTGCGACGCACGAGTGCCGAAGGAGAACGAGGAGGGCCCGAGGCGGAAGACGATGGGCAACGCGAGGCACGTCTGCATCGAGCAGTCAAAGAATGCGGTCTGGCGCTACACACAGAAGCAGCGGACGATATGGTCTCCATCACGCCCCGCCGTGCGCCGATTAGGAAAGGCGGCAGGTGTAGATTCCTTTCGTCGTTGCGCGGCCCACGGAGTCCGAGATGGCGGCATCCCGGGAGCATATGCGCGCCCGTGGCCACCGCCTATAGCGGCTAGCGAGCCGCGCCATGCCTTCGCGAGCATACGGTGACCAGCGTCCCGCGGCGGGAACGCGACCACACACAGGCCACGACACGTCGACGGGGAAGATGCGGCGCGGAACCGCCGTAGCCGTCATCGCCGCCAACTCAGCGCGATACGGTCGAGAGTCTTGAGGCCCGAGAGGTATCGGATGTCGAATGTAACGGCCGGAAGTAGACGGTGTCGATGGTCACGATGGGGTAAAAGGGCGCCGCACACGCGAGGCCGACAGACAGGTCCGTCCGACGGATCGAACGTGGAGGAAGGGGAAGAAGGCGGCGGAACGTTGTCCGCTTGTAGAAGGCGGACCTATCGAGCCGGCCCTGCGTGCTCTCGCACACCAGCAGGGGCCAGCGCTTGGCCACGACAGCGGGGAGGGTATGGTGATCGCCGAATCGGGGCTCTCGAGGGCCTCGATGTCGGAGGGGCAGCTGATATCGAGGATGCGCTCAAGAAGGCCGCACACGAGGCTCGGATGCGCTCGTCCCAACAAATCGAATGGAATGCGGAGAGGTATGTCCAGCAGGAGTGGTGAAGACGTTGTCCGCTGCCGGCAGCCGATGTAGCAGTCCACGGCGTTTTGCGAGGGTGACGTGCGACGGTCTCGCGTCGGCATCATCGCCAGTTCGGTGCGGTGCGGTGCGCTCAAACGCCTCGAGGAATACCGGATGTAACGGCCTGGAGTAAATGATGGTCGAGGGTGGGCCCAAAGGACACCACGCCTGAGGCTCAGATACGTCCGACGAATAGGAGGGGAAGAGTACCCAGCCTAAGCGGTGAAGGCGTAGTCCGCTTGTAGGAAGCGGAGGTAGGCGTCCTCGTGACCATGATAGTTTGACGATAGTATGCGATGATTCTACGGTGTCATGCTCGCAGGCTGGGTGCAGTCCAGGGCAGCGAGGAGTACCGGATTTCGGGTATGGCTGATTTCGAGGGGCACGGTGGGCTTAAAAGTGAAGGCGTCGTCCGCTCCGGGAAGCAGATGTAGCCGTCCACGGCGAATCGCGACAACGGGGAGGGTGTGGTCCTTCCGCGACGGCATCGTCACCAGCTCGGTGCGGTGCTGTCAAGGGCCTCGATGAGTACCGGACAATGTCGATGGTGGGCTCAAAAAGTACGGCACGCAAGGCTCGGATATGTCGGTCTCGACGAATCGAATGAGGAGAAGAGGGCCCGGCGGCAGGCAGCGGGTGTAGGCATCCTCGGCGAATCACGACAATGGGGAAGGCGCGATGATCGCCAGCGCGGTGGCTTCGAGGAGGCGTCGAGGCTGGGCTCAAAAGCCACCGCACGCGAGACATAGATACGTCCGTCCGCTCCGACGAGGGCCCTGCGGAAGTGGAGAAGGTGCCGTCCGCTTGCGAGGCGTCGTCGGTGAACGTCTTGGGCACCGAGATCGTGGGCCTGCTGTACGGGTCCGCAACGGTCGCCTCGAGCGGGACAAGCGCTTGAGGTAGACGGCTGAGGATGCCACTGTCGTCGTTGTACCGCAGCGGGATATGAAGAGTCGATTATAAGACCCGCCGATTGCCACGCGGACGGTGCTGGGCGTCCTGCCGCGCAGCATCGAACCTCAGGTCCAGATAAGTCTCTGGGCCAATTCCTTCACGCAGTTTCCGTTGCTCGAATAGTCTTCGCCAATATCCTCCGGGTAGGACGCCTGGAATACGAAATATGTGAGCGCTGGTTCTTTAGGCAGACGGCAAGTAAGAAGCTTCGCTCCTTGAACAAGTTGCTACTCGCAAACGACTCGGAGAGAATTCAAATCCTCTTCCAGTCAACTTCCAACCCCGTTCCAAGCTCCCTAGGCTTCAGCGATTCAGCTTCTGTCATGGCCTGTGAAGTCGGTAGAAACAAATTTGAAACGGGAAATGCCGGGTTTGTCAGAGTATGTGACGACCCGGATTTCACGAGCTTTCGTTTTCCTTCGAACGTCTGTGCAAACTTCTGGACCTGGTCAGAGGCTGAGGCTGGCAGTGGTCTCCCAACTTCCCCAACTCTGCATCTGTACCTGTCCCTGGAGCCGTCCTACCAGTGAACGTGGCCAAAACGCGTGATTTGCTTTTCCTTCCCGTTGCTTCCTGCGCATTCAAGTTTTCAGGAATTAGATTCACTGCATCCAGCGCGGCTTCAAGCTTCAAGTTTGCTTCAAGTTCAACGTTTGCTGCAGATCTCCACCTCAGCGCTTCTAGTCAAACTCCCCCGCCAGGAACTATTCTTCGCCCCGAAGAACAAGCCGGTTTTTTCTGACTAAAAGTCGAGGCTCGCGCATCTCACACTATTTATGGTAAGACGATGTGCATTCTCACAAGGCTGTCTCGCAGGTTACTGGACCCACACACGCGGATCTGCCGCTGTCTGGATACTCCGGATTTTCCCACAAACATACTTCAACGACAACATGAAGAAGCCGTATTGTCACTGCGTATTGCGTATGACCTCCGTATTGCGCAATCTGTACATTTATTCCGGGCTTGGACTGAATTTCGCTACCACTGCCCAACTTCGAGTCCCCTGAATTATTGATCCTCGAAGTGGTCCCTCCGGCTTCGCCTGCGACTCACCGCTCCCCTGCTCATCACTGTTGTTGCTTCACGGGGAAATGTTATCCATTCCAAACGGCCCCGCGCATCGTGTTCGGGGTGTGTTTACCCTGTGCGATGGCCGCTGAAACGTGCACAATATGCCGAGAATCGATCGCTTCATTCTTCTCCATCGATTATACATAGTACGTCTACATGAGTAATCTTCCGATATGTTTGACTGTATTCAAGGATGTCGCGGATATGCCGCGATTTATGTCAGACGACACAGTTGAGGCACAGAATGGACAAGACGGGCCGTATATTGGGTTGCGTGGTCCTTGGATTCTAGCGGTGAGCGTGCCGCGTTTCGTCCATTCCGCCTTACCTTCTAGGCCCCATGCTTCCTCACCAGTCTCGATGGGAACTTTCTTCGCCCGAAATGCGTGTGCTCTTCCCGCTTCTTGGACGGATCCGGATCCACCGGCGCTGTTGAATTACCGTGACATTTACTCGCCCGAAGTCAGCGGGCCACTTGATCACCGGCCTCAGAGTCATACATAAATAGTACGCCAAGGCTCGCCAATACTCCCAATGTGTGGTCTCATTTCTGCCTTTTACCCCGACGCGGTAGATCCACCCTCTGTTGACGAGCTCAAGAACGGACTCGAAGTCTCTCTAGAGACCATCAAGCACCGCGGTCCAGATTCTCGGGGCATATATCTGTCTCCAGACAATCGTGTTGGTGAGCACACCGTACACGTGTCTGGCGTATATTTTATCAACATGTTCCAGGACTGGGACATGTCCGTCTGTCTATAATCGACCTTGCGAGCGGACAGCAGCCGCTCTCGGATGAAGACGATTCGATCCACTGTGTCGTGACCGGGGAAATCTATGACCACGACCGCATTCGCGCGGAGATGCACAGTCAGAGATATTCGTTCAAGACGAAATCCGACTCGGAGCTGGTCGTGCAGCTGTATGTGGCGAGCTTGAAACCGTCCACCCGCTCATCATCCGCAGATACAAACGTGATGGGTTTAATCTCATGAGCCAGCTGCGCGGCGAGTTCGCATTTGTCCTGTATGACGTCAAACGGCGGTTATTGTTTGCCGCGCGGGACAGATTCGGGATTAAACCGCTCTACTACACCGTCTCCAAAGGCTGCATTCTCTTCGGCAGCGAGATCAAGGCTTTCATGGGGCTCGGGTGGCAGGCTGAATGGGACATCGAGAGCATTGTCGACAATGCTGAATTAGGCGACGAGCGCACAGTGTTCCAAGGGGTCCGAAAGGCATGTGTTTTGCTAATCAGCCCAGTGTGCTTTTCTCAGCTTTGATGTAGCTACCTGCAGGGTATTCTGCAATCTGTCGCGCCTCCGGGTACATCGAGACCCAGGCATACTGGGACATCCCATACCCGGCTGCGACTGCTCCTCCCCCCGACACCAGTATCGACGCCATGGTCTTGCGGGTGCGAGAACTCCTGGTGGAAGCGGTGCGCTTGCGGCTCCGCTCAGACGTGCCGCTGGCGGTGTATTTGAGCGGCGGAATCGACAGTTCCGCGGTTGCGGGGATCGCCACGCAGTTGCTGAGAGAGAAGGACCCCAACGCGAAGCTGACAACATTCACGCTGGCGTACTCCGGTATGTGGGCGGGTTCAAATCATCTGCGGGAATCCTAAGCAGCCATTTGCAGAGAACGAGGCCACCGATGAATCCCCCATCGCGGCGCGAACAGCTGAGCTTCTTGGGGCGGAATTGCACAAAGTCGAGGGAACTGAAGGGGCGCTGGTTGGGGCCTTCGAGGAATCGGTCTGGCATTGCGAACAGATAATAACAATGTTCCATGCGGCTGGCAAGATCCTTCTTTCGAAGGCGGTTCGCGATGCTGGCTACAAGGTACCTATCATTCCGTACATGTTCTGCCATATTGATCCAATATGCCCCAGGTCGCTCTCTCCGGCGAGGGTTCCGACGAAGTGTTTGGAGGTTACCACTGGTTTGGCCTTGACTACTTGCGGGACGCGGACCCAGCCGGGGCTGCGCTCGGCCTGTCGCTTCCTTCCGACGCAGAACGCCTGCAGACCGCAGAAGCATATCAAGTAGCTACGCGGCTGCCCCAGCTGCCGAGCACCGCGATGGGTCTGCACAAATCGGACGGACCCCGCTCCCTCCTCAGGATCAGCGCGCCCCTCGCAATCGCAGGCGTGTTCAGATGCAGTGCCTCTATATTCCGCCCCGAGGTCCTCGCGCGCACGGGACAGCCGGACCTGGTGCGGTGCACAGAGGAAGGTCTGGACCCCCGCGTTCGGCAACACTCCGTCTCGGCTAACTGGCACAGTCTGAATGTTGCACTCGTATGTATCTTCGTCCTCCCCGCCCAGTGCGTTCTAACTGGAAGGAAACAGTATTTCAATGCGAGGACACTGCTGCCGCGCGTAATTCTGAACCAAGCAGGGGATCGCGCCGACATGGTCAGCGCCGTCGAGAGTCGGGTCGCTTTTCTCGACCACCACCTGGTCGAATACGTGGCTACGTTACCGCCGTACGTCGTTCCCCCCTCCCTCGTAGATTTATCCTCATTCGTTCCTCGTTCCAGATCTCTGAAAATCATGCCAATCGCCGGAGAGAAGCCCGGATCATGGACTCTGGTTGAAAAGTGGATTTTGCGAGAGGCCGTCAAACCGTTTGTCACGGAAGAAATATACCGCCGGAAGAAAATCCAGTATAACCCGCCTCCGGCTCAAGCCCCTAAAGTGGCTTCGGATCTGGTCCCTCTCCAAAAGCACCTCAATGCCCGGCTCACCCAGGCGAGCGTCGAACGGCTGGGGTTTATTGACTGGCAGTTCGTCAGAGACCAGCTCGCCGAGTACCTAGAGTCGCCCATATTCCCCGCGAACGGCGCGATGGATCCGAGGGCGAGTATGTTGTTGAGGATTCTTTCGTATATTGTGCTACAGGAGCGGTTCCATGTACCATCGTTCAAACTGTAAGTTTATATGAACGGGTGGGAGTTCCTGTGGTGAATTTAAATCAAATTTGCTATCGCCAACGCGATTTAACGCGTTCAAGGCGCGCCTGAAGTTCCTGAAGTTTCCTAAGCCGTGACCGTGTAACCTTTTGCCATCGGCCATCATCATCATCATGATTGACAGCCTTTCGGCGGCTTTGCCAGTGGTATTACTGTACTTTTTCGATCAATTCGACAGGGGATGTGATCCGTGACCCAAAATACCATTTCGACACTTCGGCAACCGCCGATTTTTGCCGTGACACCACCCGAAATTTCGACAAATTTCGACACCCGAGAGCAAAAATTTGCGTCGCTGAGCACGATTTAGCCCAACCGTGACTAACTTTGCACTCGACAAACCCCTTCGTGACCCGTGACCCCCTGCCATATTTCGACACCGGCAGGGGGGCCGTGACCCGTGACTGTCGAATTGATCGAAAAAGCACAACGGCAGTCTCAGCGACTCTAGCTCCTGTGGGGCCTAGCACGGCGAGTGGACCGTTTAACAATCCAGTTGAACGAAATTGCTCATATGTAGACCAGCCTTGGCATTCTTCAAATTGTGGAAGGGATTCAGCGTGCATGACATGGATCCACCGTCCACCTTCCAGGCACATTTTATCTCCCCTGGCCCTGTGCTACCTCCCGAAATCACCGATTCTATCATCCACCAACTCGCCTTGGACCTCCCCGTCTTGCGAACCTGCAGCCTGGTGTGCCGCGCATGGCTACCGGCAAGCAGATACAGATTGCACGAATCTCTTTCTCTCCGCGGAGAAGACATCCCCGACTTCCTCGATCTCATCGCGCCCCCCGAAAACACCTTCCTTGCCAGTCTTCGCTCCATCGATATCAGTTTATGCGAGAACGGACCTATGCCTTCGCTCTTGCGACTCCTCCCGCTCTTCCCCTCGCTAATGATACACGGAGATGTTGTAATCCGAGATACAAGTGTTCAAATTGAACACCCGTCATCTGCGATGCAACCTCAAATCTGAGAACGTGGATGGGAGTGGAGGCCGTGGGCTCGCTGTCGAGGGTGAACCTCAGCGGCAGCGCAAACCCAAGGCTCCAGAGCGGAGAATGCCTGTGACAAGCCAGCCGTTCAAGCAAGTTAGACACACCCATAAAACAAGCTTTGGGTAAAGCATTGCGTGCCCAAAGCGGAACCAGTTTAACTTGCTCAACAATGAGTGCTTGTTCAAGTTGGACTCCCCATCCACTGCTTGTTTATTTTCCCCTAACTCAACTAGCGTCTGCAATCGATTCATGTTGGATGTGTGTGTATGGGCACACCCCAATTTTTGAGCTCCCCCTTGTCAAGGGCCTCAAGGTATCCATTCCCTCTGAAAGCACCAGGAGTGATGAGCATTCTCAACACTCTGCTCTACATTCGATGACTCGACAAGCGTTCGAGTCGAGAGTAACTTTTAACCCACTCGGGGAAAAACGAACCCACGGAGGAAAATCAATCTTCCGTCTGTTGAAAGAAGACCCCGAATCCCAGCCAGCCATGCATCCGACGTGAAACCGTGACGAAACTACAATCATGCCAAGTCAAGCTCCGACACCCTTCGACGGCTCAAGTATTCTTTGAGTCTCGGCATCCCCAAATCCATTCACGATGAAATCATGTCGCACTTGTTTAAACAGCTGTCTTGAATTGGGCCAATCAATGTTCCCGGCAAAATGCACTGCCATCCGGCATTCAACACTTGCTCGTTGACCAAGAGGAACCCGCAGAGTCGGAAATGGTCTTTAAGCGGTGGTCTGTCCGTTTGCGGTGGCACCGTAAAATAACTACGTTGACCCACCATTACTTGGTATTCCACCAAACACGTTGCATCGAAATCAACCCTTATTCGGATTGGACTGAATAACCATACCTACCCGGGGACAGACCTGTGCACAGTACCCCAAACGTCCCGAGCTGATAAGGACATATTTCGATCTGTCTCTACGCCTCGTCGGGCTTCCTTCGTAACCGAAATAATACACACCCTAAGCCAGACTTCACTTCAGGAGAGAGAAATCACACTGATTCGGTACCCGGAATCAGCGATATCGGATCTACGACCAACACTTATTCCTATGGCCGGCCAAAACTTTCTGCCTAATCAGCCGTCGATCAGCTATTTAAAAGTCGGTGGGTATTCAACCGATTCATCTGGAACTGCGATTTTGAGTATCCGACCTTCGACACGGTGCAACCAGTCAGTGTTTGCAATTCGGAAATCATGTCCAATGTGGTTCAGTATTATACTTGTCATCCTTGTGCTTGTTGTATCTGCGGGCATTCCACCCTGTTGACCACTCGTACTGGGTAAAGAACACCCGGCGTTAGGCATGCAGAATACATTGAGGGACCCTCGATGTGTTTCTGTCTGCCCCCCCATAGGCCATTCGACCTGAGACTCGGAGGGACTGTGAAATAAGTCGCCTCCGACAGGGAATATGTATCTGCTGGCCATTAGACCACGGTATCTGACCGCTCGTTTGGCGGATCTGCGTCGTCGAGGCTGACATATGCGAGTGGAACTGAAAAACCCTTCGGGCCATGAAACAGGTGTTGCAATGGAAAATCTCCCCGGATAAGTCTATTCAGGTCTTGAATGAGTTACAACTCGGGCACTCAGCCTACTCTGCCGTCCGAGATCAAACAATATAGCCTATATGCACTGCAACTGAAAAACACCCCGGCGACGCCAGTTAATCAACCTAACGCCCGGCGACGATGTCGAGCATGTGCTTCTCGACTTCCGAGTGAATGGGTAAATGAAAGAAATAATGAACTCATCTGGTATCCGGTGCGACTATGAGGAGCGCGTGGTACACCAGTCCAGGTCTCACTGCCGACAACACAAGGGAAATCTTATCTGTCCTTCATGCTGCTCATCCATGGCATAACTGGGTGTTCCACCTTTCGTGGTCTCGCCGTTGTTCTGCGGCCGCGGTAATGAATAAATAGAACGAAGCCTCCCGCAACGCCCCGACCTGCGCCACTCTTGAGGCTCCGAACAGGATGCGAGACTCCGGTTGGGTGGACCGGGGAACTGCACCCACCCGTCCACTACCACACCGAGTACTCGAGAGTATTCGACCCCAATGGTGCAATCATCCGAGACCCCCGACCTCGAAATAAATAAATAAATGCTGCCATTCAAGCTTCAAACCCAGAAGTTCATGCGATAGCCGCGTGGGAAGCCATACTTGTGCACGGCAGCACAGGGCTTTCCACCCGGCACCAGCGGGTGCCCGAATTGGTGGAGACGGCTTGTGTGGTCATCCACGCCTCCAATGGAAGTGCGGCATCGTTGAGGGGTTAATCCAGGCCTGTCTCGATGTCATGCAATGGAAATAGACCGCATCGCCGGTCTCGGACCCGGGGGCGCGATCCTGGGTATTCGACCCCACCATCAACCAAAGGGTGTCCGAGTCCGAATAAAAACACACTCGGCTTTAACATCTGATATTCGACTGAGTGCATGGACATACAACAGAACCCCGAGGGGTAGTGTACTGAGCCGCCAGGTATTCTACCCAGGGCCAAAGACCAACAATTCGCCATTCGTCTTTACTGGATAAGGGGCAATGGGATCGAACAAATGAAATGAAAGTAAATAGACTCAGCTTTTGACATTTTATCCGCCAGCGTTAGTACATACATATTCTAGTCTTGTCTTGCGTTGACGGTCCAGAGGAAAACAGATTCAACAGTCACCTAGAACGAAATCACCCAGTAATTCTGACCTGGGATATTCCACCCAGAGCCCGGCATTGGTGGCCAGTAATCGTGCCCGTAATCGACGACATCTGAATCAAAAATCTAACCCGGGATATTCCACCCAGAGCCCGGTGGCCAGTAATCGCGCCCGTAATCGACGACATCTGAATCAAAATCTAACCCGGGACATTCCACCCAGAGCCCGGCATCGGTGGCCAATAATCGCGCCCGTAATCGACGACATCTGAATCAAAATCTAACCCGGGATATTCCACCAGAGCCCGGTGTCGGTGGCCAATAATCGTGCCCATAATCGACGACATTGAATCAAAATATGCGGGTAATCTGACTTACACATGGCGTTACTGGGCATTCGACCCTCAAACTAAGATGAAGAGGGAAACAGTGAAGCCGCACAACCACTGCCCAGCATCACTGTGTATTCGACAATTGGGGCGGCTGCGCACTCACAGCCGGTCGGGCTCACAAGCGCGGTGTGGTTACCTCAGCGCCCGGTCAGCGTCACCGTTATTCGACGGTACCTGCATGAAACGTGGAAGATCGCCGCCATTCTGGCACAATGAGGGCGGCGACGCTGGGTATTCGACCCAGCGCCCGGTCAGCGTTGCCGTCATTCGACAATACCTGAACGTAGAAAATCGTAGCCATTCGGGCTCAACGAGTGCGGCGTCGCTGGGTATTCTACCCAGCGCCCGGTCAGCGTCACTGTCATTCGACGGCGCCTGAACGTGCTGAACGTGTAACATCGTCGCCATTCGGGCTCGACGAGTGCGGCGTCGCTGGGTATTCGACCCAGCGCCCGGTCAGCGTTACCGTCATTCGACGGCGCCTGTACGTGCTGAATGTGGAACATCGTCGCGATTCGGGCTCGACGAGTGCACCGTCGCTGGGTATTCGACCCAGCGCCCGGTCAGCGTTACCGTCATTCGACGGCGTCTGTACGTGCTGAATGTGGAACATCGTGGCCATTCGGGCTCAAACGAGTGCGGCGTCGCTGGGTATTTGACCCAGCACCCGGTCAGCATCACTGTCATTCGACGGCGCCTGCGAAGACACGAACATGAGGCAAATAAAGCCTGGCGTCGCTGGGTATTTGACTCCGTGCCCAGCATTGCCGTCGAATCAATGGAGACACAATGGAGAAAATGTGGGGTCATCCTGACCCGCACAACAACTGCCTGGTGTCACTGGGTATTCCACCCCGTGCCCAGCGTCAGCGACACCAAAACAAAAACAAGAGGAAAACTGTGGGGTCATTCTGACCCGCACCACCCCATTGCCCAGCGTTACTGGGTATTCCACCCTGTGCCCAGTGTGAGCGACCGTGAGCAGACGGCGTCGCAAAGCGACTACGCCCACGGCCAATATGGTCCAAATTGGATGTATGGGCAATGTATGGGGCTATCGGGTCTGCGCTCAAGCACCCAGCGTCGGCGAGACGGACCGTCGGCAACACCCAAAGATATAGGTATCCTGGTCTCTGGTACCATGAGTGCATAACATCCGTCGAGCACCCAGCATTGACCAATGATTTCCAGCGCACCATCCACGTTGGAGAACTCACTTTCAAGACTTCATACATCAAGCATCCTCTGGTAGAATCTCTGCCTAAGCCTCTGCAGCGTCCCCTTGACTGCTATGTAGTACTGGGAGCAAATTTGCTGCTGATCCGGAGACACAGGGAGAGAAGATAAGAGGAGAAGCCTAGGATAGCAGCAGGGAAGTATCATGAGAAAATTCGAGAGCCGCGCGTCTTCCGTCGCGCGCACTGCAATTCTGAAGTCGTCCACGTCGTCGGGACGCAAAAGATCGCCTGCCGCTTGCCGAGATCAGCTGACTCAGCCATCGGCGGCAACTTCCGCTCCTCCTTTAGCGAGGCCTCACTTGAGCTTGGTAGCAGTACTCGTGCCTCGCGCTGCTCTTAGCTCAAGAACCATCTGCTTGAAATCCGTACGGATCCACTCCAGCATCTTCCATTACGACTCTCCGGCCCTTCCCCGCGTCCATACTCTCGAGCTCTCCGGCGTGGACGTATATTCATTTGCCGCGTTCACTAATCTGATATCCAAGTTTCCTAATCTGAGAAACTTGGCATTCGAAAATATGCGATGGGGATCGGTGGATGGATGGGCACCTACAAGGGCGGATATGATTCCGTCGAAATTATCCCGGCGTCTGGAATTGGACACACTCAGCGCCCACATCTCGAATAATTCACAGCTACTGCAGTGGCTCTCCTCTGAGTCGGCACCTTTCACCTCAAGCCTCAGGCTGTCGATGCCTTTGTCCCGCCCACGGCTGACCGCTGAAACATTTGCCAAAATTTCTGAATACCTCCGGCGCCTCAATGTGCATGTAAAAGATCTCTGCATCCAGTTCAGTTCGCCCCGTGGTGAGTTTTTCAGTATTCACAGCATCTTCCCAATAACTCATTATGAATTCAGCACAGGTCGAACCGCTAGACTTTGGGTCCAACACAGCACTTGAATCACTTCGCTTCGACTTTATCACAAGCATACCAATTATTTGCGGGTATCACCTCTATGTTAATCTCCCAGACTTATTGCAACACTTTCACTCTAATCGCATCGAAGAATTGATCGTCGATATTCATGCTACTCCGGAATTCGACGTGGACCTATCCAGCGACCGACTGGTTGCGGCCTTTAGCACTCCTCCATTTTCACGGCTTCGAAAACTGCAGTTCAACGGCCCCTGGAACTCGCATACCGGAGAAGCCTTAACATTGAATGTGCTTGATAAACTCCCAGTCGCCTCTTCCTGCACAGTTGTGCTATTAGACCCGTCGGCAGACTGAATCATCTTCGTGTGCGCCTCGAATTCTCATTTCAACGTACATGACATCTTGACAGGTTTTCAGGTCCATACACCAAGCAACGTTGATATACATCTCAGATAGTTCTTTCCCCGACGTTCGTTTAGTCTGCCTACCATCCAGATCGTACTGTAGCACCCTGAAAATTCATTCGTTCGATCTCGGCCGATCTTTTCTTCAACCGATCGTCTCCTGTCGGTGGATATAATTTCCGGCCCTGAATGTCTCCTGCTTCCCCCCCCCATCCTGCTAACGACCACACCACGACTACCGAATGGCAATGACTCTCCCTAACGAACTCTGGATGCGCATATTCGCCTATAACGGATACGTCGACCCTTAAAGCGATCTTGTCGACTTTCCACCTCTTCCATGCTCTAGGGCTGGAAGAGGTGCTGCGCACCCCCGTCTGGAACACCTCATGGAAGACGGACAGCCGGATAGTGGCTCTGCTGGAACGACCCGAGAGGTGTCGGATCCCGAGAGTCCTGAAGATAATGCTGGACGACGATTTCCGTACGCAGGAGTATTATTCGGATTCAGCGTACATTAACTGGTTGGACCAGATAATGGTCAGGTCATTGATATCGAAAGTGGAGGCCTGGAAATGATTTACCACTGGGAACGCCGCAGATTGCGCTGCATAGGGCTGTTCTGCAACCTGATTTCCCTGACTATCACCGGTGGCCAAATTCTCCCCTTCTATTTCGATACCTTCCGCCGACTTCGACGCTTGACAGAACTACAGCTGCATTCATGCTGGGTTGGCGCGCTACCTCCTGGTGCGGGTGCAGATTCCGACGACAATGCGGATTATACGGACAGGGATCTCACCGTTACAAAGTTGACCCTCCACGATGTCCTCCTATATCAGGGAGGATTTGGTGTCGAATCTGATGGCACAGTCGTCGAATATCAGACAGTTTCTGACGCGCTCCCCATGCCATCCGATCTTCTGCGACGACTCCAGTCTCTCGACGTAGCATGTTCCCGCTCCTTAGCGGTGGCTGAGGAGCAGGTTTCCTCTTTCCTCGTCCACTCACCGGAACTCGCTCGCCTCTCCGTCAGCGGACCCAGAAATCAACGTCACATCGTCTATCAGCCCATCTTCGCGCCCCCTGCCTTGCGTGGATTTTCCGGTTCGCTCCACATGGCTCTGGAGATCTTAGCCCGGGTTCCCGACCTCGCAGAGCTTGCCGTGGTCGACGAGCTCTCCCCGAAGAGCGCGGTTGAACTAATCGAGACACTGGACAGGGGGGCGATTCGGAGCGTTGGAATTACGGTACGGAACTGGGACGACGCCGTTCTGTCGGCAATCACCCGAGCTCTCCCCTACTGCGAGCGCATCACGCTCGTATTTCGCTACGGCAGCCCCGCCCCCGTGCGTCCCACACATCTCCAGTAATTTGTGTGTAACCGAACCTCCGATTTGCAGGACTTTTTGCTAGGCCTCTCTCTATTGCCCAACCTACATACGTTCGTGCTGCACCCGGCGGTGGACTCCCAGACACCCCCGTATCGCTGACAATACCACACATACAGTGACTACATGAGCGTGTTCGAGGCCTGGCACGCGGACGTTGCAGCTGGCCTACGTCCCCCACCTTCCGAAGCGCAGTGTAGGAAGTACGTGTCAGTGTGGGGGCGGCAACTTCCGCGCTTGCGCGTAGTCACCCTGTCTCCGGGCAAAAATTGGCACCGCGAACACGAGGAGGATGATTGGTCTGTAGAAGAGACGTCGGGTTCCGTCATCTGCAGTCGATGAATTTAGTATCATTTTGTTTTAATTTACGTATATTATAATACTGCTTGGATGCGACGACCTGCTTGTGACCGCTGTTCAGCGTGCCGAGACCTGTAAGTAATGGTACCACAGAAAACCCCCCCGGTTAAATTCCCAAACGACATGCAGTAAAAGCTCGAGGCCATAGGAATAGGATTCCACTCTATTGAGTCAATCTGTACCACGATCACGTTACCGTGTGTCCTGCACCGCCTTTTCTCCTTCGGCTCTCGCCAATGTCGTCCCAATCTCCGTTCTCCAGCCAGCTAGGGTCAAATTATCAGGGGGAATAAAAGCGGTCAGGCTGCACCGATTCTGGACCGATTCTGATTTTGATTCTGGACCGATTCTACAATCTTGCAGAATCAGGCGAGAATCGAAATCAGGTTTGACCACCCCTGATTCTAACACCGATTCTCAGCCTGGTATTTACTGAAACATCGTTAGATAAGTTGCATAACTAGTAGTCTTTCTACGAAAAGGTCAAGTAAGCAATCACATAGTTTGCCCGGCGCCGAGTAACCGTGCTTGATCACATCAATTTTTATTTATTTTCCTGGTCTTTTTATTGTCCTCCACGCTGTCTTGCTGCTTGCATCGTCCTCTTCTTTCTTCTTTTTTTTTTTTTTACTCTTCTTTTTGGGCAGTGTTGCCTTTGCTTTCTCCGTTGGAGTCCTCCTCCTTCGAGCTGGCTATGCTGGGTTTTTCCGGGGGGGGATGGGTTTTGCTATGCCCATTCAGGATTCGTAGAGGCCGGATGTAGAATTTATGATTATTTAATAAATAAATAGTGTAAAAGTGTGATCGCGATCGGGCACTGGGGCAAGTTTAGGGCAGGAACATTTAGAGCAGGATCGATTCTGAGGCGATTCTCGACCAATTCACATGCAGTTCATCCTCCTCCAGAGGAGGAACAGCAATTCTGACCTGACTCTCGACCGATTCTCGATATCAGAATCAGTCCAGAATCGCCGCAGCCTGACCGCTTTGACTCCCCCTATTGCCCTAACAACGAGGAGGCAGCAGAAATAAAGCTCCTCCTCATTGAACCGTCCCTTCGCTTGGAGCGTATCAACAGCGAACTGGCCGACATCCAGATTGTTATCGACAAGCTCACCGAGGAGCGCACCAGACTCGGTGCCTACGTGGACGCCCACACAGCTCTGATATCTCCTTTCAGGAGACTCCCACTCAATGTAATCCAGGAAATCTTCATAGCTTCCATCCCGACGCACCGGAACTGCGTCACCTAAGCGACCACCGCCGCAATTACATAAGGACCTCTTAGGTCCCTAAATTTGTATGGCCAGCATGGACCGAAGAGGTCCGACGTAGGGCGTAGGTGGCGTAGGTACAGGCTTCTATTATGTCATTATGCCGTGTGCCGTCTGCGTGAGTTCCCGGCATCTCCCTTCAGTTTCCCCCCACCTCGGGCCCCTGAGTGACCTTCCACTGCCGAATTTGGCAGGGGCGAAGATGGCGGTGGTGGCGGAGGTGGCGGAGGTGGTGGAGGTGGCCGCATCACTGCTTGAGTCCTATTAGGTTTCCTGTACTATTCAATGTGTGTAGCTTATTTAAATGTAAGCTACTTGAAATCCAGGTTTCTGTATTGGTCCACCATGAGATCACTTCATGGCATATCCAGCTGTCTGCAAAGTATGTTCGAAGAATACAGTACCAGCACAAGAATGGGAAACTATTTCGTGCAGTAATTTAGCTACGTTGGGGGGGTACCTACGCTGCCTACACCACCTACGCCACCTATGCCACCTACTGCACTTACATTTCGACCACACATTGGATGTGCTTTCCAATCATAAGTCTATACCTTCCAACATGCTGTGCGGGATTCCAAACATATCAGTTGTTGAATATTGTGGTGGTGCATCAGAGGCGGTGGAGGCCAACATTTTTCTGTTATTTGGCATAGGAAAGTTTTGATCCATTATTCTCTATTACCTTTAGGTCATCCGAGCAGACCCACTATCTGGGCCTGAAAGCACAGATAGTTTGTGAGGATGTCAATGGTGCGTCGGAGGCTGTGACGGAGGCGGTCGGCTAGATAGGCAGGTGGTTCCGGCACACGAGTTCGAGAGTGTTGGATAGTCGGTCCAACGAAGATAAGTGTTATAAGATGTAAATTGACTAGAGAAAGGTAACTATGGACAAGAGTACTTATAGGATCGGTAAATAGGAGTTCAAACAAGGAGTATAATGATGTGTCAAAGGAGTGTGATGGCGACGATGTAAGGTATACAATCCCCCAGATCCCCGAGATCCTCACATATATGATACCTATATTTTTTCTGCTCGAATATCTGTTACAAATCTCGATTACGAACTACTTACGAATAGTTGATTAGTCTAGTGCCAGCACATAGATCAATCATCACTCTTTTACCCAAAACCATCGCCTTGTCGCCCTATCCTTAAGTGACTCGTCGAGCCTCTCCGAGCATGGGCAAGAGGGGATTGGTTCTTTTCTTATCCTACACTCTATAGGCCTATCTCGCCCTCTCTGTCTTGAGAAGGCTTCCTCCCTCTCTTGATACTTGTTGCCGCGGACTGACATCCGGTTCCGTCAAATATTCGTAGGAACTAGAAACACGACATCCAGGTGCTCAAATATTCGTCTCCTCATCGTGCTTCGCAGGACTTAGACCGCGTGCATGGGGTCTTTACCACATAGTGCGTCGCAGACTCGCCAGGATACTAATTGTCTAGATATTTCCATTTAAGGCTCGCCATGCCTTACAGACGAGCGCGAGTGAGTTGGAAATTAAAGAATGTAGTAGGAAAGTAAAGGACTGGTATAATAGAAGGAAGCGTACCATTACATCCGCCCTCCAGGCCGTCGCAACCAGCGGGCTAACTAGCTGATTTCCATCCCATTCTCGTCAACATTCTTCGCGCCGCCCGATCCCGAACTGCTAGCTTTGGGATTAGCAGCGGCGGCGGCAGTGGCAGCGCCAGCAGCATTAGCCGCGGCGGCGTCGGTAATGGCCACAGCCTTGAGCAGCTCCTGGCAGCAACACACGAAAGCCTCCAAGGCCTCCTGCGAGCTGGGCTCAACCATGTCGGCCTCGCGCTTGCGCTTGCCAAGGTGCTGATTGTAGTATTTCATGTTACGCGTCTGCTCTTGCTCAGCAAGGCACTCGGCGTTATCGAAGTAGGCCTGGGTGACCGAGATGTTTCCTGGGGCCAGGTATGTGCTCGACATCTCGTGGTCAAGCACACCGAAGGATTTGGCATCAGCTATGGCCTCGCCCTCCTTCCAGATGATAGTCCAGCCAGTGGGATCCACGTCAGCCCAGCCGAAACCAGAGTCGTTGTATTGGTTCATGCTGCGTGCGAAATCCTCGTAGTAGGCGGGGACAACGTTGGGGAAGGGGCCCATGCCCAGGCAAAGCGATGTGTTGTAGTCAGCGTACAAACACATGTTGCAGGCGGTCATGAGGACAGTGTGGATGCCAGGGACCTCGAGGTGGAAGAGCTCGGGGGTGACTCGCTTAATAGCGGAGTGCTGGTCGTTGAAAGCCTGATGGCGCGCTCTGTCAGCCTCCCTTCGAAACGGGAGGCAGAACATTACAAAAACAATACTTTTTGATATCTGAATTTTTCCTCGGAACAACCCGGTTCGGATCACATGATCACTGATCCGCGATCAGCCGCTGATCGGCATGTCCGGCATCTATCGGGAGCAATGGCAAGTATTATTACACCATTTTAGAAGTGTGCAGGACCTATACTACCAAAGGAAGCACTCGGGCAGCCATGTCCAACCTACGTTATACTTGATACAGACCAGGAGTCCCGCGAAAACAACAGCTGAGCCCGAATAGGCAACGCCCGATCAAATATTGATGCTAATGAACCCGCGGCAGGCATAGGCCATCACAAGAAGGCTATCGAGGAAGTTTGAGTTATAAGAAGTCAGACGTGAGTCAGAAAAATGAAGGCAGTGTTGAAACATAGAAGCCCCGTAAGAGTCAGAAAAATATGACTCGGAATGACTCGACATTGGAGTGGGAAATTAGCTCGATTAGGAAATCTAGAATAGTATATAAGGACGCTGTTTTAAATAGTGAAATTACTTTTTCCCCTTCAAATTTCCTCTGCCAAAGACAACTTTTGTTGTGATAAGTCCCTAAGTTCTACCCCAAGTCACCGATTGACTTGCTGCCACCCCAAATTGAGAGTGATCTGTCAGAAAACATAAGCACAGAGCTCGCCAGAACCCGAAGTCCATCTGATCGTTACGTAAGCCGTTACGTAAGCAAGCCGAGTTGGGTAACAAAGCCCATTCAAACCATCCGAAGCACGCCTGGGGTACCAATACTCATCTGAACTGATACAAGCATACGGTTGCCTGTTCTTATCTGCAAGTCAAAGTCAAAGCGTCGCCTGTCAGAAAACATAACGCACAGAACGCAACCTACGAAGTCCATCTGAAATCACACGCAAGCTCACCTGGATACGAAGTCCATCTGAAAAATACGTACGCCATCCGGGGTAACAATACTCATCCTACTGAAACACCGATCAAGAAGACCGGTAAGCCAAGCTTCTCCATCTGGGAGAAGACACCTGATATTACTAACAGTTCTCTGATAGAACTTCGGCCCGAGGCCCTCCCCGAACAAGTTTAGACTACCCCGAGCTCATATAATTTTGGGTATAAATTCTACGTGTACATCACCTTTGACAAAATACGAACCACTCAGGGAAATACTTGGATAACAATATTCCAGTTTAAATTTTCCTTCTACAAAAACTTTTGTAGCTGACAGCTCCCACAGTGGTTGAGAGGAAGGCCGTGGAGAAGATGTCGACAGGAGTTTTGGGGGACATGGTAGACGCAGGAGAAATGGAAATCTCCTCCAGTGTGGCCCTATTTAAAGGTTTTGATTGCGCTGCCCAGAAACAATCCATTGACGAGGCAATCAAGACCCCCTCTCTGTCGGCGGGAGGCTTACCCGCTCCATACTGGAGTTCCGTGATATCCGACACGCCCAAGGCCTCCAAATAATCCGGAAGAGCTTGAACCCGCTTGGCCTGATCGTAAGGCATCCAGCTCCTGTCTCCAGATTTCCACAAGACCTCAAATAGTGCCTTGGAACGGTGCCCGTAGTGGTTAGTAATCTGCTCTACGGCCCATTCATTCGTCTCGTCATCGAGGGAAATGCCGAGCTGGCATTCCAAGCATCCAGGGAATCAGCGGTCATCGTTGGGGATGTGTACCCTAAGCAAAGAGGAGTGAAACACGTCATGGATCCCCTTTGCTTCATGTTCGCAGGTAAATCCAACTTGAATGATCCATTCCCGAAGTCTTGGAGTATTGAGTAAGGACCAATGTATTTTGGGATTAACTTGCAAGTGAGGTCCTTGGCAAATTTGATGTTCTTGGAAGAAAGATACATGAGGTCGTCCTCCTCGAAAGGAGCAGGCTGATGCTTCTGGTTCGTGGACCGGGTCTGCTTGACACGAGCAGCGATAGTGCTATCGTGAGCAGCCATGATGGCTAGCCGGCACTGAAGAGCGAAGTTAGCTATGCCAGGGTATTCCTGAGTCCAGTCAGAGTTCCATAACAGCGAACGTGGCATGCGGCCAGTGTTAAGGAAGAAAGGTGTATACCCAGTGGTTTCGGAACGTGCCGAGTTCATAGCAAATTCAATAGCAGGGATCTTGCTCACCCAATCCTTCTGCTTCGGCCTGATACATTGATGAATCATCTGCGTCACGGTGCGGTTTGTGCGCTCCGTGCTGCCATCCATCTCGGGGCGATACGCACTTGACATCCAGAGCTTAACTCCAATGAGTCCATGTAGTCGCTTCCAGAATACACTGGTAAATAGAGAGTTGCGGTCGCTGACGATGGACTTCGGGAGACCGTGAAGCTTATATATATGTTCGAACATAAGCTCGGCCATTTGACATGCCATATAGCTGATATGGGTAGGTATTATTTGTACCATACCTGTTAGAAGATCAATTACGACAGCCAGCATGTTAAACATGCCATCTCAGTTCCGAGACTCAGGCAGAGGCCCAACAAAATCCACGCTCACGGATTCCCAAGGCTCCAAAGGCGGGTTAAGCAAATGCAGGAGCCTGTACGGCTTCTGATTACTAGGCTTGCTACGCTTGAACGTCGCGCAGGACTCGCAGAAGCTGCGCGTGTCATCGACCATTTCCTTCCACCAGAAGTGGTCACAAATGTAATCAAGAGTTTTCCTCAAGCCCAGATGGGCGAGGATGAAGTGGGCCTCTGAGATGACAATCTCACAGATGTTACGACCGTGGAAGGTAATCTTGGGTACGCAAAGGACCCGATGGTCAGACTCCCTCAAGTACACCAAACCGTTTTCTACTTCGAAGTTGCGAAAGGCCTTGGGAGTATCCAGGATCTGTTTGAAGAAGGGATCCTCACCATACTTGCTGGACAGGTATTGAGCAAGATCAAGGCCTTGCCAGCCTGAGTTCACAACATTGAGAAGCGAACTGTCAAGTAGTTCGAGTTCGTGTTCGAAGCGAGTTGTGGGTCCAAATGATGGTTGATCCCCATCAGCCACTTTTGGTTCCACAGGATCATGCCAATCATCAGTGATCATCGGATCAGTGGGCTTAGCGAGAGGAAACAGTTTCCTCTTCCTCTCATCTGCCTTGCCTTCTGGAGACGCGTCTCGGTCCTTGGCGACTACCGCTGGGGACCCTTGTTCCTTCTGGTTTCTATTCTTTCGTTTTTGGTTTGTACCCCCGCCCTCCTTTGGAGGCACACCAGTGTTGACTTCAAATGTGTTCCCAGCTGAACGACCTTCAGATTCTCTGGCTGTGCGGGTCATCAAACACGTTATGCGGTTGCTGGTGTGCGCCATCGCTTCCATACCTGTGAATACAGGCATGGATATCGCATTCATGTCCAAATTGTTGTTACTAACCACATCGTGGTAGGTATATTTCGACCGAGCACGAACGGTGCCAGGGGCTTCGTTAGAGTAAATCCGGGACAGGGCGTCAGCTAGAACGCTCTCTGTTCCAGGTATGTACTCAATCTTGAAGTCAAAGCTGGATATCTTTTCAATCCAGCATGCCTGTCTTCCAGACAGATCTTTTTGGTTCGCCAGGTGAATCAGACCCTTGTGGTCCGTAATCCAGGTAAACTTACATCCCTGAAGAATATCACTGTGACGAAGCATTCACTCAACGCCCGCTAGCATCTCAATTTCATGAACCGCATAGTTCTGTTGCGCTGAGTTCAGCTTTGCCAAGAAGAACACCACAATCTGGGCGTCTTTCTAATCATCACCTTGGCAGACCACACCGGAGACCCTGGTTGCACAGCCGTCTGTGACGAGCCAAATCTTTGGTGCCGTTGGGCTGTAGTCAAGCAGCTGTCGGTGGTGCTCCCGATGCTGAGCAACCAAGCTTGATGTCCTGGAATGCATGCTGCTGCGTGTAACCCCATCGAAAAGCGACTGTGTCGCTCATCATCTCGTGTAGAATTCCCATGGGGATCTGCACGCCAGGGACATCGCCTCCAAGGTATGTGACCGACCCTAAAAACCTGCGAAGTAGCTCATGGTTTGTAGGAGTCTTCCAGTTCACCACCGAGTCAACCTTGTTGGGGTCCATATGGATCCTGTGGTTGTCAATGATACGTCCGAGGATGCTAAGCTCTGACTTGAGGAGCTGCAGTTTGCTCGCGCTCAGGTAGAGCATTTCGTGTTCAAGGATGTCTATGACTTTCTTCACGTGAGCTTTGTGTTCCTCCAGTGTGTTGGAGAGTATATAATGATATCATCCAGATAAACATCCATGAACACACCGATAAACTCGCCAAAAAGGTAGTTCATCAAGGATTGGTAAGTTGCAGGCACATTGCAATCTCCTTGCTGGAGAACGAGGCTGACCATATTTCCATCAGGGGTACTGACATCAGTCCGCGTGACATGCTCGGGCATGACACAAATTTGCTCGTATGTGTCCTGTCTGTCAATGAGGGAGCAAAATTTGCATTGCACGGCACACCTCAAGATCCCCTCCATATCTGGCAAAGGGGACATCATCTTCTTGGTATTCACATTGCGAGCACGCAAGTCCATGGCCACACGAAGCTTTGGTGGCGATGTCTTGACCTTCGGAATTAGCAGCATCGCAGAAGTATTCCCCGAGTTGGTGACTTGCCAGCGGCCGGCCTTCAAGTAAACCTGGCGCTTGGCATCCCACTGCGGTCTCAATGCCTCGGGGCATCACGAGGGATATATCTTCTCATCAATGAGGGGAATCATGTGATTAATTGCATGAAATGGAGGTAAGCCCGTCTCCGCGGCCGTTTTACAAATGAGCTTAGCATATTCTAGAAGCTCATTTCGCGCCACCTGCAACGTATCCTCACTCAATCCTGTGGCTCCTGCGACCACCCGAGCAGTAGCGACACCTTCGAGAGGGACGGGGTCAGCGCTTCCGACGCAAACACGAGCAGGGTTAAGTCCAATACTCACCTTATGCTGGAATAGCCAGGCTGTGCCCAAGATCATGTTGTACCTGCTAATATTAGCGACAAGGAAGCTCCTCTTCTCAGAGATGTCCTGGTAGCTGAGCTCGACATCCACAGAGTTTTTGATCTTTGAACGAGATCCCTGTACGACTAGCTGCAAGGTAATGGGATCTTCCAACTCTTTGTGCTTCAGCCTAAGCTGATCCACCACAGAGCTCGAGATCAAGTCCCCCAAAGAGCCAGAGTCAACAAGAGTGTGCACGGGCTCGCCGTTCACGTGAACAACAATCACCAGAGGCCGGGCGACAATGCGGTTCAATACGTGCGGGGTCAAAGCGGTGCGCGAGATGCCCTTCATAATATCGGCCGGAATCTGAGCACCAGCGCAATAGATGAGGAACTCGCCCTCCACAGAGGGCTCAGGCTCATCAAACAAGGAGCCGAATAAGCTTGCTTGGTGAGTGTGCTCCCAGTAATGACGAGCGTGGTTCTCACGCAAGGTGCACCTCAGCCTTCGCTTCATTACCCACTCGACCAGGTCCAGGTGCCCGTTTCGCAAATCTTGCTCCATGATGCGCTCATGCAGTGCATCATCCCTGAACGGGATTTTGATCGCAAAGGTGTCGGGGCCTTCGAGATTGCCTGGCTCTCGGTGCACACGGGAAATGCTCACGCCTTCAAGGCCAGCGAAGTCGCACCCTACATCCCTGAAGTACTGCTGCATGGCGTCCACAAGCAGCTCCTCAATAGGGAAGTTATGAATTGGTAGGGCGTTGCTATATTTTCGACTAGCGGCCATGGAATGCTGACGAGCGTACCACTCCAGGAGATGGAACGAAGGTACCCGCAAGTAATCCATCGGAAGTACGGTCACCTCTACAGCGTACTCATCCTTAATGACGAGACATTCACTCTTAGGGTTTTGAACACGGAAACAAACAGCATCGCGATGGTTATCCGACCAAGGGACCAGCCCGTCCCCAGGGTATGGCTGGAAGAACTCCAGCAGTGCAGAGACAGTATTCACAAGGACGTCACCAAGACAGCATGCTCGGGGCGCAACCGCACCTCGCAGCTCGCAGTCCTTGGACGCACGAGCCCACATCTTGAGACGGTCCTCAAGGGTCTCGTCTGGATCACCAAACAGGGTGAAGCTACTGCTCGGGCGCTCATCGCCGGATGAGCTGCTATCGGACGGCACGCTGCTCGGAGCACACTTCAAATCGGGCATCGAGGAGGGGGTACCGCTGTTGGATCCATTGTTCGACCCACAGTCAGAGGACGCACTTACGCTTTGAAGCGCTGGCATGGAGCCCACGTCCAAGTCATCGGACTCGTCAGTGGAGTGGATGGAGGCCATCACTGTGTCGACATCCGTGAAGCCGTCCTCATTGTCGGACCTTCCGTCATAGTCGGATGCTTTACCGCAAAACCACCAGTCCAGGTCGAAGTCTGGGTCCTGCAAGAGGACCCTCGGAAGCGAAATGACCATGGCTTCAAGCTTGTACGAGATCTTCAAGTCCTCGTCGGCGCCATTGGTCCAGACTTCATAAATGTCACTGTCCTGGTAGTATTCGAGATCACAAGTCTTTCGAAAGTTAGACCCCATCTTGATTTTCACAACGTTTAACTCAACGTCGCCTTGCTCCTCCAGATATTGTCCTTCCAGCACGCAATCGTGGGGGGTCCAATCCCAACTCCTCAGCCAATGTTTGGACATACCACAGCGTGGGCATGAAGTCAGGGTTTTGCAAGCACTCCTTGCTTATTGTAATGTCAGATGTGCGTTCTTGATCCATAATAACATACTCAGTATCTGACACTGAGTATAGCAGGAATAATTGCTCATTAAAGCCCTCGTCTGGATTACACGGGCTTGCGTCTCCTGGATACGGCTGCGCCGACTGGAGCATCATAGTCGCGTGGAATGTGTATATGTCCCCAATAGGTTCCAAGTCGCCTCCTTCGAGGCACCAACAACCCGGTCTATCGCATGTAGGTTGCCTCTTTTTCGGAGATCAGTTTGTTGGTTCTGAGTCGATCCTTTCCACAGATACCAGTTCAGAAACTAATTCGAAGCTTTCGGAGTTGGAAGGCAAAGTTTGTATGGGTTCCCTGCCCTCCTTGACTCTGTCAAGGTCGAAATGTATTGCACCAACGTGCATCGTCTCCAGAACTGTTGTACTCTCGTGCAGCGTGTCGTGCGAGGCGGACCCCGACTGTAGACGCACCGCGTGCGTACTCATTCCGGGAGGCTTCCCCTTCTTTTTGGAAGGGACCGAGTTATTCTTGGGGCAATTACGAGAAAGATGACCAGCCTCCCCGCAGGTAAAGCACAGTCCTTTTGCGAGCATTTTATTTCGCTTCTGCGGTGAGAGCTCAACTCGTTCTGTCTTTCCAGGTACACCCATGGAGGAAGTTCGCATAACCTCCTCACGAGGTCATGACGGGCCACCAAAGCGCCCTCCGCAGCCGGTGAAGGCTTCGTGCGACAGCAGCGTTCTATTTTGACCATTGCGTGGGCGCAAGTCCGTTCTCGGCGCGCCCTGTGGCAGCTGTCTAGAAGAACCATCCTGGTTCTTCGTGATTGACCTCAGCAAAATCTCCGCCTGCTCGGAGGCTTTCACTAGCTCATCCCATGTCACGACTTCGGTGTCCACCTTGTCACGGTAGATCTCGCCCTGAATGGCCTGTGTAAAGCTGTTAAAAAGCTTAGCCACCTTCTCCTGGGTATCTTCCAGGCTGATGGTATTGTATATCGCCGACCATTCAGCAATGTGGGCAGCCACATCTTTCGAGCCCTGATAACACCACTCAAGATGTTTGTGCTGCTTGTTACGGAAGTCCGCGGGGAAGCAGAGAGTTCTATGAAGAACTTCTCCAATGTCCAGCTCTCTTCGTCGATCTCAACAACCTGGTTGTAGAAATCCAACGCCCACCCATCCAGATAATAGGACACAAAGAACACCTGCTCATCAGCAGCTACATGCCCCATTTTGACATAGGCTCTGGATTCACGCGCGAATTGCTGTATCATGTTCACGTTGGGCTCGCCATTGTATCAAGACGGTGGGATGGGCTTCAAAGTTATTTTCTGCTTCTGATCATGCCCACGCTTGCGTTTGGATGACAACCGCGGGCTCGCTGCACTTGATCGCTTAGATCCAGATTTGTCGGCAGTCGAGTGATTGGAGCTGGTGCCCGAATCTGAACTCGAGTTGTCAGACGGCTCGGACAGCGGTGAAGCTGGAACGGCGGAGGTCGCAGTGCCCCCACGACGCAGAGACTTCTTAAAGAAATTATCAGCGGCTAATCTCCCAGGGGTCACGCCCCGAGGGAGCGGTGTCGTGGCACGCGTTCTCGCTGCGCTCGACACGTCAAATTGCCGCTCATCACCTAACAGGTCCTTAACCTTCTTTGGGTGAGCGCGCTGCTTGGTATCAGTTAACTGGCTGATGCGTTCATTTAGCAACTTGAACATCTCTTCTATAGAGAGTTTAGCAGGCAGCTCTTCACCGCCTGTAACGGATGGTTTTCATATTTTAGTTACTCTTTAGCTACAAGTCACATGTATTCTTGGATCACCTGATTATCATCATCTTTACACCAAACCACGTTGCCTCAGAGCCCAAACTAGCCTTTCCTCGTTGAGGAATCCCTCCGAGAAGAGGCCTGCGGGCATCAGGCGACATCTATACACTTTCAAGCCTTTGCCTGTGCACCAGCCTTACTTGTTGATACCCTCCGAGAAGAGGCATTGCGCACTAGGCGACTCCATACAACACTATACTCTCGCTACGGGCTCAAAGCTAAGCAGCCCTTCTTCTGTTACCCTTTCTCAAGCTATTGCACCTTCGAGCAGGGTTGTTGCCAGCAGGCAACCACCTTGCAAGCCTTATCTCCCCACCAGGGAATGCGTACAACGAATTCCCTTTTGCAGACTCTAAACAAGTCTTACACCGCCCCTATCAACAGGTACACTGTTGGACTTATCGAGCGCAGGCGTTAAAAACTGAACTTTGGCAGCGGGTTGGGTTGCAGGGACATCCACGACAACGAGCACCCAAACGGCAACGGCAGGAGCAGCTACGAGAGCGGGCGCCGCCGCGGTACAGTCTCCCGTCTGCGGCTCCTCAACCGTCCTTGACTTGGGGCTCTTAGAGTGCTTGTGGCTCTTTTTAGCCTTCGGCGTGGATGTCTGAGTGTGAGTAAAGTCAACCAGGAAACCGGTAGGAATTGATTCTTCCTCCCACTTAATCCGGTTAATTTCCTCGTAGTTTGCGAGCATCTCACGCTGAGCATCCAGTTCCTCCTCAGAGAAAGTGTTGAAGGCACTAATGCCCCCCCAGTTTCGCGGGTCCGGGACCAGTGACGGCGCTGAAACTGATGAGGTCACCCTCATCTTCCACCTCTTCAACCGTCGCCTGGCGCGACTTCGGTGTGGGGACGGCTACTGGTGGGGAGGCAGGCAACGGCTCAATCTCCGAGCTGCTGCTCCCAAGGCTGTAGGACTTGGGAATAGGTGTGTCACCAATTTTCAGCACCAATTTCTTAGCCTGAATAACTTCAGGCGCCGCTTTCTGCGTCAAACGGGCGCGGAACTGTTCGGTGATTTGCTCATGGCAACGAACAATGGCCTCGAGCTCCGCGTGGCTCAAGTCGTCAGTCGCTTTAGCCACGGTTGACCCAGTCCCTGACTCAGAATCCGAATCGGATGCGTTCGACACAGAAGCGGATGAATTATTGGTATGTGCATTTCTATTCGAACCATGTCGTTCGCGATGCAAGTGCAATGTCTTACGAGTGACAGGGGTCCAACCCCCGCCAACATCTGGGTCCAACGTCCACATGGCTCCTTGTGAGCAGGGGCAACGAGGAGGAGTGACCCGTGTCGCCAGAAGCGGCAGGGCTTGGAGTTCTCACCACAGGAGTGGCGAGTCTGACCCCCGCCGAAGTGGAGGAGGGTCTCGCCGCCATAAGGGCAGCGGTGCTCCTTGCCGAAGCGAGGGCAGGGAAGGAGTCAGCGGCTCCGGCCTCTACAGCCCCAAAGACCAAAGCTTGAGGGCTGTATAGGGGCGTGGGAGCGGGGTGTCGGCCGTCACGAGTGGTGGCCCGGGTATATGCAATACGGTTCTTGTTGTCCATAGCTATGCTCTTCAATGTATGTCGCGGCGGCGGTAGTCGAGGTTGATCAGACCAGGGGGTAACCAGCAAAGCAGCGACGACTGGGAGCACTTAAAAAGATGTGACAGAGGCGGTCGGCTAGATAGTCGGCTGGAAGTCGGCTAGATAGGCGGGCGGTTCCGGCACACGAGTTCGAGAGTGTTGGATAGTCGGTCCAACAAGGATAAGTGTTATAAGATGTAAATTGACTAGAGAAAGGTAAATACGGACAAGAGTACTTATAGGATCGGTAAATAGGAGTTCAAACAAGGAGTATAATGATGTGTCAAAGGAGTGTGATGGCGACGAGCGCGAGCGAGTTGGAAATTAAAGAATGTATTTAGCCAGAATGACCTGGGATGGAGGTCTCCTCCACCTCCGCCGCCTCCGCCGCCTCCGTCACCCTCCATCTACCGCCTGCGGTCCCATGAAACATGCTGTCTCGTGCCGGTGCTTATGGACACGCCGGAATGCAATCACTGTTTTAACTGCTCCCATAATTCCACGCTAGCCTGCCCGTGCACTTCCCCGTCGTGTTTTAGGTCATCAGTGAGTTGAACCGAGCAGTTGTATGCTGAAAACTCGCCAGCCCTGTTGGCGAGGCACCCCATGAGTGGCCAGAACACAAAATGTGTCTAACCAAGTTTGGCAGTCAAAAAACAATTTCGACACGACCATTCGAACTTCGGACGCGATTTGGATGCGACTTTCATAACCCGCGTTGTTTGGCTTAGGTTGTGATGGCCGGAGGCCCAGATCACGGAGAAACCCCCGAAAGTTCAATAATCTGCGGGCTTTCGAATAAGGGGGGGTTTCTGATTGCCACCGGGGTTTCTGAATAGAATTATCCTGACATCCCCGTCCGCTAGTTACGGATAATTCCCCGCTTGAACTTTTGCAAGCCGAGAAGAATCATCCGAGGGCCGACGACCAAGTTGCGGGTAAGACGGGAGCGCCCGTGCGCTACAGCCTATCGCCGTGATGTACGAGGGTATTGATGAACGGCTTGACTCAAACTGGTCGGAACGCCGCCATTTTGGCTTCAGCAATTAAGTAAGTTTCATGCACATCAAACCCGAAGACGCACAAAATACGGAGGCGATGCGCACTATATTTGTCCTGGGCCTATATAAGCTGGCCCGGACGGTCCTGCTCCCCAGGTTGATCCTTTTCTTCATCTTTTTCATCTTCTTCCCTCTTTCATCTTCTTCTTTCACCTTCAGACAACTGTGTTGTCCTTTTCATCCACTACTTTTCTTTTAATCAAACGACCATGAAGTTCTCCGCTACCTTTGTTGCTCTCTCCCTTAGTAAGCGCCTGTCGATTCTTCTCTCAAACCATTCTGACCTCTCTTCCTCCCTCAGTCGCCATCGGCGTTCAAGCTCACGAGCTTCCCTCGCGCTTCGCCGGCCAGCGCCGTGGCGACCAGTTCGTCACGGGTCCCTGCACCACGGACTCTGACTGTCAACAGGGCTGCTGCGCATTCAGCACCGGCAAGTGCGCTGGCCCGGCCATCGCCCAGACCCGCGACGGCGGCTGTGGCTTCGGCAGCGCTGCTCCCAACTGCAACGTTGCCGCTGCTCTAGGTCTCTCCGACTATGTTGCGGGCGCTGCGAACGGGAATCTCGCCGACCCAGCCGTCCAGACGGCAGCTGCCTTTGTCGCCAACCTCGACAACATCCCCTTCACCCCTGCGGCTGGCGGCGCTGCGCCCCCTGCTGGTGACAACCAGGCTGCGCCTCCCGCCGCGCCCCAGGGCGGGGCGAGCCAGCAGAGCAAGAAAACCGTCTTCGAGGTGTGCACCGCCGACTCCGAGTGCCAGCAGGGATGCTGCGGGTTTTCTAGCGGCAAGTGCGCTGGCCCTGCCGTCGCGCAGACCAACGGCTCCGGTGGATGCGGTCACAGCAACGCTGCGCCTAACTGCGACGTCGCGACCCTGCTCGGCTTCCAGAGCCAGTGCATTGCCGGCGTTGTCCCGGGTAACCTCCAGGATCCCGCTGTCCAAGTGGCGGCTGCTTTCGCCGCCCAGCTCGACGGCCTCTCCTTCACCCCGTCGAAATAAACGATGATGATCTGCGCGCGACATATGTAGTATTTTAGTATTCATGTAATCGTTTAGGAGTATGAAGATGAAGAAGATGGTGATGATGGTTCTGCAGGCCACTCTAAGCTACCAAAAAAACGACTTCTAGCTAACTACCGGTGATGTGCGGATCTCGTTGATTTAAGGATCCAGCGCTTCCTTCGAGTCTAAATGGAGCAGGCAGGTTAAGTTTGCTTCGCCGGTAGTCCATCTCGAGAGAATCACTGTCTCGTGCCTCGTCCTGAACTTCCTCGGAACTTCTTGAACACATTGGAATCATGTGGATCCGGTTTCCAACCAGCTGAGTTTCGGGATTCCCGGACTGGTTCTGACCAGATCTAGAATCGGCCCAAATCGGCCGAACCTCCTGTCCTCTTACCTCATCCCGACGACTGGATCCAAATGGGCCAAAAACTGGTTTTCTCACCTGTCGACAACCTGTCGAAAGCAATTTAAAGGATGCGGTAACTTGGGCAAAGATCAAGCAAAAACATTGAATGCTCCTTGAATGCTCCTGAACTTTGCGGTTGCTTCTGGTTGCAGCTGGCTTACCTGGAACGACAACGGGTTTTACCGGGAGGCCGCATGCAGAGGGTCTAGAGATATCGAAACTTGTTTCAATAGTACGTCGGGATTACCGCACACAGGCAAGACATTCTCGACGCCACTTGCAGCCGGGAGGAGTTGAAGAGGTATCGTAGCATCCACACGCAAAGTTTTAAAAAGTTGCTACAGATTATACAGCTTAACTTGGCTGCACACCCTGCCGCCTTGGCCAACTTGGCCAAATTGTGGATGCTGAATCTGAGGTGGCTCATTTTTTCAACCCAATTGAGGTCAGCACCCAGATATACCTATCTATCTCGGGACTTACCACCTGGAAGAGTATCATGAATTGGGCCGATTCTTCGATGAGGATCTTTCTTTCTTATGTTCCGTACTGCTTCTCGGGCCGATGGTGACCATAGGATTGATTTCCGTTTTTGAACTCTCTCGTCATTGGCCGGCACTCAGAGCGTGTCGGCTTCGTTGCTAAAATCGGACAAGTGGCATGAGATTAAAGAAGCCTCAGACCGCGCATTAGCTGCGTGCCCGACACCGCCCTGCAGCACGGCTCGACCCACGATAGAATATTGTCGGCCCCCCAGCATTCTCTCCCGCCTCGATTCGCCATGTCCTCGAATGCTGTACGCCGCGATCGCTTCAATGTCCACCTACCCAGCGTTATATTGCGGTTATGTAGGTGTTAGGAGCCACCCTGGTGCCGACCACGCTGTGGGCCTGCGCGACGGTGCTTGTGCGTGGTCATATTTTGCGTATGCAGTTTCCTGCTAATGGACCAAGGCATACGACTGGATATGTACTCTCGACCAGGAGGTAGCCGCTGATATTGACCAGCCACGCACGCCACTGATCTCTTATTACAGATATTGTATGTGTGGACCGGGCCCCGGTGGTCAATGGCCACATTGTTTTTCGTTCTGAACCGATATCTCCCGTTCATCGATGTCGGTATCGCGCTCTCTGGTGTGTGAGACTCTGGTGGAATTCGCGGGGACCTCACTCTCGTCCAATAGCTAAATTCACCCGCATATCTCCTGAGGTGGACGTCCCAAGTTATTTACGTCCTTGCTTTCGACTCACAAAGGGCAGGCCTGTCTTACGCGGAACAAAGTCGTCGGATGTACACCTCATCGTGCTTTTACCAACTTGTATTATAATCTTACGATCGCGTTGATTAATAGGGCTCACCGTCCTCGGAATATACCTATCGGAAGGTACTCATCACGCCTTTCAGAACTGCACATCCACAACCCACTGCCAGGAATTTTGATGTTACGTACTGCTGCACTCTGGGAACGCAAGCGCGGGGTGCTTATATCCTTGTTCACGATATACATCGTCTGTCCTCCTACCTCTTCATTTGCGCTGCCTCATTGGACCCGCAGTGCACCCTCATATCCGCGGCGGTGTTCATACAGCTCGAGCTCGCGTCTCTGGAATGTTGGCATGTGCATCGTTTGCAAGGGCTCACGCTGACCGAATTCAGACATATCCACGAACAAAGTGGGCTGTAAGCTCGCTAGGGTCGGTTCTATCGGAATTTTCTCATACCTGATGCTATTGATGTCCGAGACAAGTAAGTTGCACGCTTCGAAGCATTCCAATTCATTCACAAAATTACGTCCCGTTCAGCAATTGTGGCCATGACTGCTGTCAAGGCATACCGGGATTGTGAGTACTCCGAGGTACAATTAAATAAATTATTGGAACGAGCATCCAGTGCGTTACTCGCGACAGCCGTGGATCGTGCAATTATATCGGGACGGTGAGGTGAATTCCAACAGGAAGTCAAGTTACTTACCCCACTGTCAGGGATTCTCTTCTACGTGTACCTACTCGGTAAAAGGCTTTTAAGACGCAATTACACTTCCTCCCACTCACAATTGTCATTAGTAATATCCGTTGCAAACATTCTCGTTCCCATCCTCGCTCCTGTACGTCCGCCCTGTCGTATAATTATTCTCCTTCCAACCCGGCGAACCCCAGTCAATGTTTTCAAATTGGTTGGCAACGTGCGTACATAATTCTCACACTGCGGCCGAAACTCACAGTAATGGGGCCATCGACAGCCCCCAGCGTGTCCTACACTCGGTCCTGTGCACTCGAGTTCTGCTCCTTATCCGAGGGCGGTCGGTCGGGTGGAATGGCCTCGAAGATTATGTCAACTCCAGCGCACACGAGTCCGAGTTGGCCTTTGCCTCGGCCAGGTCCGAGTCAAGTTCATTCCTGGGAGATGCAAGCTCGGTAGCCGATTCAGAGGTAAATGGTGCAGCTGCCCGCGCCGACATATGCGCCGGCCAAGGCGATGGGGTGGTACATTCAACTCAAGATGATGGATAGTCTCATGAGATGATGCCAGAATGTTTTAGGACGAAGGAAAAATGGCGCAGGACTCGACTCGAACCACGTTATGTTACTTACGCCCACACGGACCCACGGGCCGCCACCTTGTAATATCTTATCCTGCCAGGTTTGTCAATGTCGAGCACCGATCGATATTGATCCAGCTCGTATCGGCAAGTACGAAGCCCAAAGGAGCAGAAGTGCGCCCCGAACTTCGAAGTGGACATGACGCAACCCAAACTAGCGTGGGGTAGCGCCGCACAACGCCCCGAGAGACGTGCGATACACGGGCGATGGGCAGATATAAAGCCGAGGGGCAGAACAAGGGCAAGATCATCAAGAAATACATTCTAGTACATGCTTTTTTACGTACAACGACAACAGCGCTCGCGCTCCAATCGGGATTCTGGGATCTAAGAACGTGCGCTGGCGCTCGGGGAGATATGCAGACAAACAGACGCTCGGCCTATCTGGAGATGGCGCTGGGCCACAAGCTTGAAAGAGAAGGGGCGGCCGACGCTCGGTCGGCGGGGCGGACGAATGAGGGACGCTGGGTCGGAAAGCAGGAGCCAGATAGGAAAGCGACAGAGTGGGAAAAGAGTGCGGGCGGGGGAAGGAACGTGGGGGATGCGGACTCAGAGCGAACGGGGGACGACGCGGTGCATGTGCCGGCGGCGCGCGCCGATCGAGGGGAGCTCGGCGGCGGGGGCCGGGGCGGGGGCGGCTGCGCGCGCGCGGGAGCGCTTGCCTTTGCAAATCTTCGGTGGCGCGGAGCTCGCGGCGGGTGCGTGGGTGGAGGTCGTGGCGGCCGCGCGCGTGGTGGTCGTGGCGGCGGCCGCGTGGGTGGTGGTGGTCGCATGTGTCGTGGCGACGGATTTCGTGGAGGTGGTGCCCGGGGCGGCAGGGGCCTTCGGCGGCGCGGCGCCCGACACAAAGGCCGCGACGGGGGGCCCGGGGAACTGGTACTTGGTCTTCATGTCGTATACCTGCGTGGAAAATGAGTAACCGGGGTGAACGCGCAGCGAAACGGACGTACGTTGATCAAAACGCCTGGGTTAGTGGGCTTATATGCGCCGGGGAAGGTGACGAGCTCGCTTGCGGCGGGGGCGCCGGTGCCGGAGCCAGTCACGGTGATCTGGGAGCAGCTCGGGTAGAACTCCGCACCGCCGACGGACTGGGCGGTGTGGAGGGCGATGATCTCGTGCCGGAGGAGGTAGTTGCCCGCTTTGAGGTTGGAGGGCAGCGTCACGCTCGCCGGGGTTCCGTCATCTACATCCACCAATTTAATCAGGGTTACCGATAATAAATAAAAAAGGACTTACCGAGTTTCGCCTGTGCCCAAGCTCCGCTTGCGTCCTGACCCTGCTCCGAGATCTTGAACCATTTGGCGTTGGTAGCGTCGAACTGGGCGCACGACGCGCTGCCGCAGCTGGCGAGGTAGGTCATCATGGGCCCAACGTCGTGGAACCAGTTTCCATCGGGCATGGCAGTGTTCCAGTCAAGGAGGACGGTATCACCCGGAGCGGCGGTGGCCATCTGTGCGGCGGGCAGTGCATTTCGGCCGCAGATAATCTCGTCCAGAGTGAGGTCCTTGACGGGGAGGTTGTTCGCGATTTGGCGGATGGGGCTAGAAACGCCCTTGGGGCTCTCCTCGACGGGTTTGTTACCCGTGTATGACTTGCCGCCAACGGTGAGCGTTCCGACCCAACCGTGAGCAGCAGTCGAGGCGATGAGCGACGCAGAGAAAAGAGTGGCGGAGGTGAACTTCATGGTGAATGACGAGGGGAGGGAGGGGAAGGTGAAGGTGAAGGAAAGCGGAAGGAGGAGGAGAGGAAACACACAGCCATTGCCACTCCGACGGCAGTTTTATCAACAAACGGGTGTATTGGCGTATTTTGATGCCCAGCCATTGTGTCAATTAGCCCCATCAAGAGCCACGTTAGACTTCCTTTCGGGCCAGCTTCGGACTGTTGCGTTTCAGCCTTCGAGGATGATCGAAGTTAGCAGAAGTCGGTGCGCTAAATTTGGGTAGCGAACCTAGAATCAGCAGAACGGTCAGCTTTTTCGCCAGGATAGTGTTCGGCGGACTCCGAGCATAGTCCCGTGGAGCATTATCTCCATGCATATTAGCCATGCACAACATACCGATGCGACCCATTGCATAAGGCTCCATTATGGATGTTGCAGATGAGGCCGCCAGGAAACCACTCTGTTGCCGCGCCGAATTTCATTAATCTTCGAAGGGACAAATGCTCCCGCCGACATCCGCGGCTCATCCGCATTCCAAAATTGATTCTGTGGATCGCGCGGGTGTAAAATTCGATAGCGCACGACTAAGAACTAATGTAATACATACTATCCATTCGGCGAGTTGCAGGAAGCGAGCTCGACGTCCAGCGTCTACCGAGCCGACTCCATGATGCCTCGGGACAGCCCACATGGATAATGAGCTGAACGCGCGAGCAATCGGTGATGGTTGACGGTCATTGGTGGGGCCTTCGCGTCATTCGCATACAGATTCGCTTCCATGGGAGGCACGAAGGTTGAGCGTTGAGCAACGGGATCCAGGTACATTTCACCGACTAAGCAAAGTCGGGGTTGCGGCGAGGTTCGAGAAACTAGGAACGGTCCCTCGAGCCTCATGGTGGAAGGGCGAGTGATGGGGTGATACGATCACGACCATCAACATGCCGCCTGCTTGAGCCGAGCTTGAGCGTGAACAGAACTCCAACCGACGGACTCGCCGACCAGCCAAAGGAAAAAAGAGACACATGTGGCCGAACCGGCTGGTATAAGACGCGTCGCGACTTTCCGCGGTCTACATCAGATTCTGTCTGCGTTGGAGCAGCATCCTTTATGAATGGGAGTTTGAGTCTGAGAGAGCAATGTCGCAAACAATTTAATGGGGGTCGTTGGGAACCTTTAAGATGGTGAACAGCACAAGTGTTTCACTTCGCTTTTTACTTTCCGCCTCCGATACTCTTCGCGCACTACGAAATGCCTAGCAATTTGTGCTGTGAATCGATTGAGAACTAGTATATTTTTTGTTTGTTTGCAGAGTACACATCACATTAGCAACCTGCAGTGAATGAGAGTGAATGCCGCTCTCAGAAATCGCGCTGCCGAAATGTGCCGGTCATTGATTGCAGACAGTGGCTTACAACGGCAGCCCAGTTCAAGTTGAGAGAAACAGTTGAGTTCGAGCCTGACTTCCATTATAGCAGTACTCACAAGGAATCGATCCAAGGGTGCGGGCGGAAAGCCAGCACATGGTGTCAATTAGGCTCGCTCGGACAACATGTTAACATCAAAAGCACTGCGCTCCGTATCCATCAACGATGTCTTGACGATGTCTACACGGATTCTACGCGGGATTCTACGCGAACTCTACGCGAACTCTACGCCCCAGCGGATTGAAATTTCTGAACTTCAGGGGCCACATCTCAGCGAACTTCCACTATCACTTCTACTTCGAGAGCCGGAGCCCAGACCCAGAGGCCTCTCAGCCTGGACTCGATTGCTGAATTCGCTTCGATGGCAAAGCCGTATTCAACGCAGGAATACACGAGTGTCCTCTGGACGTCGTTCTACTGGGAACAACTGGGACTTCCTATGTCCTTCGTAATCTAAATACTATCGGCTTGAGTACCCCCAAATGCGAGCTCGCCGGTGAAATCCCCCGGCAAGTAAGTAGGTTCATCTGCTTCTACTTTTGCTTCTTCTGTCTGGTATCCTTTTTTTATCACTTCCTGCTAGTTCATCGCTTCTATGTTGGACTCACACAACGCATACATTTGCGCAGAAAGAAGCTCGGGAAATATGTTTGTATGCAATCGCTCAACTTCATGTTCCCGGAGGTAAATTGAGAATCAAAGTCAATATATAATAAATAGGGAGAGGAAGCGGCGCGAAGAAGCAAATTTGAGTTTCGTGCCTTGAATGAGAAGCATGTACTGAAGGTTGGCTGATTTCTTCTTCTTTCCACTTGGCTTCTATATCGCAGGCCCAGAAGTGAGAGAGGGTCTCCATCAATCCGCGGGAATGGAGTGCTTTAGTCAATTCAATTTCCCACTAAATCCTCTCCAGGGACGAAAAATCCAGAAATTTACCAGTCACCTTAAAAGCTGTAGACTTGGTGTACTCCGGGCATGCTCCTTGGTAGCCGTTTGAAAAAAATCCACAGTAGACAAACTGCCGGTCTCGGGTCAATGTACATCAACTTCGGCGGGACGCGTGTTTCCTTCGTGTACACACCCATTTTGTGGTACACTAAAGTATCGCCCACTGTGGTACACTACAGTGTTGTTCCTTCATGACGACACAATCATCGTAATCAATTTATTATTTAATTTGAGTAGGTCATGGACAGGCGCTGGACTCGAAGAAAGCAGTAACGGGCACCGGCTTAATTCAAGAGAGGAAATCTTTTTGAGTCTTCAGTATGCTACGAGATATGCAAAACCTACCAGTATTGGTGGACTTCCGGGCTGCCCCGTATTTTGCAAAGTTGTTATCTGAACTATGTGTACAATTTACGGAGGAAACTGAGAAATAAGAAACACTTATATCTATCTCATCGTCACCCTGGGTAATATTGACCTCCGCTCGGAGCCTCGGATTAAACCCCAAGATGAATAAATGGCACCCAATGGAAGAACGATTTCTTCCCACCGGCCTCGTCGCGAAGTTTCCTAACGGCGAGATGCAGCGCCTCCGCCGCACGGGTCGAATCCGGCGGCGACGTTTGGACTAAATGTTCGTAGACATCGCCTGCCACTTGTGGTGCATCGTTGTCCCCGATCGTCCACATCGTCGCGATCACTCCTCTGTACCCGGCCAACAACATACCAGCGGCTAGATGAACCGACTCCTCTTCAAGGTTTATATCCCCCGTAGCAGTCTGACATGCTGAGAAATGCGAAATTAGCGTGGGGCAGAGACAGCTTGACAATATCGGAGAGGGTGAGCCGCTCTTTTCCGGCAAGGAGCAGCGCACTCTCGGTCGGTTCGGAGACGTGTTGTACCCCGTGGCATGCGAAGTGCACCCAGCTGGAATTAAGCATTGCATTCGAACCTTATCCGCAGTAGCTGTATCTTCCTCTAATAGCAATATAGGAAGCATCCCGCCTGTGCGCAGTTGAATGCGGTTTATTTCCTCCTTTGTCCCTGGAATATAAGCCTGTCCGACTGCAGATGGTTGAGCGACAGCAAGTAGCTATGTTCTTTCCTGAGACCGCGGTCTCAACCCTTCGATCAAGGCAACAGCGGAGGGGGTATAAGAGGAAATTACAAAGTCGGACAGTTTCGAACCAAAGGCATCATCTTTTCCGTACATGCCTGCGGCATGGATGGGAAGAAATGTGAGAAGACCGGTTGGACACCACCAGATTCGCGGAGGAGTGTTTCTTGTCGGAGTCTGGAATATAATAATTTCAGCTGTTGAAGTTGGATCGAGTATTCCGATGCAGATAGCTTACCGTGATATTCAGTGCCTCTAATATAGGTTTGACGAGTCGAACCCAGAGTTCGGAGAGGATGTGTGCAAACTCGCCCTGAAAATCCGCCGACTGTCCCTCCCGCTGACCGAATAGCCTAGCACTGCGACCAGTACAGCCCATCAGATGTTTAAGCAATTTTACAAGAGCTATCCCATGCTGAAAAGTGAATTCGGAGAGCGGAACATGCAGTAATTTCCCAGCACTCCCGGAAAGGAGGACGAGGGCATCACAACCAGTGCTGCTGAGATTCAAGAAGACAACATTTCCGTCTTGTGCAGCAGAGGCCAGCTCGGATAGAGTCTTCGGCAACAAGAGACGTTCAAACCCATCCAACTCTCGAATTCTTTTCAGAAGTTCGGATCGCTTATGGACATTCTTGTGAGTTTTCTGTGCAAATGCCTGAACAGACTGTTTGGTCGCAGAAACTCCCTCCGAGACCTCTCGCCAACTCCTCCGAGACCCAGCCCCATCTAACTGGGCAGAAAGACGAATAAGCTCATCGGCCAGCGCAGGATGTTTCTCTTTCAGGTCATCCATGGGTGTCCGTAAACTCAGAAACTGGCCCCAGATGATTGAACGACCTTGCTCAAGCCATTCTACTGCTTGTTCAAGTTGACAAGATGAAATAGCAGTTGCAGCAGCATTTCTGACCACCAAACCTGCATCCTTAATAAGATGATGTCGGTCACTTAAAGATAGGCCTAGCCAAGCCAGTTCCGGAAGAAGATTCATGGCCGCCTGATAGGCGCCTCTAAGTGATGGATCTCGTTGTATCCGGGCATTGCGTGATCACTCTGAGGCAGCCTGGAAACGAATATCGGCCGGGCCTGTCTTTGAATATGCAGCCAGTCTGTACTGAAGAAACATCCTATGAAGGTCCCTTGGGTCCCCGATTTGATCAACACGTGTGAATAGGGAGTTTGCGAGATTTCTCAACCGTAACGGCTTGTCAGGATGCCCATCCGGAGTGAGAAATATAGTCGTCTCCTGAATTTCCACGGCCCTGTTGAGGTCTGCAAGATTGCTGAACCTCTTGAACCGTGTGATTAGGGAGGTGGCAAGATTGTTCAACCACTTCAGCTTTTCAGGATGCCCCTCTGGAGTCAGAGTTACAACATTCTCCTGAATCTTCAAAGATCTGTTGAGATCTGTGATGTCACCAAGCCACTGAAATCGTGTAATCAGGGAGTTTGCAAGATTATTCATCTGTAGTGGCTTGTCAGAATGCCCATCTGGAGTCAGATATACAGCATTCTCCTGAATTTCCCGACACCTGTTGAGATCTGCAGGGAAGTGTGTGAGTAGACAGGTGGCAAGATTGTTCAACCATAGCGGCTTCTCAGGATGCCCATCTGGAGTCAGAGATATGGTATCCTGCTGAATTTCCAAACACCTTTTGAGATCTGCGATGTCACCGAAGCACCTGAAATGAGTGTGTAGATCACTGCCCAGATTGTTCAACCTTCGCGGCTTGTTAGGATGGCCATCCGGAGTTAGAGATACAGCATTCTCCTGAATTTCCACAGACCTATTGAGATCTGTGATGTCATCGAGCCTCTCAAATCGTGTGATTAGAGAATTTGCGAGAGTGTTCAACCGTAGCGGCTTGCTAGGGTGGTCATTTGGAGTTAAGGATACAATCGTCTCCTTGATTGCCAAAGATTGTTGAGATCTGTGATGTGACCTAGGCATTCAAAATGAGTTTGCAGATAACTCCCCAGATTGTTTAGCCAGATCAACTTTTCAGGATGACCATCTAGAGTCAGAGATACAGCATTCTCCTGAATTTTGAGAGACCTGTTGAGATCTGAGATATCATCAAGTTGTTTAAAGCGTGTGAGTAGGGAGTAGGCGAGATCATTCAACCAGATTGGCTTGGAAGAATGTCCATCCGGTGTCAAGGACACAGCATGCTCCTTAATCATCAGAGACCTATGGAGGTCTGCAAGGTCATCCAGCCGCTCAAAGCATGTGGTTAGGCAGTTGGCAAGATTGTTTAACATTCCTGGCCTGTCTGGGTGGCCATCTGGGGCCAGTGATACTGCACACTCCTGAATTTCCAAAGACCTACTGAGATCTGTGATGTCACCAAGCCACTTAAATCATGTGATTAGGGAGTTGGCAAGGTTGTTCAACCATAGTGGCTTATCAGTGTAGCCATCTAAAGTCAATGACACAGCATCCTCCCACAGAGACAGCGCTCTTTGGAGGTCCCCCAGGTCACTAAAGTGCTCAAAGCGAGTGATTAGGCATGTAGCCAGATTGTTGAACCAGATTAGCTTGTTAGAATGGCCATCTGGTGTCAGTAACACAGCATTCTCCTGAATTGCTAAGGACTTGTTAAGATCTGCAATATCACCGACCCGCTCAAATCATGTGATTAGACACTTGGCAAGGTTGTTCAACCAGATTGGCTTGTTAGAATGGTCATCTGGTGTCAGGGACACAGCATTCTCCTGAATTTCCAAGGACTTGTGGAAGTCTGCAAGGTCACCAAGCTGTTCAAAGCGAGTGAGCAGGGAGTTGGCCAGATTGTTCAAGAGTAGTGGCTTGTCTGGATGGCCATTCGGAGCGAGGGATACAGCTTTTTCGTGGATTTCTAAAGACCTGTTAAGATCTGTGATGTCATTGAGCCACTCAAACCGTGTGATTAGGGAGTTAGCTAGGTTGTTCCACTGTAGCAGCTTGTCAAGGTGGCCATCTGGGGTTAATGCCACAACCTTTTCCCACAGAGAGAGGGCTTGCTGGAGGTCATCCAGGTCACCACACTGCTCAAAGTGAGTCTGCAATGCAAAGCCAAGATCTGCCCAATACACAGCACTTTTTGGTTCATCATGGACTGAATCCTCATATGCCCAGACTGCCTGCTGTAGGTGTTGTGCCAGGTTGGATGCTTCCCACCACTTCAAACAGATGTCCCCAAGTCAGTTTAGATAATCCGCCCTGATTTTGTTTCCACTGGACAGAAGGAGAATTTGCTGATATATCAGCCAAATATCGAATGAATCCTCTTCAATTCTCTCTGTGGCTTTGGACATCTGATTCAGGTGAAGCCTGATTGTTCCGCTGTCTTGAAGGCAAACTGTAGTGGTCTGAGATCATAACTCTGGTGCGCTAACTGTGACTCACTTGGATTCTTCAGAAGTTTTGTCCCATTAACAACATCTGGTGCTGTCGGTCCTGGCTGTGAGAGGGAGAAAATAGCCCTAAACTTGAGGGAAGGGCCATCCACGTTCACATTTTCGAGTTCCATAGAGAACACTATGGGATATAACCTCAGTGATCAGGGTGGGTATTTCTGGTCTTTTGACATACAATTTTGGTGTTGTGCACACTTCTGGGCTTGGGATCTTTCGATTTCAAGGTGGCCAAGCAGCCGGATACCTCGACTTTTGCTATGTCGCATTATGGCTATTGAAAAGACACGAACATGCACTGGGCTGCGAGTAACTCAGCCAATTTCATTGTTTTGAACAAATAGAATTCACTCACATCTCCCAAGCATACCCCAGGCACCAAGACATGTCAGATGTTTCTGAGCTCACTGGTACACTCTGTAGGATGATGTGCCCATCAACTATGAGCTGACCAAACATCTGCATGTCTGATGGAAGATCCCTATGTGGATGGGACAGGGATTCAATTTGAAGATCTGTGGGTAGGAATTAATTGAAGGGTGGACGTAATGTGCACACAGAAAATTACTGTGAAGGTAGATGCTACGAATACATTAGCATGGCTCAACCCTGAGAAATACAAGTTACGTACCATGTCTCCCTCTTCCCGAAAAGTTTAGCACTCGTGTTCCAAAGTCTTGAAGCTGATGAGCCAAAATCAGAGCTTAAAAAGGCTTCAGATGAACACCCCGAGGGCCAGAGAGTGCAAGATGTCTTACATTTTGGCCATGGTGAGTAATTCAATTTCGATCTTGCCGAGCTGCCGACCTGATCGGAGATCACAATGTATCTGGTTTGCTCGTGAGGATGTATCAAATACAACGAACACAGTATAGTTCAAGTGCGACACATCGCACTCAGATACAACACATATGCCGCACTTGAACGCGCATCAGAATTTGATCAACCATCAATTTTTGCAAATGGGCAACACAAGTCCTCCCTCAACAGCCTTACAACATACCTGGGGACTAATTCTAACTCTAACCCTAACCACTAACCACTAACCTCTAACTCTAACTGCTAACCACTAACCATTAACATCTAACCCTAACCTCTAACCACCCAAACTTAACCAGCCGCTGTGCGGCATTGCTGCATCAATGTGCCGCAGCTGCCAATATTGTGCCGCAGGTGACGGCAATGTGCCGCACTTGAGCTGTTGATGCGCAGCAGCTCCCTCTTCATCCGGAATCTGCAACACCGAGCCCGAATAAGTACCGAGTTCCCACGGTTCATCAATTCCCCTTTCGGATACCAAGCTCGCAGCACTGAGCAAGTACCGAGGACTACCAAGCAGCAAGCATCAAGTGCTGACTCGACCAGGTTACGAAGCCTCAGGTATCCACCTGACCCTGCCTTACTCAGCCCGTTCTGCACAGTTTACATATCCCCTTTAAGTCTTCCCATTTACTATAAAAAGCCCTCATAGTTTACCATGTACGCCAGTTTGTTGCACCCCTGCAATAGATCTCATTCCCCCTTTCCTGTGCATTGCTATAAGCATATCGCCTCTGTCCTCCATCGTCCCAGTCCATCACGCATTCACGTTGAAGTCCCCGTCACACGCCGAGTGCTGAAGCCCACCGTGCACCCCGAGTGCTGAAGTCCCCCATTGCACACACCGAGTGCTGAAGTCCACGTCGCACACACCATTGTGCTGAAGCCACCATCGTGCCGAGTCAGTGCTGAAGACCGAGTCCTCGTCGCACACCATTTTGTGCTGAAGCCACTTAGCTCATGTCCCAGACACCTTCCACATCAGTCCTCCGTCGTCACTGCCCGCATCACCGGAGCCCCTCACATACCTGATCGGTATTGGAACATGTTAGACTTGCCTCGCACATCACACCTATTCTGAGTGCTCAGGGTGTTGTTGTTCATTTACTGTTCAGTTCCGCTCTCAGTCCTGGAGTAGATGTATCACTGTACTGTGTCCGTTGAATTTGAACGTCCATCAACCTTCAACACGAAATTGTACATCCCACTTCCGATTGTCCCTGTGTCCCCGCTTGGTCCCTGCTGCTGCGCTGCACTGCAGGTGGTCTGAAATTAATTGGCCTACCTTTCTCTCTCCTTTTGCTCTCCTTCTTTCTACCACAAATCTTGGGTCGGAGTGGCTTACCCAGCTCGGCTTCATAGGTTCGTGATATTGGTTCTGAACGAAGATAAAACATCTCAACGTACGGTCACATTTCCCTAAACACGGGCGAATTGGGCGCAATTATGAAGTACTCCCTCATATCCGGACGCATTACACCCCCATCTTGCATCATCCAGGCCCAAGAACTGTTTGAGAACTGTTCAATGTGATCATCGACTTCCTCCATCACTCCCCAGCGACCCTCGTGTCATGTGCCGTCATTTGCTCTTCCTAGCGTCCTTCAGCCCAATTCATCTCCTTCGCGACGTCTGGATCAGCCTTGGCCTTGATTATTACCGCACACATCGCAGCGCCTGCCACCGATACATTCCAAAAGGTCGTCTCACGCTGCGTCAAATTCTGCGCTTCCGTGAGAATACTCGACACACCACTGTTCCTCCAAGCCCTCATATTGTCGTCCCTGGCGTGCCTCCACATCGAATCTATCACAATCTATTAGGATATGGGGCTGCATGATAACATCCCAAGATTTGTTCCTCTCGACAATAACTGGACGGCTGGATCTTTCGTGTGTAAGGCACCTCGATCTATGGAAGGTTGTTATGCATGACGTGCTGACAATCTGTCAGTCCGACGCTCGAACACCTCGCTCTCGATCGTATGTTATCCCATCCGGATCCTTGATTCAGGAACTACTTGGGGGTGAAGGCCGCGGCACGGCCCGGCAAACTCGCACTTATAGTACCCTTTTTTTTTTTTTTTCGGGGCCTTTTACGTCTTGGTCACTTATTTTGTATAATTCGGACATTTGGTGTATTCAGGTGTATTGGTGTGTTTTAAAAGAGTCACGGACTGCACTATTGTACAGGTTGAATTAATGCGGAGGCCTACCCAATAGATGCGTGCAGACACAATTACTTTATTAGCTCATCTTAAGTTCTGGGCGGTTAGACCTACAGTTTTGGACATGTCAACAGGCTAGTGGACTTTTATACCATCCCTAGGAGTCCAACCACTTAGCGAAAAGAATTGTAAATATATAGACATCCTATATTGATTGTATCAAAAGTACAGGTCTGTAGTGCGAGTGTACGCCACTATGTAAAATCATCTTTCCAAAACATGCTGAAATCAGCATCAATCCATGATCTAAATGAATTCATGGCGTCCTTGCTTTTGTACAGAATGTAAATCTGAGTCATGGGAAATATAGAGGGAATTCTTGCAGATGTCTCTAGCTTTTTCACACCCTCATAAGCCAAACACACAAATATGAGTGTGCATTCTAACGACTTCCTCCGTCAAACTGTTATGTGACTGAATCATTCCCGAAGGGGACAGTCCGTCGATCATCTCAAATTTTCTTTGACCTTCCTCACCTCCTGCCGACGTGTTTCTCAAGGTAGACCGAGCCAAGTCCACCTCTCGTATGTACCTACAATCAACATCTGGAGGTAAGCGCGGTGGACGTGGGATGTGAAGAACGCACTCGACTCGCGTGGTGCATGCCGAAGATTGCCGAAGATTGCCGACTGACCGAATGGGGACGATTGTCACAGCCCGTTGAGTGTCTGCAGATTTCTTGACCGTCCCTACCGCAACTGTGCCGTGAATATTCAACCACTTTATCTGATTGTTGTTTACTGTGCTTTTTCGATCAATTCGACCGGGGGTGTGACCCGTGACCCAAAATATCATTTCGACACTTCGGCAACCGCCGATTTTTGCCGTGATACCACCCGAAATTTCGACAAATTTCGACACCCGAGAGCAAAATTTGCCTTTTTTGCGTCGCTGAGCACGATTTAGCTCAACCGTGACCAACTTTGCATTCGACAAACCCCTTCGTGACCCGTGACCCGACACCAACAGGGGGTCGTGACCCGTGACTGTCGAATTGATCGAAAAAGTACAGTAGATGTAATTGAAGAGATCTCCTACTTCAGAATAATTGATTTGAGACAAATTGGAACCCGCGAGGCAATGTCATTTGGGCAGCCCGTTGACATGTCCAAAACTGTAATCTCGAGCTTAAGTTGTAGTAACATCTTAAGTTCTGTTAATGTAACCCAACCACATTCTGTACACCCCTATGCAGGGGTTAACCCGAACTTAAGTCTGAACCTGGGCTCAAGTTCATGCCCATTGAAAAAAAGAAGACACCTCGAGAGATTCGAACACAGCCGACGATTTGAACCAATTACAAATCACAAACACAGCCACTAATACTTCACCGAATATGAAGCAGATTTAAAGGACAGCCACTATTTTACATTCAACATAGCCACTATTTTTCATAGCACAGCCACTATTTTGCATTGCAATCTTAAATTGGGTCATTTTTAACCACACCTGAAAAACCTCATGTCGATTGATTAAAATAACGATTACTATAAGTACTCGTAACAGCAGCTAACCAGCCCCCTAGCGAAATGTTCAAGAAAGGGGGCGCTCGCGAGTGGTGTAGCCCGTGATTGAACGGGACCTTTGACAGGGATTATGGAACTGCTTCCGGGCTACATGCTCGTACCAAGAAATGTGATTCGATGAAGTTTTGGTGGAGAACGCACGCGATTTGTCCAAGAGGCCAAATTTGGCCAAATAACAAGCGAGCGAAACACTAGAAAACACCCACCGGAGCCTCAACTAGGCGGATTGAAGCCTCCGAATGGGCGCCAAACCATGATGTTTACATTAAAGGCTTCGAACCCTCGAATGTGCTACCCCACGCTGCTCCACCATTAAGCTAGACACGGTGGTTCATCTTCCAGGAGGAAGAAATTTGACTCAGGCGTAGCCGCGACGAATGTCGAGCCGGTCTCATCATGTACTCCTAGGTTGACAGAATCTTGGAGACCGTTGGACTGCACCGAGAGTCCGCGGATAAGGAGCAGAACTCGAGTGCACAGGACTGAGTGCAGGACGCGCTGGGGGCTAGGGAACGGAACGACGGGGGAAAGGACGGCACTATTGTCGTGAGTTTCGGCCGCAGCTTTGAGGACTCCGTGTACGCACGTTGCCAACCAATTTGAAAGCATCGACTGTGGTACTCTGCGTCAGAAGTAAAGGGGCGTGATTAGGCAAACCCACAGGAGCGAGAACGGGAACCAGAATGTTTGCGATGGATATTGCTATCAGTGATCGGGAATAATCGTCAGTCGATGCAAGTGCAGTCGTGCTTGAAACGGTTACCGAGTAGATACGCGTAGAAGAGCATCCCTGCGGTGGGGTTGAGTGATCTGGACTTGTTTATTGGTCACCTCACCATCACGGTACAACTGAACGATCCACGACTCCCGCGAATAACGCATTGAATAGAGTGATTGTTTAACTTGGTATTTGTACATCGAAGTACTCACAATCCCGGTATTCCTTCACCGCAGTCAGGACCACAATTGCTACAAGAGCCGTTATTGATTGAATGTGGATGTAGGACGCAGCTTACTTGTCTCGGAGATCAATAATATCAGGTATGCGACAATCCCAATAGGACTCGCCCTAGCGAGCTTATAGCCCGCTTCATTCGCAGGTATATCTACATTCGATCAGTATGAACTTGAAACGACGGGCTTGCCAACATTCTAGGGATGCCAGCTTGAGATGCGTGAATACCGCCGCAGGTACGAGGGTGCACTGCGGGTCAAATGAGCATACTAAATGAAAGGAGGTATGTCGACAGACGATGTATATCGTGGACAAGGATATAAGCACCCTGCGCTTGCGCTCCCAGAGTGGATAGGTACGTAGCATCAAAATTACTGGCAATTTATATGGAGCGTTGGTGTGCCGTTCCGAGACGCGTGGTAAAAACCTTCCGATAGGTATATTCCGAGGACGGTGAGCCCTGTGAATGAACACGATCGTGAGATTAGAGTACAAGCTGGTATGTAGTGGTGTGATGACGCGTACATCCGACAACTTTGTTTCGCGTAAAACAGGCCTGCGCTTTGTATGAGTCGAATCTAAGGGTGGGAATAAATAACTTGGGACGTCCACCTCAGGAGAACTGCGGGTCAATTTAGTTATCCGACCAGAGTCAGGTCCTCGTTAATCTCAACGTTGTCTCACGCACCAGAGAGCGAGATGACAACATCGATGGACGGAAGATATCGGTTCAGAGCGAAGAATAATGTGCCCATTGACCACCGGGGTCCGGTCCACACATACAGTATCTATTTAAGACGAGCTTCAGGGACTTGCATAGCGGGTCGCTGCCGGTGACTACCTCCTGGTCGAGGGTACACATCCAGTCGTATATCTGAGTCCTTTTAGCACGCAAAATGCACACATAAAATATGTTATGTATACGCACAAGGATCGTGGCACATGCCAGCAATGTATACGGCACCAGAACGGCCTCCAAATCCTACCGCATCCTGATTAGCCAAGCACAGAATGGGGGCTATTGAAGTGATCGAGTCGTACAAAATTGGGGTGAAGGGAGGGGTGGAGGTATCCACGACGGCGACATATTATTGGACCAAGCAGGGTTTGTGGGCGCGACTCACACTCTGAATACCGACCAATAAAGACGGGCTTCTAACAGGGAAATCAATCCGAAGCCTTGATTACCGTCGGAGAATCAGCGCGGAGCAGAGCGTAACCCAGGAATAAATCACTCAATTTCAATTCAGAAGGATCCATTTGCGACCTCAATTTGCGCTTCCAGAAGGGAAAAAAAACTGTGCAAGGTCAGCAAGTCCAGGTCCCACATGGAGAATCGGTCAAGGTACGAGTAAACCCCAAAGATCGATACATGTTCACCAGCTGGATAAATCAAGAATAAATGACAAGATATATAGTAGTACGCAGCTTAACCCCTGCCCGGCGCCGCCTTGGCCACGAGCTGCAGCGGGTCCGTTCCATACATCACCGTCCCGACCACCTGCGACAGCGCACTGCCCAGCGGCCGCGGCCGCTCCACGCCGTCCGTGCGGTGCTTCACCTGCGCCAAAACAAAATTGATCAGCAACGCACCACACCAAGGGAAGACAGCACAGACCCTGCACCCCGCCAGCAGCTCCTCCCGCGCCTTGCCCGTCGGCGCGCCTTCGTACGCCTTAAACAGCGCGCTCGCATTCGGGTACGCCTCCGCGATCCCGCGCGCGGCGCTGGGCGTCAGGCGGTGCACCTGCTCCAACATCTTCACCCACGTGTCCGCGAACCCCGCGCCCGTCTTCATCTGCGTGTCCGCGCACAACGGGAGGTGCGCACGCTCGATCAGCCTGGCGCGCCATCAGCAGCGCATACATAATACTTGGAGGGGGGGCGCACTTGTACGGCTTGATCCCGAGGTCCGCGCTGAGGTCGTACAGCCGCGTCACGGCATCGGCGACGCTGTTCACGTACAGCAGGTGCGTGTGCTCCGCCATCTGCAGCGCCGCGACCGCGCGCTCGATCTCGGCCATCGAGTACTGCCGCCGCGCGTCAGTCGCGTAGACGATAAAAGGGGCAGCGAAACGCACGCGGATCCCGCCCTTGCGTTTCAGATACAGCGCGAGCCCGGAGATCATGAGGAAGATCTGCCCGGGGCACACGGCGCGCACCTGCCGCACGACGTTCTTCACGCCGTCCTCCTGCTGGATACACCGCGCCAGCTCGTCCGCGGTCATGTACACCAGATACATGTCCTCGACGCGGACGTACGGCGCGACGGGCAACCACTCGCGCGCCAGCGGGTCGTACTCCTTGTTCGTCGTGCGGCGCCAGCTGAACACGTCGTATCGGCGCACGAAGTTCCCGTCCGCGACGGACACGGGCATCTCATACTGCGCGACATGCTCGACGAAGGCGCGGTGCAGCGGCGAGTCGGCGAGCGAGGGGGGAAAGACGAGCTCCATGTCCTTGAGGGTTGCCTTTTTGTCGCCGACGAGCTTGTTCGCGGCCTTGTACTGCTTCTTCTCCTCTTTCTCGCGGGCCTGAAGTTTGGGTGTCAGCGCCGGACATTGGAAAAGGAGAGGTGGACATGCAATCTGAGCAGCCTTTCGCTCCTTCTCAACGGCTTTTTGCTCCTTCTCGAGCGCCTTCTGCGCCTTCTTTTGCGCGGCTTCCCGTTCCTTCAGCTCCTGTTCCGGTGAGGGGTCAGTTCCGTATAGTAGAATAGCCGCGCACCTTTGCCGCCGCTTGCTCCTCGGCCGTCTTGCGGGGCTTGCGCGGGGCCTTTACCGACGCGGCGGACTTCTAGTTTGACACAAAGATGATGAGTCGCACGCCTAGGTGTAATGTCAATGGGCCACTGACCTTTCTGACAACCTTCCGTTGAGGCGACTTCTCTTCATCGGTCGACTCGCCGGCAAACGAGGCTATTTTGGACGCGTCGGACTGTGCGACACAAGGAATATACAGTGAGGGGCAGGTCGAAGCGCAGTGCCAGTTTGCCACTCACCTTTCGAACAAACTTTCTTCGAGGCGAGTCCTCTTCATCGGACGACTCGCCAAGAAACAAGGGTGTCCTGGACTGTGCGATACAAGGAAAAAATACGATGAGTGGCACCATAGTGCACGGCCAGCGCGCCACTCACGTTCCGAGAGACCTTTCCAGGCGATTCATCCTCGTCAGTCGAATCGCCCGCATACCCAACCGCCGAAGACCCAGAGGATGCCGGCCTGCTCGACCCGCGCTTCCGCTTCGCCTGTGACCCTAACCCACGGAAAAACTTGGGATCCCCCGGTACCGGGAGTTCGTCGTCGCTGCTGCACAGGTCCACTAGGTCGCTATTGAAGGATTTTTGAGAATATTGCGAGGAGGGTGGAGGCAGCGGGTGCGCGTCGACGACCTCGTCGTCGGTGTCAGAGATTTCGATCACGTCCGAGGGAACGGGCATCGCTGGGGCGTTTATTCGGGCGGAATGTGCAGTCTAGACGCGCTAAACGCGTCCTCGGGCAGTTCTGAGTTCAAGCTTTCAAGAGCAAAGGAGGTGATGGAAGGGGGAAGCAGAAGCGCCGGAGAACAAAAGCATCAGTACATGCCGAGCGCTGCCGAAGTTTACGTGAACATTGACCGCTGGTCATCGCTCTCTTTTATGATAGCGACGACACCGAGGCTATACCTCACGAGCTAGACTCGGAGCAAGAGCTCGACGAGCTATCTTTGAGCTCACTACCACGTTTACCTAAGCAAGACCCCAACTATACTCCATTATCCCATGGTTTGAAGCGTGGCTTCTCGACATTCGCAATTTGTTCATAACGACTCGGACATCGCCTGCCACTCGTAGTGCATCGTTGTCCCCGATCGTCCACATCGTCGCGATCACTCCTCTCCTCAAAGCCTTCCTAGTATAGTCTCTAGATATGGGGCTGCATGATAATATCCTAAGAACCGTTCCTCTCGACAGCCGGATTCCTGGATATTTTGTGCCTAAGACACCTCGATCTATGCCAGTGGAAGGTTGTTATGCACGATGTGTGGGATCTCGTCCAGTCCGTTAGTCTGACGCTCGAACACCTCGCTCTCGACCGTACGTCATCCCATCCTTGATCCTGGAACTATCTCCCTCCCAGTGTCCACCCCCAGCATCATCCTCGCCGCTGCTTCACCCGCGCCACTTCGAGTCGCACCCGCGCGACATCCTCGGCGTGCTGCGCACGCTCGCGCCCAATAACTTTGTGCAGACGATTGTGTTTTGGATCACGGCGACACACATGGAGTCACTTAGGCTCCCTGAGCTGGGGCGCGCGGAGGTGCGCATTAGCCATCGGAGGTGGGTATGTTTCTTGTTCGGGTGGTGGTCTTGAATTCTTGAAGGATCGATTGTTTTTGTCCGTTCCGTTGAGGGGCCATCGCTCATGTCAATCTCAAGCATTTGGTTCAAGTAAATGAGGGCCGCGGCAGCCTGCAGGTGTTTCCATCCTTCCAACACCGAAAATAATGTTGTCCGAAGTTCCTGTCATTTTCAAGTTATTTTTCCAATTATATGTAGACGCACCCTTCCTTCGCTCCAACCAGATCCACCCGTTCGACTGTGCTCCGGGTGAGGATGTTCCCACGCTCTGGTTGCCGAGCTGCCGGGTCAGGACATCCAGTTGAATATATTATTATATCCACATCGTGAGGTAGTCTCCCTAGACAGACGCTACAACGTAAACACGCTCGTTCCTCGCTCGTTGTACATCGTGAGGTGCAGCTTGAATGAATCCCAAATGCGGATACCACATGCGAGGTAGTCTGTTTATAATCTGCCACAATGTGGACTGATGCATGTCGTTATCGACAAATTTAACCTTATCGATATGCTCCAAACGAAGGGGAAGTTCGAGGAGGAGTTTTATCTTCTCATAAATTTAGGACGATAATTTGGCCATAGCAGCGGAGAGCGGATATAGCAGGGGCTAAAAAGAACGCAGAACGCGGCAACGTGATCGTCATTCCATGCAGCACTCACATTTAAATGTCGAGTTCCCATTTGGGGTTATGAAGGATTCTATGAGTTGGTGGCGGGGCGCGTTTGTTCATGTTGAAACCGTCGCGGTTACAGCCATACAGTTTGAGATAGGGCACCAAGTGTAGCATGTGTTGTGCGTACGTTGAAAATGAGTAAACACGGTATCGGCATCCGCGGGAACACCCCTATCAAAGAACGCCTTGAGCTGTCGCGGGGGCTGTTGCCTCCCGTGATGGAATATCATCCCTTCAATCTCTGACAATCGCATGCTTGAGTCTCAGTACATAGATAGCCATGCATGCATGAAACGTGGTGGGCTGCACACGAAGTCGGTCACAGCGCTATCAATATTCATATGCTTCGAAAATTGACTGTCCTCATCCATGCTGAAGGTCAATTACAGGGTCGGCTGATAATTAAGTACAAAGCAGGTCGCCAGACCGAATACATATATTGTACTTAGAGTGGGGAAACCTTTTGCCCATCGGTCCCCCGTTCGAGGTCATCCGAGAGCTCGCGATGGGCGAGATCTGGCCGGCGCCGGTGCAGCTCCAGCGGTGGGTGCGGCTCCAAAGTAATAATTTCAGTGCTTTCCTCTCATGGAGGAGATTGCGATTACGACTTACGTACTGGAACGGAAGTGTATTCAGCCATCGCGACTTCTAAAAGGGTGGAATGGAAATGACGTACAACGACCGAGCTGATGCGCCTCTCGACAGGCGTGTGGTCAAAGAGGACGTTCACAGTATCCTCCGAGACCCGAGCGTCTTCCTTCCAGGGCCGCGCGTTGAGCCTGGGTTTCTCAGTTGGACGGGTATTGCTAAAAAACATAAAACGATACTTGCGTGCTGAGAAGCGCAATGGTGTAGAGTTTTGAGAGCGGGAAATCCCAGATAAACTGACTGTAAGGTTGGAGTGAGCGCTACGTTGCGCAAGGAGCCCATTCGACTTACAGGGTCGTTCCCTAGAAGAGAACCGGTAGCGCTGAGCTACGTCGACGAGGATGGGAACAACTAACTTACGGGCGTGAACAAAAAGACCAGCAGGTCCAACAATGATGTGATCGCCGTAATAGATCCTGTCTGCACCGTTACTGTCGCACCCAAAACGAATTAATAATTTCCTGGCTTCCATATTGAACGTTCCGCAGACTTACAGCGGATGAGCCTGTTAACGTATCTGTCCGTGGTCCGTGCGCCTGTTTTGCGATTGTACTTCGGGGGAAATGAGTTGCACTATAAATTTTCTGCGAGGGGAGGGATGAGACACACCAGAGAATAAATGAGCGCGCCGCTCAGGATCACGTCGCTCATGGCGGTCGCAGAGAGCCAGGTGATTACGAACGGATGGAAGTTGTTGAAACTCGAGAAGCTGGGGTGCAGGCTGACCATGATTGTGACGGAGAGCCCGCCGGCTAGTATGATGGTAAGGCTAGGCAGCAGTGCGGCAGAATTAGTTGATGGAAATTTTACCAAAGGAAATGAGGGATGGGATCGCGATGAGAACCGGGAAGAAGTACGATTTTGTGAGGACTTTCACTCTCCAGGCTACAAAGAGTTGGATTGGGGTAGATATCGCGACCTACACGATGCGGTCAGTCGCTGAGCAGTCACATTGAGAGAGACGCACGGTAACTGCAGCGTCTTCGATGCACCATTAACATCGTAAGAACGGTGCTTTACCGATTGCCGTACCTGGTCTGAGCACTGTTGATGCAGTGAGAATATAATTTGAGTAGTTCATCATCGTACTCACGCAAAGGAGAGACTTCGAGTGCCCTGGCGGTTCCTGAGCTCGAAGGTTGAAAATATTGTGCAAAACCGAGTCTATCTAAGCAGTACCGTATCGGACGATCAAGGGCTCATAGATGAGTCCTATGTCGAACACAACGTTCGCTGTCTCAGCTATGAGGAGATACAGCGCCTAAAAGAGGGAAACCAAGTGAGTGCTGCGTCGCGCGAGGGGATTAGCTTCGCACAAGGTAGCGAAACCATTTTCGGTCCCTAGACACCCTTGAATATAGTTGATACTAAAACCATCATGTAGTATAAATACCGTTTATACCGGGTGTAATACATTAACATCTGAACGAGCGACTCAGTACGATTCGTTGGCTTAAAACACAACACACTAACCTGGACCAGTAACACCTGTTCCGCCGTCAGCGAGATGAAATGCGATATTTTCAGGCACATACTCCATACAGCGTGGTGTTGAGGAGCACACCAATGAGCATCGGACCCAAACTGCATATACAAAATTCAGTTGGCAGCTGGAAAATCATGGGTGGAATCACGCACAGGAGCTCGACGTTCGGGGGTGACGGTGGGGCCATATCGTGGATGGATGGATGGGCGGAAGGAAATAGGGATCAGAACTCAAGAGCGATTGAGCATATAGTAGTCTTATAACTGAATGTTAAACGGATCCAGTGGTTACCAGGGCAAGAAGGGGCGGGATCATCTGTGCAGTAAAAAATGCTGCTCTGCAACATAAGATGATCAGAACCCTGGTATTTTTAAAGCACGCTATTGGTGGCGTGAGTGTGGAGGTGTACAAAATGGTGATCGGGAGATGTATGCAGACGGATGTTCGCGACAATCTGCGACGATGATGGCACCCCGACCATTATTAGGAACGAGACACACGAGGGGGTGGCGCAACGGGAACAAGACGCCTGGGTGATCCGCGATAGGCGTGAAAAGATCGCCGCAGCAATGTGGAATCGACATATCCGACAAAGAGCGTGAAATCACGCCTGACTTAGTCTAGTTGTTACCGCGGGGGTCGGATCGTGTAGCCGCGTTATTACGTGATCTCACATAAGCAAGCCGCACGTGCTGCCTTGACGCTTCTTTTCGGGACCCTCGAGACGCGCTTTTCTCTTTCCTCACTCATCCCCACTGCACCGAGCACACACAGCCACGCGTAATAAGTCCATCCAATGGATCCTAGACCCCAACATCCCCCTCGGCCGCGTCTTAATCGCAATTACCTCACACCGCTCGACGCGAACCCGATCATTCCGCGCCCACCAGCGGCAAGCCGACATTGATTCGTATCATGACCTTCCTCTGCTCCTATATTCGCTTCTATCATTCCGTTGCCACCTCCTCCGCCTCCGCGGCTTCCACAACCCTTCGCGCATCAGCAGCCGCGTCTACGTAAAGCGAAACTCACAGCAGAGCAGAAACGGCACATCATGATCCCATTCGTGGTGAGCTTGACCCGCGTGGAACGAAGCACAGTCGTGTCGTTGCTCGTTTTCTCCGAGGCTGGACGAATATCAAGATGTCTGACATCCTTCCCCTTATCTGCAGCCACAAGGCCAGTTATCCCGCGAGTAAATCTGCCGATGTCCACGAGCAGAAGGAGATGTTTGCAACTACGGGCCCTGCTGATCAAATCCACCACGCACGTCCCTTCATATCTACTTGGGCAACTCGTCTCTTTGCCTTTGAGGGACGCAAACAAGTTGGACGTAGTGCTCAGAATGACCCAGATGACCCCGAGCGTCGAGACAATCTACGCGCGCAAACCAATGGTCGCAAGGAAGGGGTGGAGGTAGTTTCTTGGCCAGCCGTCCTCTCCCACTTCAACCTGCGCCATATCGGAACCCAATACTGCATTTGACTACCTCTGGTTTAGTTTTGTACTGAGGTTTGGTCTGCACCGATGGCCAAGGGTGTCTTCTTTGTCCGGAAGAGGAGGCCACACCCGATCGTATGTCTTTCTGGTTCTAGAAGTACTTACTCCGGTGGCTTACATTCCTTCAGATTCAAGTCGGCGCGATTGCAAGCTTCATTCTATCGCGGAATCGCTACGCTAACGGCGATCTCGCGATGGTTCTCGGCCTCTGGCACTTTGCGTGCAAATCCCACGTGGACGTGAAACGCGTCTTCTGCAGGTTCGGCTACGGTGTCAGTGATTCGACTGCGAGAAACGCGCTGAATACAATGACGGATGCTAGTCTTCATGAACTTTGAGAAAAGATCAAAGATGCAACTTCTCGAGGCCAGACGGAGAATGCCCTATTGCTCAACAACGTTCAGGAGTATTGTGACGTATACGAGCAGGGTATTGGACGCCTCAGTGAATTGAAGGTGGGGACCGCGGGGACGAATCTTGACTTGGATGATTGTGCTCCTGGAGCATTCGACGCAGAACCGTATTACGACAAGGTAGCTCAACAAGAGTGTAAAACCCTCACAACCAACAGCCTATTCGATGATATAAATTGGCCGCACCTACGCATTTAATGCGTAGCAAATTGCTATTCCCCTCCATTGGACACAGGCTCTCGTCGAATTCACCGTCGATTTCTACCCGCACATGCTCAAGGATGTTATCGCGATGTTTCGAGAGGAACCTTTGGCACTACATCGCATGCGCAAGGGTCGTAAAACGGGGTGCCAACCGTTGAAGACTAATGGCGAGCGTTCAATGTCTCTGCAGGGGTTTGAATGAGTGGTAGATAATTTTGATACTCAAAGAGGGATCGACTCGAGGGATCCAGGGAATCTGCTTTCATGGATTCGGGGAGATGGAGCATCATACGCGAACGCTCTGTGTCTCACGACACTATGCACTCCTCAGGGCATGTTCAAGAACAAGATCGCGACACCGGAAATATGGCACACCGGTGCAACGGATCTGAACTCCACCGCTGCGAACCACTATGGTCCAGCAACTTCCCTCGACCCATCATCTCTCTCCAAAGCCTCAAGTATTGCAGGTCTAACAAGCGAGGTATGCGCTTCAACGTTAGAGCGTCTGGCACCGAGAGACTACGCCTGACTCGCGGCCTGAGAAATTCTGGTCCAGGCCACTGCCTTTACGCACAGAATTTGACCAAAAAATAGGAACCTTGACATCACTGGATTTTCTTCGGGACTAAATCGCGCGACATTTAATGTCGTGGTGGTTTTCCGGCCGCATTCAGCAAGTATGTAATTGTAACTGTTTGCATTCAATCGGGCGGACGCGACAGTCACGTGGGCGGATCACATTATTCCCGCTATCTCATAGTTTTAACAGGACTCATTTCGCGTTTCCTTATTAACTTGACCCTCCCGAGTCAGCCCGAGAATGTCCACAGAAATCCGCGAATGCGAGATTGATCAAGGGACAGTAAATTACCTTCTCTGTGAGCTTCCCCGACTCGGACCCAGACTCCCAGTTGCATCGCAGACCATTCCAAGACCATTCACAGACTCGGAGCTGGCGTTAGCGTAGACTCGTAACCAGTCTGCCTACAACTGGCAAAAATGTTACGAGCACTTTGCCGTAGGCAGACCGGTTACGAGTCTAGCGTCAGCGTTCTCAAGACACTTATCTTCAGAATTTGTCAAGAGAGACCAAAAAGAGACTAACACTTATCCTGCTTTTTTACTTTCTCTTCCGTCGGAATTCCTCTTAGCCTTTCTCTATTAATTACGTCTTGGCTTAGCCGGCTTCATGATATGGGCACAAGGAGGATCATGTTTGGCTAATGTGAATAAATTCATCCGGAACGCGCAAGCAGTCTCCTTTTGCCATGCCTCCCTAATTTATGTGAACCGACATCGCAAGGAACCGGGACACCTAGCTGCTTCTAATTTATCCTATGACTGAATGTCATTATCTGAAACCGCCACCGCCGTTCTATTTGTGGTGAGAAAAGGCAGGTTCCGCGGAGTTATGCGCGGGCTGATCGCTCCTTGTCTATCCGGACCCATAATTTCTCGAGAGCCTCAAGGACGGCTTCGGACTATCTCTGAAGAGCATTAAGCACCGTGGCTCGAACTGCAAGTGTATCTAATACATAATACACCCCCTCCGAAAATTCGTGTTGGTGCGCTGCGCGGTCGCTTTGAAACTGCTGTCTGATATACCGCAGCCTTGGACCATGTTGGGGTTTCCATTCTCGATCTATGTAGCAGATGTCGGATGCAGAAGAGCTCACACGTTGTGTCGTATCGAGAGAAATCTACGATCACCAGAAAAGATGGAAGGAGAGGGGGTATTCAGGAACAAATTGAACGCCGCCGACGTGCTAAATACGCGATAGGTTTCAACAGTTACAGGTGCGACGGATTGCACAATGCCCGGCGAGGTCACCCTCCATTCTGTACCACGTGAAATTTGCTGCACGGAATAGATTCGGGTTCAAGCCCTTCTAATATCCTTACTGTCCCCAACGGAGAGATTCTATGGGCCTGCGAAATCAAACCCTGGAAGGCCAGCCGAATGGGACATCGAGAGAAGCGTAAAGAGCGGCTAAATAGGTGACGGCCGCACGGGTTTGAGGAGGTACTTCCACAGTCGATGGCGAGAATTGCATATTTTTGAAAATAAAACCGTCCGAGTTTTGATTATAATTTACAACATACCTGTTGCTTCATAATTTCATTAGAAAGATAGCCGAGATGCCCGAGCACACCCGACGCTTTACATTTACAACTCGCCTCATCCAAGATATTTGTGATTCCTACAAATGTCTCATTGCATGCCTCCCAAAACCTCCCCCGAAGGGCAGGAGAAATCTAATAGAACTAGACAGTGTACATCGACTGTTTGACTGTGGGATTTCCTTAAAACATCGAGGATGATTCCATGCCCGGCTCGTCCGTTCTCTGCCGTTTCCAATTACAAGGGAAATCTTTTCATTTTCCCAACTCAGAACACAGAACAGCCCTGAACAGCCCATAATTTTGGAGAGGATGGGTACAAAACACGCCTCGGATTGGCCAAATTAATTTCCACCTCTTCGCCGTTCGGTTGTGCTGCACATGCTTACATCCGTTTAAACACTGGTCCATGCCCAACAGAGATCAATCGTATTTGTGAACCATAGCCTGTTGATTCTCCTGCTTGGATTCTCAACTGACCGATTCAATGGTAGGTATATCTTATCTGTTTCACATGAATACAAAACGTTCCAAAATTATGAATGGCTGAATACAGGGGACCTGCCACCCGTGCCAGCTTTCGTGCCGAGTGGAGTACAATCGAATAATTTGTGGTTAAAGAGAGGATGGCCACATGAATCAAACCGGTTCATGGTGTGTGTTTCAGATCGCATCTTCGTGGGCTGGTTCTTTCAGCCGAGGACTCGTTTGGCCCTCGGACAATAGACACCAGTGCATCGAAGCGGGCCTCGAGTTTGCATAAAATGTGACGGAGTGGAATTGGTAGGTGGGCCTGCGGAATCTGTCCGTTGCGACCGAGGTTGGACCCCACTGATGGAGAACGGTTCGTGTACGGAGCGACTTTTCCGCCGTTTCGCACGGCGCCGCAGAAAAATGGCAGTGACCGTGGCGACGGTGATAACGAATATACCACCCGCTACGCTGGCAGCGATAGCGGCGGTCGGGAAACTTCTGGGCGGGGGAACCGGAGAATATGGGTGTAGATGATGGAGTACTACTGGCTGTCATCGACAACTGTCCGGAGTTTATCAACGTAGACGAGGGCACGCTTGAAATCACGTCGGAGCTGGATGAGGGCACCGGTGAACTGGAACGATTGTTATTATAAGTTCAGTAAACAGAAGGGTGATTCATGGGCTAACGGCATACGTCTACGTAGACGAGACCATCGAAATCAACCACACCCTACTTGGATATAATCACAATATAGTGCGAGCCATCTGGAATGGAAGTATTACTGTAGCCTAGGACGAAGCCAATAGATGGCTGAGTCCCATTCTGCTGAAAGCCAGCTAGATTGACCCCGTCGATGTGAATGGTGCATGCAAACGGGCCAAAATAGTTCGCCGCGCCATGTGGAAGCGGCGGTGACGCGGCGGTCGCAAATTGACAAGCGCCGTTCACACGTTCTGGAGGCAGTAGCGACATCATATAAGCAGTGGACGTACTCACCATATACCAGTTGTGGGTGGCGAAGGAATGGGCTTGAGTGACTGCGTGTACGCAGTGTTTTTCGCCACGGACAGTAACTCGGACGCGGCGGTGACGCGGCGCGATGCGGTAGTGACGCGGCGGTCTGCGGCGGGACGCGGCGAAGTGCATGGTAACTTCGCCGCGTACCCCTTGTTTGACGCGGCGGTATGCGGCGCTCCCAACGACAGGACGCGGCGCGTCCAAAATGTGACGCGGCGCCGCGCGCGTCTTCAACATGACGCGGCGGTACATCGGCGCCGTCTCAACGCAATATCTCCCATTGGCAAAATCACCTGAGCCTCTGACTCTTGATTCAGCCTCGCAATCCTTCCTTTTCGAATTTATTAACCCCTAACACAAATTCCCGGGAGGATCGACTCGACCCGGTCACCCTGACAACACTAATGCTTCCTGAGTTGCGCTTGGGCATCGTGAAGTACGTCCGCATACCAGTTAAATATGTTACATATCTTATTGCTGCTAGCACGTCTCTCAACGACTCCAGCACCAAAGATAACCTTAACATGATCTGTTGTAAAATGCTACAGGCGCGGCGCGGCGAAGTCTAACCTCGCCGCGACATCGCTGTGACAGACATGGCCAATACTTTTCTTGTGGGATTCAAAGGCCCTAAATTAGTCTGGAAAAAGCCATGATGGCCACGATCCCTTAACCATTGTATCTGGATAAAAATATTCAATGGAAGAGATGATCGGCGCAGCGCGGCGATGTGCGAAATGGGGCAGCGGCAGATCTCCCCGACGCCGTTCTCACCGGTTTCAGCCGCCAAAACCTGGTCTACTGGCAGACATAATGCTTTTTAACATTGAAACATACAATATGGTAGATAAAACAAGTCTGATAGCTGCGCGGCGTGACGCGGCGAAGTGCAAGGCGGCGCCGCATCACCCCTTCTGCGCCGATCTTCTTGACACTGTTCTCGTGGGATTCAAGGGCTGAAATGTGTGTGGAGGAAGCCATGAGATACGGGATCGGTGTCTTACTAATTCTGAGCGGAAATATACAATGGAAGAGATGATCGGCGCGGCACGGCGAAGTGTGAAATGGGCTCATGGCACTGGAGAGTCGGGGCTGCCTGATGCCATTCTCATCGGCTTAAGCACCAAAAACTCAGTCAGGGGTAAGCCATGAGGGTTCTGATCATGGTGCCATATAATTTGGACACATATCAAATTTGAGGGCTGAAACGTGTGCATAGTGGCGAAATAGACAGCGACAGTGGTTCCTGGGGCGTAACTAGGTAAGACAAAAATCATTGTGAAGGGTCAAGGGAATACCTGTAAAGGTGATTGTGATTTTCCCGGCCATAGAAGTCATCGTTCCATTAAGCATTCCGCTGTAGTCATTCATGTCTGAGATAGATGTGGATTTAGGTGAGCAGCCTTTAAAGCTGCAGTGAACGGGTGTGGCGTTCGGATCGTAGAGGTTGTACCTTATGGAGGGATCTGTATCATCGATGGTGTAGCTAAACATCCCAGATCCGAATGAACCAACGGAATGGAACGCCAGAATAAGGATCGCGGTAAGAGCCTTCAGATACATCCTGAAGGAAGGCGCCTGGAGAAGAAGGGCGTCATATACAGTATGTCTGGAAGTTTATAAGAATGGATTATAAATAGGTCCATGGAGTATAGACGTTCCAGAACGGTTACTAACATCTCTCATCTATCGACAGGTCGTCTGAAATGTAAGATGGTTGTGTTAGCTGATGGTACTTGGAGCAACCGGTCTGTTCGTACCCGGGGTTTATCGTGTATCTTGAATGGATGCGCATCCTTGGCGCATTCTTGAATAGGTCTTAGAGAAAACAGAGCTCCGCCAGCTTCGTAAGAACCAGTCCAGGCCAGGCTGAAGTAACCGAGTGTTCCCATTGCGATGGAAAGCTTATTATCAGTTACCGGGAGGCGTTGTAATTGAAAAATACAGTGTTGTGTGGGGTAGAGGTTTTCTGTAAATCCCAGTCCAATGGAAAATGAAGCCGAACCTTGACCTCCTGCGAAATCGACTCTCGAGCCTCGCTGGCAGACGATTCACCCATAATAGCCTGTTTGCGCAGAAGCCATCGGAGCCACCTCGTGGCTGTTCGGCAGTGCGCAGAAATGGCGGGTGAGTGGCTCCACGGAATCATATGAAGCCACCGACATCATATTATACGAAGGGATCCAAGGTAGCCATCGCACAAAGGAGATGGCGCGTCAAGGGATCCGATAACGCGTCAAAAGGGGTCCGCTCGCGTGCTAATTAATCATTATTTGGTTGCGCATCTCCCATAATTACGTAATCACGCAGGCCGCCGGGTATCAGGCGCGGTAACTAACAGACTTTATCAAGCGAGGTACGAGCTAGGAATGATAAAGCGTCTGTCAAGAGAGACTAGGGCGAATGATTGGTGCATGATGTCGGTTGGTTGTAGTCCCGAAACGTCCCGAAGAACACGATCACCTGATTCCATCAATTTGAAAGAGAAACACTCTCCTTGGATTCTCAAGTCGCCCTCGGTTCACATATGAGTATATCAAGTTTCAAAATTGTGTGTGAATGGCTAAATACAGGGAACCTGGCACTGCCAGCATTTTTTCCGAGTGGAGTAAGTACAATCGGTTAACGCGTGGTTAAACAGAGGCTGGACATAGGAATCAATCCGGTCCATGCTGTGCGCTTTTCAGGTCGCATCTTCGTATGCTGGGGGCGCTGGAATAACGCTGTGATCGCTGTGGCTCGGCCTTCGGACCATGGACGCCAATGCATCGAAGCGGGCCTCGAGTTTCAACAGGTGATCTGTCAAATAAGACGGAGTGGGATTGGTAGTGGGCACTTCAGATGCGCCACTGGCAGAGTGATTCTCACTGAGGGAGAAAGGTTGGTGTACAGAGCGGCTCTTCCGTCGTCTCGCGCGGCGGCGCAGAAAAAGGACAGTGGCCAGGACGGCGGCGGCGAGAGATACCCCGCCCCCTACGCCACCAGCAATCACGGCAGCTGGAAGCCGCCTGGCCATGAGATCAGAAGGTGTGCGCGTAGGTGTCGCTGTGCTGCGAGTCACTGATGATTGGTCGGAGTTCGCCGACGTAGACGGGTTCGGTTCTTGAGTTCTGGAGGAGGCAGAACTAGAGGCTGTAGAGCTGGAGCCTGTTGCCACAGGCTGAATGGGCGTGGATGGGATAAGATGCATGCTAGTTGAGGAAACCGCGTCGGAGCTGCCAATAGATGGGGGCGCTGGTGAACTGGAGAGTGTGCTGTATATTATTTCAGCAAGTGAAGCGATAGTTGAACGCGCCAACGACATACGTGTAGACGAGGCCATCAAAATCCACCATGGATACCTGCAAGGAGATAATCACAATATAGTGCGAGCCATCTGGAATGGAGGTATTGCTGTAGCCCAAAATGTGACCAATACCCGGCTGAGTTTCATTTTGTTGAAAGCCGCCAACGTAGTCCCCGTCAATGTGAATTGCACACGAAAATGTGTGCATCGTGGCGAAAAAAACAGCGACCGTGGTTCCTGCGATGGACCCAAGTGTTAGACGAGGCTCATGGGTGCAGGGTCGAGGTAATACCTGTGAATGTGATGGTGATCTTACCGGCCATAGAGGTCATCGTTCCATTGAGCATCTGGCTGTAGTCACTCACATCTGACGTAGATGTGGACGCCGGTGAGCAGCCTTTCGCGCTGCAGCGGAGAGGTGTAGCGTTCGGATCGTAGAGGTTGTACTTAATAAAAGGATCTGTGTCGTCCACGGTATGATTCGTAAATACCACAGATCCGAGGGAATAAACGAAATGGAACAGAAAGAAAAAGATCGTGGAGAGGGCCTTCAGGTACATTCTGTAGGGGGGAGCTCGGAAAGGACGGTGCCACATGTATGCCTGAAACATTATAAGAAAGAACCATAAATAGTAAACGCTGCAGAATGGTAACGAACACCGCCATCTGTCAATCTGGATGTTCTTCGATCGGCGGGTCGTCCTTGGGTCGTCCAAACTGTACGATGGAAGTGTTTGATGATGATACTTGCGGTGACTGGTCTGTTCGCAGTGCGCACCCGGGGTTCATCATGGGTATTCTTGAGTGGAGTAGCCGTTCGATAAACAGTGCATCGCAAGCTCCGTACGACAGGCGCGCAAGAATTGGAAATAGGTGGCGAGGTTGCGTTCGTGGATCCCAGTCCGATGTTCAACAAGCGAGGTACGAGGTTCGAGTTGAAGTGTCTGTCTAGGAGAGACTAGGAAGAGCCAAGACATCAAAAAAGAATTGGCAATCACCTCGGCGACACCATGTCGCCGTGTCCAGATAGAATCATTCAACTAAAACGATAGCGACTCGACGGAAGAAGCTTCGCCGAACGTGTGCAGAATAAGAGTCTGAGTTGACACGGCGGTGATCAAAGACTTTTACCGTGGGAAACCGGGCCTAGAACTTATGGCGTTCACATTGTACATTTATTTGCGCGCAATATTTTGGCATATTTTGCGCGCAATAATTGCCAGATTCGCGCGCTTTTCCAGAATTCCCTTTTTGGGAATGTTTGCCCCTGTGTCTCTACTCCCTCAACCGCCTGCCATCAGGCGCTCCCGACTCAGTGCAGGTGGGCTTACACCAGGTGTAGATAATCTCAACCTCATCTGGCCCATGTACTGTGTTGTAAAACCCAGTAAACTGTTGTCCCCATCTTCAAATTCCCCTCCGGCACTCAAATGTGTTCCTCCCTCTGCCCGAAATCATTCCTGGCGGCGGCGGAAGCAAAATTGAAGTCACTGTTTGAGCCCCTTGTGACAGAAAAAAAATGCTCCATCTCACTTCCCTCACCTCTCACTCTCCCTCCGTCCGACATGGACTCGACCATGTGTCGGGGCAAGGACTCAGACGGCACCCAGTGCATCTGTATCCGATGCATGGAAACCCACGAGGTCGAGGGCAAGCTGGTTTGCAAAAGCTGCGGGCACATTGAAAGTGCCCACCCAGCACTCAAGTCCAGTGTCGGAAATTTCATCCGCAACTTCCGTGATGCGGGCAAGCTCTCTGGCTCTTCCTCTGGCTCTTCCTCCTCTGTGGGCAAGTCATCCAAGGGTTCCGTATCCATAGAGGAGGCTGAGGCAGAGACCAATGCTGGTCTTCGCAAAAAGTGTTCATCCAAAACCGACACTGAACCACCTCCAGCCAAAAAACAGAGATCGTCCAAGGAGAAAGGCAAAGTCAGCTTTCTTTTTCTTTTTAATCTTTATTGTCGCTGAATCATGGTCGCAGACGAGAGCCGTGCAAAAAGAGGGAGAGCACGTCCAATACGGGAAGCTGGTCTTCCTACCGGAAGGCTTGCTCGTAAGTGAGACCTAACCTGCATCCCCCTCTCTCTAATGTTCTTTAGAATGGTGACCTTCGTTCCACCAAGGTCCCTTCATCGGTGACGCTTAACCTCTGGCGCACTGCTGGGTTGGTTGTCTTAAGTACCCCATCCAACCCTCTCGTCTTGAACACCGCCTGGAGCTGTAGCCGTGTTAACCGAGAGATCAAGACATTAGTTCCAAAGGCCATCGAGTTCCTTGAAAGCCAACCCTATCATGGTGATCCCAATGATCCTCCCGAGGTCCAGAAGCAGATGTGGCTGGGTGTTTACAAAGACGGCTGGGAACTTGCCCTTGCTGGAGATCTGCTCCCCACTGGTGTTGAGTTTGCCGACCATTGCAAGCAGAAGGGCACCAGCAAGGCCGACCGAGTACTTTTCTTAGGTGAGCCACTCCCATCCTTGTGCATGCAGATGCTAATTCAGTTTTAAAGCGTCGAAGATCAAGATTCCTGAAAAGAGGTACCAAGATTGGGACACCTCGGACACGGAGCCTGAGAGCGAGGACTTGGGGTCGGACATTGATACCATGCCTTCTGAAGACATTGTCATGACCCCTCGCAAGCCCGGTGTTTCTTCCTCTCTTTTTTTTTGTGGTCTTTTCCCTTACCGACACTCATCTTTATAGCAAAAAAACTCAAGATCAAGGAAGAAATTGGTAACAATCCTATGTACGCCAACCTTTGTCTGTATCTAATCCCTTTCCAGCGGTCAAGACAGAGCCAGAAGACGAGTCAGATATGAGAAGAGCAGCCAAAATGTGTACTCGGATCTCTTCAGGTACGCTCACATACTTCAATCATAACATCACTTACACCGACTCCAGGGGTACTTAAGCCCAAGCCTCTCTTCATCCCTGGAACTAGCGAAGGGCCTGAACCAGAGCCTGGAGCCGGGCCCTCGCAAAACTCAGAAGAAGATGTGGTCGTCGTCAGCAGCGACAATGACGACTTCCCTCCCCCTGCACCGACACTAGCCGGGACTCCCCCTCTGTCCGTCATCGCGAACGCATGGAAGTCACCCCTGCGCATTTTGAACCCCAAGTCCCCTACTCCAGCACCCTCCCCAGCACCGGAATCCCCCCCCAACGTTGACCCTCCCCTATTTTTCGATGACTTTGCTGCTCCCGATGATTATATGGGCATGATGTTCTCATCGGGTGCAATCCCGTCTGGTGGAGCCACCCCATCGGCCATCGCTTCTTCTTCCACACCTTCTTTCGACACATCCTCGACAAGCGACTACACCGCTCCTTCGACTCCCGAATGGGCCCAAACACTGGCGTGCTTTAGCAGCTTCGGCAACCCCAGCTGGTCCACAGCACCTCCTAACCCAGCTCCTCATCTGAGCAGCGCTGGCTCCTCCAGCAACCCTAGCTCGTCATCAACAGCTGCTCATAGAATGACCAGTGAATCAACTGGGTCGACTGGCCATACCTCTGTATCCCACCGTCCCCGGTTCCGGAGCATGGGTAAGGGACGGGCAGATAGGGATCCTTGGTCCGGCAAGAGATAAGTTCTTTGACAGATGCGCCTCTACTATTTTACGTTCCATATCACTCATTCCTGACCGGACTTTTCTCCGTCTTGATCTCCCATGTCTATGTCTATCACACAGTCGTTACACGTATCTCTCAGTTTCATTCCAGTAATATAGCATGTTGGGAAACATCCTGAAGCATTAATACCAATAATTTTTTCATTGTACAAGCTGAGAGCCGAGAGCTAGCTATCTACTACTAAGAATGACGAACGAAAAAAGAGGACCATCCGTGGTAATCCCGGACCCAGCTATCACCTTGACGATCAGAATGCAGGACCAGCGTGCCGCGTTGACCACTGAAGTGCAAATTGAAGTGGGTTAAGTTGCACGACGGAAATATGAGAACATCCCCGAGTTGGAGATCGAAGGAAAACCCTGTCTCGTAGAGACATAGCTGTCCCCCGGTAAATGAGCCGAAGGGGATGACCAGGCAAAGGCGCTTGTCTCCCTTGTCCCGATGCGCCCACGTACAAGCACTGATATTTATCACAAAACCGCCAAAAGGGTAGCAGGGAGAGGCGGCGTCCAAGGGCAGAGCTTCCACATAAATGCTCAGCTCATCGTAATCTTCTGGGAGGTACTCCTTGAGCTGGAAGCAAGTCAGCACCTCATAGAAAACAAAGAAAGAAAGCGTACTGCAACTCGGAGGAGCTCAAAAAAATCAGTGTAGGCCTCTGTGAGCGATACATACTCATTCACATTTCCCATGTCTTTGGAAGGATGTGGATATCGCTGCTCGAAATTGACCCGGCCTTTGTGGTCCTTGCGCATCTTGTCAGGATGTCCACCTTTCGGCGCATTCCCTCCTAATCACAGTCTGAGAGAGAGAGAAAAAAAACAGGATACAGGACACAATACTTACCTTCTCCGCATATTGCACATACCAAGAGTAGTGACACGACAGGTACTTGAAGAATTCGGCACGGGAATCTTCATCTTTGAATTCGCCAGGCATGCATTCATGAATACGCAGTATAGCATCGGAAAGAAGCTGACGATATTCTGGAGGGACGGTGAATAAGAAGGACAACAGCTTGCCCGTGGAGTCGTTAATTCTGAGTGCATGACTGAAAAGAGGTCGGTCGGGTATTCCGGACATAGAAAGCACCCTTGCTTACCCGTCTAGTATTTTGCTGCTGATTTCAACATAGCTTCCCAGCTTAGCCGTGCCGCCCTCTGAAGTTCAGAAAGCTAGCGGCAACGAACTTGATGGTGAGAATCAAATATAAAGATGCTGTACAGAATAAACGCACCTGATCCTCTAAATCCTGAAGGTCGGTAGCAACAGAAGCTCCCTCCGCTTTCTTGCGCTGGGCGTCAGTCCATTTATTGCGATTTTTTTTAGTGACAGGACATCCGGATTTCTTGTACAGGAGCGGTGTCTGGATGACATGTACTGGAGCCAGCTTTAACAGCCGAGGATCCTCGAGTGGTTTCCAGGCTGGCATGGCAGTGAAATCCCACTCTGAGGAGCGAGGCAGAAGCTTCGGATAACTGTGAAATAGAATTAGAAAGGATTAAGAATGAACCCTCGTTCACTTACTTAGTCTCGATGCGGTCAAAAATCTCATCACTGGATTGAATATCCCCAAAGCCAAAGGAGATCGTCTTAGGACTCTGACCATCTGGCACTGGGGTGGGATAATGCAGACGTAGATCCTGTATGTACCCTCCTGTGGACCGCAGGTAGTATATCGGGACCATAAGCCGACGGACCATGGGCAGCCACTTGCTGTCTGTATAACAAATGAGTAAAAAATAATGATACTGGCAAGTCAACACTTACGTCGCACTCCCCTCAACGCAGTGGCCAGGGACAACACATCCGACTCTGTGGTACTCTTGCGAGTGATGTTGGTCCTCAGATCAAGGGCAGCAATTATCGGTAAGATATAACAGGTTCCTGCATAATTTATATCAGAGCTCATTCAGTATACACGAAACGAGGACGTTACCAGCGGCACAGAGAAGCAGAAGTCTTTTGCCCCAGTTGACCCAATCCCTAAAAGTATTCGGATGCGTCCCGGGAGCATACTTTTCAGCCAGATCCTGCACCGTAACCTTCCGAAGGTATTTCAGTTTGGCATCGGCCTTGAGACTGAAGATACGATGAGGATACAAATGAATGCCAAGAAAAGACAAGACTGTACCTATCAACATGGAGCACAAGCTGTACGAGAGCCAGCATGTACTGAAGCTCCCCGACTTTGAGAGCTTTGGACTGGGAGCTTAGTCGCTGCACAATCGCTGCCATATCATTTCCGACCGGCAGCTCTGAGGTAGTTCCCACCAAAAGATCATCAAGCTCAAGTCGATTCTGGCGGCCATAGATGGCGAGGAGCTTGCCCAAGAGCTCGCCAGCGCGTTTGGTTACTGGTGGACCCCCCGAAGGTTCGATCCGCCAGCCAGCAGGTACCTTGCGACGTTTCCTTTGGCCGGTCTGTGAATTGTTGTTGTTCCGCTGTTCATCATCCTCCCCGTCATTTTCGTGACCACCACCACCTGCGGCACCCTGACAACTGCTGCAGTCCAGCGCACCACAAGGCATCATGCCAATATTGGCATCACTCGCAGTGCGTTTCCGATCCCCCCGCCGGACACAATCTTCTATCCATAGATGAGCAGGAGGCCCCCCTCCGCCAGCACCTCCTCCACCGCCCCCGTGCCCAGCTCCTCCCACGATGCGCCCCCCACGAAGGGGAGGAATGGTGATTTTGAGGCCAGTCCACGTTCCTCGCCGACGTTGGGCCTCCTCCTCTCGCTGCCGCCAATCTGTATCATCTTCCTGATCTTTGCTCTCGAGCTGCGAGGCAGTTCGCTTGCCTAAGACCGATGCGGGCGAGGGGGACAGGGACCGCGAAGGTAGACAAGACGGTACGTGCGATGGGAAGCGGGATGGTGAGCGCACCAGTGAGTTCGATGGTGAGGGCGATGATGAGCGCGAGCGCGACAGTGAGCGTGATGGTGAGCATGATGGGGATGTGGGATTCAAGTGCAACGGCGATAGAGGGGCAAACACTTTGAATATAATCAGCAATCGCAAAATATTTAGGTGGCCAACTGGACAAACCTTTGAACACCGGCGGCGAGCTTCCTTGCATTGTTGATGAGCTGGGGGGCGAAAATAAAGAAGGGCTGGAGGTGGTTTGCGGAGTCGATGAGCGGGTAGAAGGTCTGGGAGTCCGGAGCCTATGGGCAAGAACTGGATAGAATTTAACGATGATTCAAGCAGTATAACCTGGGACACACCCGCTCTGAAATCCTCGGAGAGCTCTTGATCTTCCAACGGTTCACTTTGACATCTCGGATTCACCCTGCCCCTCCGAGGTATAGGAGTAATCTGGGGGCGGGTCTGTACCAACTGCACAGGCTGAGTGCGAAGACTTGTGGCAGGTGACACCCGAGCGCCGATGGAAGGCATAGTCTCTGGATACCGGGCCATGGCACCAGAAAGATGGGCATGAACTTCAGCAAACACTGGGGGAAGGTCTGCGCCCTGGGCCTCTAGCGCCGCCAAAAATGCAGCCGCAGATGCAGCAATGTCGCGAGGCAAAGTTCCGTCTGACATGGGCGATACTGGAGGAGTTTGGCGAATTTTGGGGAGGTTTTGGAGGGAGGGGAAGACCAACGGACGTCCGTGAATCCTCGACGCGAACTGTCACGTTCGCACGGTGTTATGTTGAAGGAACGCGACGCGACGCGATGCGATGTTGGGGAGAGAGTTGTTGATGTCTGAAAAAGGAAATAGCCTCTTGCCTCCTTCCTCGACGATTCTTCACCAAACTCCTCCTGTAACCTACGAAAGGAATACCTGACGCCCTCCGAACTGCTGTGGGACCGGGAATATTGATGTCTGCAAATACAGTGCCGGTAACTCACTCATTTGGCTGAATCCCTTGAGCTCAAGCGCGAACATCTCCGTCAAGAGATGCGAGAGACAAATGCACGGTGTTTTTGCGCCTCCACGTCCAAATGTGCCGGCGGGAGCGCGAACACCACTGATCACATCAAAGCACTCTGGACAACAAAACTGCAGGTCCACCAGGTCAGTCAATTCTGGGCCGATTTTTTCCAAGTAAGTTGCTAACCTCTGCTTTAGATGCTGCGCAACGCAGCTGTAATGCGCCCGCGCGGCTCCGAGCGCAAACGCGTCGGCGACGTGGCGGCCAGCACCGATCCCATCAAACAGCCACCCAAGCAGCCTGCAGACAGAAATGCCGCCAGGTCAGTCAATTCTGGGCCGATTTCTTCCAAGTAAGTTACTAACCTCTGCTTTAGATGCTAAGCAACGCAACTGTAATGCGCCCGCGCGGCTTCGAGCACAAATGCATCGGCGACGCGGCGGCTACCATCGATCCCATCAAACAGCCTGCAGACAGAAATGCCGCCAAGTCAGTCAATTCTAGGCCGATTTCTTCCAAGTAAGCTACTAAACTCTGCTTTAGATGCTACGAAACGCAACTCTAATGCGCCCGCGCGGCTCCGAGCGCAAATGCATCGGCGACGCGGCGGCTACCATCGATCCCATCAAACAGCCTGCAGACAGAAATGCCGCCAAGTCAGTCAATTCTGGGCCGAATTCTTCCAAGTAAGTTACTAACCTCTGCTTTAGATGCTGCGCAACGCAGCTGTAATGCGCCCACACGGCTCCGAGCGCAAACGCGTCGGCGACGAGGCGGCAACCACCGGTCCCATCAGCATGCCCAGGAAGAAAAGTCCAGGTATCTCACTCAATTTCTGTCCCAGCTCATTGTAATAACCGCCCACCCTCTTCTTGAGAAGCATCACAAGAGGATTTTGGCGCGTCTGTGCGCCTTCCAAGCTGCGATTCTAGTCGCAGGCCTTGCTACTGCTGATGGCATCAGCATGGCAGCCGGGCAGAGGAATGAAGGTATATCCCTCAGTTCTTGCTCAAATTGCTTCAACTAACCGTCCACCCTCTCCTTTTGAAGCATCGCAAGGGGATGGAGGTGCGTCTGGGCACCTCCGAGCCCGCAGTTTTTGTTGAGGGTGCTCGCACTGCTGATGGGATCAATACAGACGGCAGGCACAACAAAATGCAGGTAAACTCACTCAGTTTTCGTCTCAATTCCTTCAACTGACCACCCAATCTCTGCTATAGTAGGCTCATAAAATTTCAAAGTGGTGGTTGGGCGCTGCTTCGGCCGCAGTTCTCGTCGTCGGCCCTCGCGCTGCTGATACGCTGCTATTAGCTGCATGCCCATGGTGTCGGTCGGTGGTCCTCAACACACAGTTTCTTTCGATGATACTCGTCCCCATCGTACTATTGCATGTGTTTACAAAGAAATTAAGCAATAAATTAACGAGTATATAAGTCATCTAGAAGCTATTCCGAATCGTCTGATCCCAGGTCTTGAGAGCCGTCCTCGTTCCCAGACGCTGATTCGGTGCCTTCGATTTCATCCAAGAATCTCGTCAACAAGTCCAGAGCCTGTACCCAGCGAGCGGCTCTGGGAAACCAGTCGGGGCGCGGGAGCGCTATCACCAGCTCTTTACCGCGCCTACCCGGCTTGATGATTTCAATCTCGGGGTAATCCTCCTCCTCCCACTCATCCTCCAGAACCCCATAGTCTTCCGGTAATGCATCGGGCTGCTCCAGAAGGCCTTCCAAGAGTTCTAGGAAATCGGACTCAAGGTCAGGGTCCTTGAACGGGGAGCGATGCTGTGCAACCGGGACAGGTTCGTGGCGAATGTTCTGAGCCAGGTCAGCGCCGATCTGATTCTCCAGTTCCTCCTCCACAGACGGCCCATCTGCGTCGCTCTCGCCCTCATCATCAGATGCAATGCCTGCCCCTGTTTGGTTGCGAGGTCGGCGGCGGCGAGCACCTGCAACACCGTAATAACGGTTAATGACGTCTGGATGAATACCATCCAGGGGGTCCTCTCGATAAATTCCCTCGGTGGTCTGACCGAGGAAACGGATATCCTGAGAGAAAAGAAAGGTCAGCTATATTCAAGACGAATGGTGGCCTACTCACAGCTGGACTCTGATCGTTTGTCATTCTACCAGATATGGGGTGCAGATTCCATTCCTCCTGGAACTCATGGCAATCGTCGTTTAATTCATGAAGAAATAATCGATGCAGCAGCCAGAGATGCCCGGGGTTCTTACGGTCGAGATTATGGAGTCGACCGAGCCGGGTGAAGAATGCCCGCCACCGTCGGGCAAACTGGGTACCGACTTCCACCCACAATCTTTCAATTCTGGTGTTTCGTGTAGACCTGGGAGAATATAATGTCAAGTTAACGGAAATCATGCAAACAAATTCACATACAATCCCCACATAAATGATGCACGACTAGGTCCTCTGTGCATTACCATCCAGATTGCCACTTTGGTGTTCTCGCCCCCTCTGTCTCCCCGCAATCTCGACGGCGTGCCGTACTTCTGAATGGCTGCCATGAAGACCTCCAGCACGGTAGATGCGAGATTGTTGGTGCTGGCTTTGAGTGCGGTGATCTGTAAAATCTGTTAACAGGCGGAACAAAGTGCTCATCAAGTCCTCTTGCCGTTCTGCAGAAACCATCGATAAACCCGTGGATTACGATGCCCCACCAGATGAGCTTGTGATGCCCATCGCAATGCCAGAGATAATTGGGACGGGGAACTTTGTACCGGCGACGTTTGATAGCAAGGTGCGTCCGCAGTGCCTGACCAAGAGCATCAACTCTTTTCAGAGAATGCCTTGCCCGTTCCCTCTGCACCCGGAGTCCGTAACGTCGGAAATGCCCACGGAGGTAGCGAAGTCCAGAGGTCGGTTTCTTGACCTTGTACTGTCGCGTAATTGCATCTAGCTCATCGTCGTCCAGGTCATCAAATCTTTTTGCAACACCAAGTTCTCTCATTCGCCTCCTCAAAGTGTGGCGATGGACTCCAAGGGCTGCCGCAAGTGCACCGACTTTAATGTTACGGTTAGAAGCAGTGGCCTCCTGGAGGTATTCCACATTGACGTGCTTCCTAGGCTGACCTCGTTTGCCATTGCGCTCCTCTGTTACAGGCTGGAGGAGTTCAATATCATCTCGCTCTCTGCAGGTAAATACTCAGTGTTGGTACTGCTGAGTAATTACATGCCAGACTTACATTCCTTCAGCCGCGAGCGCAGAGACTTGTAGCTCATACACCAGGGGCCCCAGGATATTTGCACATTCATCAATCCACGGCCGAGGAAACTCATCCTCCAAGCCCTCGAGTATGGGTACCATGTTGTCGACGATATTCGAAGATAGGAGCTTGTATCGTAGCGAATCATTGGCTTCCTGCCGCAAACTTTGCACTGCTCGAGTGTATGCAGTGTCGAGGACTTGATGGGCTGTTAGAACATTTGCGGACCAGGGATTAGGATTTGCAGGAAGGGGTGGTATGTTTTCAGGAAATTCGAGTGCCTCCATAGTCGGGAGGATAAGAGTGATCGACCATGTGATCGAAACTTTTTGCTCTTCACTACGTCCACCGTGATGAGGAGACACCCTGCACTCTACTTTGCTGACGGTACACTCACTCTGAAGGTATACAGTGATCAAATTTTTATTGTGATACTCAGATCTAATGATTTTCAGGCAGTTGATGGCACAATTTACAATGTCTACCGGCAGCATCTCATTGTGCAAAGCGATTTCTTCAATGGGATGCTCACCTTTCCCTTCCCCAGCCATCCTGTGGTCTCCATGAAAGACAGCACCAGAGACTTTGTCGAGAAGGCCAGAAAAGCGGGTTTGGACGGCACAAGTGATGATACCGCCGTCGAACTCCCATCTCAATTTACTCCCGCCGAATGTGAAGAGTTCCTCGAGTTTGTTTTCAATATACAAGGGTGAGTCACAGAAAGGTTTTGCCTGCCCGTATTGACTTACGATGCTACACCGCAGAAGGAGTCTTAAAGTCCCCCCTCTGCATGTTGTCTGTGCCATTCTCAAAACCAGTCATTTCTTTCTCGTCGAGAAGGGCATTGAATATGCCATTCATCATCTGGAGAACCACGAGGAGCTAACCGCTCCCCTCCGATTCAGGATGGGGTGTGATTACCATCTCACAGGCTGGATCACTCAGGCCTTCGATGAACTAATGGCCATCCCCGCCACTGATATCGGCGCTGCCGATGAGGGTCTTCTCGGGGCAGTGGCTTACCGTGCTTTGGCCAGAGCTCAGATCGCGGTTTCGGACCACCGAATGACCCTTGCTGTGTGTCCTCCAGAGCCGACACATTGCAGCTGGTGCCATAACCAGATGTTCTGTACGAAGGAGTGGGAGAGGCTGTGGACCTCAACGACTGGGGTGTTGGGAGCTCTGATCAGAGAAGAACGTCCAGGCTCAGAGATTCACGACACGCTCGAGACCTTCGGACCGGTGGGTACAATGACAAGGGAATGCCACCGACAGACGTGTGCGAGCCTGAAGGAGACTCCAGACAAGAGAAGTGTCTTGAAGGGCGAGGAGGTGATCATAGACGAGGCCATAGTAGCGTTGATTAAACAGTTACTACCTTAGGTGTTTTAGTGCGAGAAAAACTGTCACAAAATACGTGCGAAAAAAGTGGAAGATTGCGCGAAAACAGCCCAACCCGCGTGGGAAAAGAGTGCCGAATGCGTGTGAAAAATGGGAATTGGCACGAAAAAACAATTATTGCGCGCGAACCAATATATTGCGCGAAAGAATAAATGTACAAAGTGAACGCCATAAGAACTTGGGTATCAAGTTACCGGCACGGCAGTGATCAAATAATTTTACCGCAGGAAAATGGGCCTAGAACTTGGGTATCCAATTACCGCGGGAAACCTTTACCCCAAGAAAAAGTAAATAAAGCTGTAACGCCGGCGAGCGGCACGGCCCGCTACCTAGTTTTTGAAACAAGCTAAGACTCGATCTATTACACTCGATGTATTCTAATGCAGCATTACTAGTAGTGAATAAGCGAACGAATACAAGTTGGTTGTTCTAATAAATGATATACGAGGGAACGAGGGACAGAAGAGCTCGACTTGCCGCTCGGGCAGCATCCGGCCTAGTAGTACAGAAAATGAGGTGTGAGCCAGAAATTGCAGTAGCGTCTGTTCATAAGAGACTAGCTTAGTCGAGCGTTGTGTGGAGACAAAGTGGATCACATCATCTGGTGTGGCGGGATGCGACAGGATCAACCGTGGGCGACTGCGACTCCAGAAGGGTGAGCACCGCGGTGGGCTAGCAGATTGCGTCCAATCAGATGAGTGGAAAAGATTCGAGTGCGGTATGGAGACCTTTTTCCTAGTCTGGTCCAGGCTGTTCCGAGCTTTCTTTTCACAGGGGCATTGCGGGAAGACTTGATCAGTGAGAATCAGCCCATCCACTGGATGGTGAGTGAACGGCATTCGAAAACCGCCTCCAGAAATGCCGGTGACGAAGTGCTGGAGATCAAACGTGCCGAGGTACTGGAAGATACTTGGCTGATTTGGCTATTCAACGACAGATCGTCCATGGCTAGTCAGACTTTGCAAAATCAATGCTCAAGGAGCAGAATTAGAAATGATGCAAGTGGTAATCAAACCATCGCGACCTGTATGGAGTAAGTCTAATGGGAACCCGCCTTGCCCCCATTTCTCTGGAAAACTCTCAGCCTCCTCGGGTCTCCTGCAAGACCAAAACTTGAAGTCAGCAACAAAACACGGAGAGCAGCCTGAGACGCACGATACATGAAGAAGAGGTGCACAAATGCTGCGAAGTTCACGGTGCCGAGGATGAAGTACGTCTTGTAGAAATCAAAGAAAACAGAAAGTTCAACCATTGAAAAATCGCCGCAAGGCTCAATCCCCTCGCGCGGGCCGAGATCCACACCCAACACACGGATGGATGCACCTCCCAGTGTAGTGATAGCCCACGCAGGTATTCTCCGGCCGCAAAGGCAAAGCATGAGGTCAAACGCACCAATGTGCACGGAACAGCTCTGCGCGCTTCCGACAACGGAATTCCGCCTCGACACAAGAGCAACACTGGGCGGGTATTCCCAAATGTCCTGATGAATCACCCTAGGAACGGCATCGAAGGGATTCAATAAACAAAGGCCCCAAGACGCGGCTGGTCTGGTAGATGAGAAGCACACTAAATCACACCGAACTGCCGCCCAACGCTACAAGGGCCGCCGAAACCCCAATTGCCACTTGGTAGGAAAATCACGCACGGCGGATCCCTACTACTTAAACGCGTGGCGGAGGACGCGAAGCACCCAAGAAACGCCCAACACTAAATTGAAAAATGAGGGCAAATAATAATAATAATGGCGCCGCAAGCGTGAAGGGAGGGACAAGGGGAAGGCTCAACACGATGCATAGAGGAGACGAAAGGAGTATGACCTGTATAAGGCAGTCCGTCAAGTAGGAATTGACGCTCGAAATAAATCAACAGAAAAATAGTCATGAGCCCGAGAGGTCAACATTCATAGGGATAGTTGAGGCCGACAAACCAGAATCTGTGAAACGCCGCCAGAGTAGATAATGACGGTTGTCGAAGGGTTTGAGACAGAAGAACAGCCAATGTGCATAGAACAGACACTGTCATCAGACGGGAGAGCAAGGACACCGGAGGCGATATATTGAGGAGCGGGGATCCAGGTCACATTCCAATGATGAGAGAGAGCATTCACAGAGGAAGAAAGTGGGAGTTTGCAGCGGTCGTGGAGGTGGAGATGGTGGAAGAGGACAGCAAGCTGCCACGTCGCCATTACGAGACCACTGATTCATCGAGCACCCCCGAAATACTTAGGCGGAATTTCGGAGAACATTCTAGACACAGAATGTAAGCAGGATTATGAGATTCATTTCGCGAATCATCGCCCGCAACGTCGGCTTGTGCAAGCCGAGAGTTGGCCGACACATTTTGGCAGAGAAAACGGGGATTACGCTAAAACTGCTGACGAAAATGTGATGCACAGCCAAAATCTAAAAATCATGCGTCCTATAGAAACCCGTACCTTATGGTAGCGGGAATTAAATTAAATTCTCGGCTTTTTCCCCGAAAGAGGCAGACTTTTACTGCAGGCAAGCCGAGGGAAAGAGTTCAACTTTTTCCGTCATTTTTTCCGCCGGAAAAAGGCACTTTTTTCCCGCGGGAAAGATCCGAGCACGGTAAAAGTCAGACTTTTACCGCGGTTTTGGGGCTTGATACTGATACTGTGGGCGGATAGCTCGCTATCCTTTATTAGTCAGACTTTAGCCTAATTGGGGTAATCCGTGATGTGTGTCACTAGGTCACAGCCTCTGATACCTGCCTCGACTTCTCGACTTCTCTCTCCACGCTGTAGCGTCGCGCCGCGTCAACATCTGGAAACGCGACATGTTCCCCAAGCTAAAATGGAAGCCATTCTCGCCTCCAGCGCCATCAGATACACCTGTCCAGCTGCGGCCTGAAGCGTCTCAGCAAATCCGCCGACCGGGGCGGCCCAAAGGCTCGAAGAACAAACGGTCAACGGCACCTCCGGCATCTCCGCCCGCTACACGGTCCCCTGATTTGTGTGTCAATAGCGAAAACAACCAGCCGAACGCGTTTAATATTGCAGTACCTCCCGTTGTGTCGACTTTGGTGCGTTCCAGTGTATTGATCATGTCATTCATGCCTCACAAATCTTCCCTCTAGCGTAATATTCAACTAGATTCATCTCACCAAATGTCAACATCCACCACCGAGCCGGCAGCTGCATTCACACGTCAGCCGGCGTCTCTTTCACAATTCCTCGCAGCCCCAACACACTCTGCTCTTTCCTCATTTTCCTCATCAACATCCGCGTGCCTGCGCGCTTCTGCTCCCTCTGCGCGCAGTACTGTTGATCGCACACGACAGCTTGTTGATGATACCGCTGCAGCGGACATCATTGACACTCATCCATCGACCTCGCCTGTCTCACCTGCGCCGGGCATGATGACTGATCCGGACGCGGACAACGAGCACGATCCACACTCGCTTGTTCATGATGACGGGCTTGAAGAGGAGGAGGATGAGCCAGATTCGGACGAAGGAAAGTCCGAGTTCCCGGATTGGCTCAAGAAGCAATTCGGGGACATTCGCTCCGAGCTCTCGCAGGACATGGGCTCGGCGTCTTTGCGTTCACGGCACTATTCAGCCGGGAGTTTTTGGATTCGGCCCAAGGCATCGTGGTTCCTTCTCAGCCGCAGTAACCTCACGCCGTCCTCCATTTTCACTGCGGAGTTTTTCCTCTGGGACCCACTCATCATCCTCGGTACCTCCTTCAATCTCCGCTGTCCAAATGTGGAATGTATGCACCGGCTCACCCGCTACGGCTTTGTTGACCGTCCTCGCCGGATTGTTGATCTCGATAGCTGTTTCTGGCTCGTTGGCTACAACTATGGGTGTCGTAAAAGTGCAGGGGGTTGTGGTCTTCGCCTGCGCTTGTGGGATAAGCGTGTCTTGGATCAACTTCCGCCGGAGCTCGCTTCTGAATTTCCGGCGCATTTGACGTGGCGCAGTGGACTATCAACACGAGCTTTCGGGGTTGTTCGTTCATGCTTCCAGCATGGGATGGGCTCCGCTGAAGTCTCTGATCTCTTTCGGATGCAGCATCTTTGCCGCTATGATGAGCTACGGCTTCAGTACCTACGGACCAAGTACAAGCAGATGCTCCTGGGATGCCAGGACTATGAGCCATGCCCAGCATTCCAGGATCGTTCGGCTGGTGGTTTCCACGGCTTTACACCGAGTGGCCAGTGGCTCCGCGATGTGTATGATTCATTTATCGAGTCCAAGCGAGATGTGTTTAACCAGCACACTGCCATGCTTTCGGCACGTATCTGCGCACTTGACCATAGCCACAAGGTGTGTTACGTCTTCTCAATACGACACTGGCTCAATGGTGGTTTCAGCTTGCGAAGCATGTCTTCAAGGTTGACGGTGTGCCTATCTTCACGGCGTTGCTCACAGTCACGAACGAAAAGGGAGAAATCCGTGTCTGCGTCTTTGTTGCAACCAAGTCCCATTCTCAATTTGAGGATGCTCTTCGCCGACTTGCGGACGACCTTGTCGTTTACGGGCACAACCTCCCGGAGGTATTTTATACCGACAACATGGTGGATAAGGCAATGCTCGAAAAGATTTTCCTGTCTCTCACGGAGGCGGTCATACCAATCGACAAATATTCTCTCTTGCCCCCTTCGAAACCCCCGACTTCGTCCGTAGTCCTGCTGTACTTGATGAAGAATCTATGATCAACAACGCTATGCGAGCTATCCTCGACAATGTGCCCGCCACCGGCCACATTGTTATTGGCTTTGATTCCGAATGGAATGTCGATATGACACAGTATGGTCGATTTGGTGGCCGGAGTCCTCCGGCCGTTGTCCAAGTGGCTTACAAGGAATCGGTCTTTGTTATGTGGGTGCGTGAAGTTTTCTTCTCTATTTTTTTTTTGATCTAATGGAAGTACAGATTGGAGAAATGCTCGCTCGCCGCAGACTACCGGAGCAGCTCGTCAATCTCCTGCATCATACCCGGGTCATTAAGGCTGGACGCCAGGTCAATGCAGACCTTCGACAGCTGGCAGTTGCAGCGGGTTACTCGCCGGAGTATTTCCCCGGCGCTCTCGACTTGGCGGTATTCGCAAAGGAGCGTTTCCTGATCAAGAAGGCCCCTGTTTCGTTGGCAGACCTTGTTGCGGCTCTATTAAACGAATCCCTTCCCAAGCCAACTGCCGAGCGCATCAGCAGTAACTGGTCAGATGCAGAGTTGACCCAGGCACAGCTCGAATACACGCTGCGTGGGATGCTTATGCCTCACTCCGCCTCTACAACGAGATTGCCAAAACACCACTTCCATCATCGCTCGCTTCGAATTCCACTTTATTACCCAGTACTCCTGTTTTGCTCCTCACCGACGACAACAAGAAGCCTGCTGCCCGTGGCATCATATCGGAGAATGCAACACTAGAGCAGTTCCGAAATGTTAAAATCTTACCCAAACGCGAACAGTCCTTGCCGTCCAGGAGGTTTTCGTTCCTGCGGCCATCATTGGAATCAATAAAGACGAGAACAACCACAAGCTTGCGCTCAATAGCTTCGGTGCTGCCCCATTCGACCTTCTTGCTCATTGTGCGCATGTCCGCCTCATTTCCCCTCCTTCAACAACACGGGCTATTCCGTCGATGCCAAGTACTGAGCCACCGAGCCACGACGAACCGTCTGAGCCATCCGACAACCTTGTCAACGCTCTTGAAGAACTCGATGACGGTGACCCGAACGATTCTCCGCCTGTAACTGCGGCTGCAGTGGAGAAGGATTCGGAAAACCTTGACATGGTGGAGTCGTCGCTGGTGGATGATGCGTGAAAGATGAATGATGCTCTGATGCTCTACTTTGTGGCTATGCCCTGGCTCTCCCTGCCAAACCCAACCAAACAGCCCCTGGCCGATCCCTCCTACCACATGTGCCCACCGCGACATGGTGGCGTCCATGCCGCCGTGCCGCTCGGCCTTCACCACCCCACTGACCCTTCCAGGTCCTTTCCCACCTCCTCTACACGCTCCCTCTCCATCCTCGCTACCTCTTCCGCTCTCAACTCTGCCACAGCTTTCTCCTCCGCTTCCACCTCTCCCCCCGCCTCCTGCTGAATCCTTACCAAGAACGCCGCCTGCGCCAACGCTAACGGCGTCCCTGCCCGCGCGACGTACACCCGTAGCCGCCTTGAGCTAAATGTACTGTCCATAGGAATGGCATCTAGTGTCTCGAGCTTGTAGGAATTGAGAATGCGCGACGCGACGCGATGCGGCTCGGACCATTTGACGGTAAGCTTTCTATCGTTGCTCATCGTGTGAGTAAGGTCGCTTCGGTATACCTGGACTAACTGGCCGCGTTCGAACTCGACGACACCCGCTCTCGATGCTGTCACTTTGTGGTCGAACACCGCCTTCCGGGCCAGCGCATAGGCGACGCAATTGGCGTATGTGTCGAGTCGCTGCTGCTCAACGTACGCCATATGGATTTCCACGTCAATGTCCGTCAACGCCGACGCCGCTATTGCGATTGGTGTTGGGGGTGTGTTCACCACGCTACCGAACATAAGTTCCTTTGGCGAGAACTTCACGGCTTGCAACAGCCTCTTGTTCATTATTTGTATTGCCTCGTCGAAGTGATCCGGCCAATTTTCCGGCAGCGTGTCTTTCGTTACCGAACGCCACGTATCCTCCCCGACATCTGGTGCGCACAATTGTGCGAGGATATAGATTAATATCCTGTTGGCGCCCTCGACCAGGCCGTTAATCCATGGTGAGTATGCTGCCACCAGATTAAATTTGATACCGCGCCTATTGCAAAACTGCTGAATGTGTTTGTTGTTAAAGTGGCGGCCCTGGTCTGACTGGAATGTCTCCATCAGCAAATATCCATTGCAGATATCGGTGAGCGCCCCCTCCGTTGTTTCTGCTGACCCTGCAACGGTATATCTGTAGCCCCAAACGTGGTGGGTGAACGTGTCGACATAGAGCCCCACGTTCTTGAAGCCCCCGTTCCCCACCGGCAACGACAGGTAATCGCCGACCACTAGCTCGAAGGGGTGGCATCGCAAAACGGGATCTAGGAGTGAATGCAAATTAGCAGCCCCGAAGCCTTTGCACTTTGCGCAATCCGCGATCGTGCTAACGATCGATTCGTCCAGCCCCGGGCTGTGGTATACATCCATCATTGCCAGCTTCACACTATCGCGATGAAAATGATCCCCGTTCTCGTGCACCTCCGCCGCTCGTACCCGCGCCTCCGCCTGCGGGATGCACTCCCGCCTCGACCGTGCCCTCACCGGTATCCCGCCCCCTAGCTGCCACAGTTTACCGTCTTCGATGAAGTACTGGGTTGCGCAATGGCGTGCGTGCTTCCGCAGCTTCATGCTCGACCCCCAAGTCGAGCTCGAGGATGGCATCAATGACCTGTAGATATATCGGCTCCTCCTTGAAGTGTTCGCGCAAGGCCGCCGTGCCCTCCGGCACGGCTATGACCAAATATGTGTCACCCGCCTCCTCCATGGTAAATAGATCGTTGACAATGTCTGACCGCGACTCCCAGTCCGGCGACACCGTCCATTCACTACCGTTCCCTGGGACCTTTGGCGTTCCCTCGTTCGCCCTGCTTAGCGCATCTGCTACCGTGTTCGACGTCCCCTTGATGTGTTCTGTGCCAACGATGTTGTAACCCATTACCCCATCACGCCACCATGTGTGAGTAACATTCAGTTTGTCATTCACCATGATGTCCCGTAACGCCTGGCAGTCGGTCTCGAGCTTGACCGGCTGCCCCCAGATAATGTTAGAGAACTTGTCGAGCGTGTATTTGAGTGCTCCGAACTCCAGTAAGTGTGGTTGGTAACGTTCCTCTGCAGGGGATGTGTGTTTTGAAGCGAACGCGATCGGGTGGCGTCGAACGACCTCCTTGCCGCCAGGTAATACCGACCGCATTTTCTGGGACAGGACCCCTGCAAACGCGTCCTTGCTCCCATCTGTTGTGACGATAAATGGGAAATCGTGCACCGTGTCGTATCGCGGTGCCTGCAAGACTGGGTCAGAGAGCATGATCCGTTTGAGATTGGTAAAACATCTCGAGTGTTTCTCTTTCCACACCGGCGCCAGTTTGTAGTTTTTCATGGTGGTGCGAAACAGCTGCTTCTTCGCGCCCGCAGGGACTTCTGCTAACCTAACCAAGTCACGTAGGTCCTTCTCAACCCTCGAGTAGCCTTGGATAAGATCGCGAAAATACGCTGTTAGTCCCAAGAACGCATGTAAATTCAGTGCGTCTTGGGGCTGCTTCCACTGCACGATTGCTGTGAGCTTCGCCGCGTCCGGCGCAACTCCCTTCGGTCCCACTGTGGCTCCTGCGAAGACAGCCTCCGTCATGAAGAGCTTCGTCTTCTTTGCGGAGAGTGACAATTTCGCCTCGCGGAACCTGTCAAAAATGAGGGTGAGCTTGCCCAACATCTCCTCGAAGCTATCCGCCGCCGTCCCCCCGTCATCGACGAACAGTTCCATGATCGCTTTGACGAGCAAATCATGTAGTTTCTGTGCGCACATATACCCGTACTCTGTTGGTGCATTCGTCAACCCGAACGGTATGTGCATGTACGCGAAGTAGTTCATCTCGGGTACAAACATTACAATGTACGGCTGGACCTCTTCGGCTACGGGTATGGCGAAGAACCCCAAGGCGAAGTCGAGCACGGATATGTATCTGTGTCCCGACAGCCTCCGTTGCTTGTCTCGAATGTCGCCCTGTGGCACCGGGACCACTTTGAGTAATTCATTCAACTCGTGGAAATTTTGGCAAATTCGCCACTTCGGCGCGTCCGACGTGTCGGGTGTAACATCGTGTGGCTCTCGCGGCAGTAGGTCGTAAACGGGCGGCAAGCCCACGCGAACGCACTCATCGTTCAAGACGTGTTTGAGTTTGTCTTGTGTCAGCCCCCCCCCGTCATGACCCTTCTGCGCGAGCTTTATTGGTGATACACACTTCACGTCTCTCGGCTGAATCTGGCGTATGACACCCGCCTTCTTCATCACGTCAACTTGCTGATGTAGGTATTCTCCTTGCGGCTGCGTCAGCGGCCGCTGGTGGACTTTCGTGCTAAATTTGTGGTCCTTCGGGATTTTTGGTGCATATGCTGACCCTTCCACTGGACAAACCTCGCTAACGGCGAGTGCGAAGATATCCGCATAGCGTTCCACCAGCGCCCGCACCTCCACCCTTTGCGCGTCGGTGAGGTCCGTTCCCGTCTGGACTAGGCGTAGCACCTCCGCCACGCGCGCGGGATTAAACAGATCCGAGGCTCTGGTATACACCAACTCCTCGGTCCGCGGTGCGTACGCATCTGTGTCATACAGGTCCGTGTCGAACGAAGTATTGGATTCGTGGTCAGCACTGACATTCGCAACTAGATTGGGAGTGCTGTTTGGTACTCCCCTCACGGGGGGAGCACTAACCCCCGGTGAATTTGCGCTCTCGGACGGCGTCCCGTCCATTGCTCTACCATCCACTCCCCACTCCTCCCACTTCCGTGCCCACCGCGCGCTTGGTTCATCTTCTGCTGTATCGACATTATCAGTACCGAGGTTTGCGTTCCCTAGTGCTTCAGCCGTTACTTCCCTCACGGGGGTCGCGCGGGCCCCCAGTGAGTTTGTGCGCGTGTGTAGTCTTCCCAGCTGCACATAAACATCTTCCCGTAATGCCGATGGTGGCTCCTCCACGTCGTCGACCGCCTCCACTGTCGCTCGCCTCTCCCCGGTCACCGTCGCTGCTACCCCCGTCCCTGGGATGTCGTGGCTGTCAACTTTGGCCTGCTCTAGAAGATCTTGTGAAAGGACTCGCCTCGCGGGGGGGATCTCGCAAGATCTCGCCCCCGGCGCAACATCGCGCTTGGTCGCCTCAACTGCAACCTTATTCGGTCCCCCTGCCGTCCCATCAACTTCACCGTCCCCCTCCACCCTGTTGCTGCCCAGATTGTATCCTGGTGTGAACGCTACATCAGTGTTCTCGTGCGTGCTCGCTGAATCGACTTGCTCTGCGGGGGTCTTCGCGAACGAAAGCACCCCCATGATGGTTGCAGGTGCGCCAGCCCTTTTAGCCGGCAATCTCGGCCGCCCCGCCTCTCCCCGCTGGTTCTGCAGCGATGCGCGTGCGTCCCCGACCTCGATATCCACGACATCGCGGGCATAGTCGTGGACCGCCCCGAATGTGGTCTGCAGGGGCTTCCCAAACAGGAACGACCACCCGCCGCCGCTATCAAAGATTTCGAAGGCCCCCGCCGCACAGACGCCTCCGACGTTGATTGTCCCTTCCCATCTCCCTTCCGAAGGGTACGATGGCCCCGTCCGCCATCCGGAGCTTCTTCGGCGACGGCTGCTCCACTCCTGCCCTGTGCTTGATGCTCTCCCACACTTTGCTGTCCATCGCCCCCACCATTGACCCACCGTCGAATAGCGCTTTCACACGCACGTTCTCCCCTTTCGGGCCTTGGATAATGATCCAGTGCTCAAAGGGTTCACACTTCGCCGCCTCCCCGGTTCCCACTGTGTACAGGTCCACTACCTCGCATTGTTCATTGAAGAAAACATCTGCAGCCTGTACACTATGGGAGCCGGGGCCTTATTTTAACCCGCGCTTTGGACCGTCCGTTGGGTCTCTACATGGACAGCCCCTCCCCAAAACCCGCCCCATCATCTTCTGTCCCAATATTCATCCACGCGAAATCGTCCTCGTCCTCCACGTCGACGATGTTGACTGGGGCCGCTGACACACCGAGGGCCTTTGCACAGATGCTGCGGAAGGTCGACTCCTTGCTGTGTAAGGCAGGCCCCGGACATTCGGCGCGTCGATGTGCTGGCATCGTGACTTTCCCACATCCGTAACACTCCCCCGAGCACGGCTTCGCCGTCCTGGGTGCCAGTGGGAACCCCGTGTGCTCCAGGAGCGGCATCGGCTTCTTCTTGCCATGTACGTCGAGCCACGCTTTGATGCGCCTCTCATACGCCCCCCAGCCCGCCGCGTCATTTGGCAGCATCGGCGACGTCAAGTTTTCGAGGATGCGGCGTAAATTTACTCTCCCGGCGTCGTACATTTCCGATGGTGCAAATAGGTTGCCCCGTCCGCCCCCCGCCCCGAAGACGTTCGAGGGGACAGGGGCTGTGTTTGCGCGCGGTGTCGTGAGCGCCGCGCGGGCGAGTTGACCAGCCATCCTGGTGACAGGGGTCGCTGGTGGTGTGCGCGCTTGCGCCTTGAGCTCCGCGACCGTACGCTCCATTGCTTGCGCCTTCCTCGCCTTCACAACACCCTCCCGGATGTGATCGCGATCGACAGCCTTGATCGCTGCCGTATACGACACCCACGACGTTTGCGACGCCGAAACCTTCTCCCAAAGAACTTCAGGCAGCGCGTCGCGCGACTGCCAAATGCTGCTGACTGTGCCCACAATCCCTGCGAGCCGCGCGACCTCAAGTAGCTTGGTGGCGTAATTTACGTGGGCGTAGACCTTCGTGCCGCCAACGTCGATGGTGGTGTCAAGCGTGTCGAGGGTAATCTTCATGGAGAGGAGCTCGCGCTCCCACTCCTGCGCGGTACGCTCCGCCTTCTCCGCGCCTGGAAAACGCAGGTGGAACGCTGTTGCAAGCGCCTGCCATGTGGTCGCCAGGTTCGCACTAGCTTTCAGAGTATTGAACCACTTCTCCGCAAGGGAGTGCTCCACGAGATAGTCTGGGAGCGCGTCAATTTTGCGTGCATCTGGGCTCGCTGTATCGTCTGTCCCCAAGTCCTGCATATGCGAACGGAAGTTTTTTATGAATGTGCCGGGCGTGACTGCGTCGTCGGGCTCGCCCGAGAACATGGGTACCTTCTCGGCCATTGCGTTACGAGGTATTGTGTGGCGGATGTGGGTAGCTGGTGGCGTGTTGGGTAGTGCGGTGGTAACTGCGAGCGCGAAGTTGAGATCTGTGTATGTGGGAAGCTCGTCGTCTGAGGATCGAGTTACGGAAGAGGGCGTCGACGGGGGTAGTCGACAATTCGCGAGGTGGTGGTGTCGCGTAGTGTCGCAAGAAATCCAGGGCGGAATTTCCTTCACTTTTGTCAGCTGGGCTCGGGCTCAAGAAGCGGCCTTGAGTGTCTCTGGGTCTCTGTCTCGGTTTCGCGTGTGGTGCCAGTTCTCTCTAGGTAAGAATCCTACTCTAATCACCAAAATGGAGTCGTTGCTGGTGGATGATGCGTGAAAGATGAATGATGCTCTGGTGCTCTACTTTGTGGCTATGCCCTGGCTCTCCCTGCCAAACCCAACCAAACAGCCCCTGGTCGATCCCTCCTACCACAATGGGTACAAGTATTTTAGGTCCAGAGATCCCTGAGAATTGGGCCACAATTGTTCGCAGTCGTGTTCTCAAAGACATCTTCCACGTCTTTCACATGATCTACATCTCACGCACCCACGGTCTTCGACTCGCTTTCATCCACGCCTTTCGCGATGCATGTCTCATTCCCCATCCCATCGACAAGGCACGAATCGAAGTGTATCTGGCCACCCGCAATCTAACCTGGGCAGATATGCTCTGCTATAAACCCAAATGGTTATGGCGTCATTGCCGCCGGACGGTCCCCCCACCAGAAGAGCTCTATCCCCTCGTCCATCGCGTCTTCATGTTGTATGGCCCACTAAAGGATGCTAAAACCGGCCTTCCCCTCTTCAACGCTGCAGCGTGGAAGATTGCGAAAAATATCCTCGAATTGGTGCGAAACGGTTATGTTTCAGATGTGCCCGGTGTTGCACTCTATATCCTCCTTGGGTTCGACGCAAAAGCTGGGGGACTGCCTATCTACCGCTGCATTCGCAGTACCAACATGGTTGAGGGTGGTGTCCACACTCACCTGCGTGCGAAGCTGCCGTCTCGGGGTGCCTCCGTTCGCCACATGGTCGCGTGTCTGCTTGATTTTGTTCTTCGCCATAACCTCACAGTTTGTCTCCTCTTCCATTTATTCATTCTACAAATCTGATACTATATGTTCAGGTGGGCCATTTCAATTCTACAGGACAGAAGTACGCCGGCCACGATTCGATCTGGCTTTCCAACAAGATCCAAGAGCTCGAAATCACTCTCGGCGAGCACTATCAAGTGGCCCCAACTGCACTACCTTGGGTGAACAGTAATCTGTACCGTCATTTCGAACAGACGGTGGGAATTGTTCGAATCCCCCAGTCTGTTTGCGCAATGGTCGACATTCATCCCTTCCGCGAGTCACACGACTCGAAGCAAAAGAATCATATCCCGCAAAAATGCATGGGACTCGGAAGCCTGTCCTTCCTGTCCATACTGTTGCTGAGAAGAAGCTTTTCACCAAGCTAATGCTCACTTCGGCAAGCTTCCAAAAGTGCCACACCTCTATCTCCACTGAGGCGACCGTTGAATGGAACCGTCTGGCTGCGGAGAATGAAGATATCTATTACAAAGTTTGTTATTTCTCCCTCCCTTATCCCTCTTCAGTGACTTTGCGCACAGCTCGAGGAACAACTCACCTCGTACTTCAACGGTTCTTACAAGGATGCGGCCAATATTCGTATATCATGCGCCCGAGTCCAAGAGCAGACCTCACCCCTGCAGAAGGACCTCGAGAATCCGCGACGCGCAGATCGTATTATAAATGCGCCGGTGAGCAGACTTGTCCCACTGAGAGTCACATCTGGCTTCGTTGAGGATGAGACATCCCATGCGTACGTCTCCCCGCATGTCTCTAGATGTCTCTCAATGATTTCCTGGCATATTCATAGTCCAACCTTATCCGAGTCCTCATATGTGCTGCAACATGCTCTCACAAACGACATCGACGAATCTACCGCAAGGCAGACTGTCCGGACAAGCTCCAAACGTGCCGCCGAGGATGCAGCTCAGGGCCAGCCATCAGCGAAGAAGGCACGCAGCGAGCGGACTTGCATTACGTGTGGGAGCAACGCTGGATGCCCCGGTCGCGCGTCTTGGTACCTGTGCAACAACCCTTGCAGGGATTGCAAGGTGCTCAACCCGAGAATATGTGTCGGGCGCTCCTCCAAGAATCCCCAAAAAGCGCGCTGCGGACCAGGACAACCCTTCCCAGTTGAGAGGTTGTCCGACAAGGAAATGACGAACGCCGTTTGCAAAAAGTGCAATGTAACCCGGCACGGACAAGGGACAGGTCAAAGTTCATTACCCTTTGTACAGTAGATAAAGTTTATTACGAGTGCTACAACATGCATTTTAATACGATGACGGCAACGGAGGAGACGTGCGCAGGCCCGCGACGGGCTCCGTGTACCGCGTGCTACTCGACGGGTGTAAGGGGTGGGGATACACCGCGTACGTCCTGCCCCCGTACTCGCGTCCCTCCCTTGCACCCGTTCCAGCTCACGACAGGCTCCATGCGCCTCCGCACGCGTGCACGCTGCTGCTCCTGCAACGGCGGCGCATGAGAGCGCCTGTGGGTGCGGTGTTTGCAGCGAGCACGAGTGCGCGTGCGTGGAGCTCAGCGCCACCATCCCTGCGCTCGCTGAGCGCGCGTGCACATGCGCGGACTGTTGCGGAGATTGCAACGGCGTGCACGAGGACGGGCGCGGGTGTGAATGCGGGGTGCAGGGATAACACCACCGAGCGCGCGCGCGCGGCCGCGGAATAGGGGGAATGGGGATGGCGAGCACGGGCAAGAGTTCGGGATGGGGGGATAGAACGGCGACTGGGAGCGCAACGTGTTCCGACTCGGAGAACACGTTGGGAGAGGCAGTAGATGGAAGAAGTAGGCCGTAGCACTCGTTTGTGCGTGCTTGCAACGTCATTGATGTGCCATGGAAGCAGTGAAAAAAAATCCTTTTTGAGCGGCGCTATCCAGAGCCGGCACTCGGTTGGTCGCAAGAGCCGGACCAAGACGGCCTAAAAAGGCTATTTGACCGATTTTCTTGTCGTTGCATCTACAGCGCCCGCAGGGCCGCCAAAAAAAAATCATAGATGGTGGAAATACACAGAATGATGAATACAGTGACTGCCGTAGCATTTCGCGCGTTCCGGACTTCGAGAAACTCTCTTTTCTCTTTTCTCCTCTTCTCCTTTTTTCCTTTTCTGGTAATTAGTTTATTTTCCTTCACACGCCCACAGCATAGGTATCAAGCCGGTTTTGGCAGTAGTTTATGGCGGTCACATTGCACTTTTATTAATCCGGGTATAAAACACGTAAATCTAGACTCGAACCAGTCACGTTTTTCGCCAAGAAGAATTTTGATGACAGTCGATCAATTCGCGGGCGAAAAAGAGACTGGAACATAATAACCGGTGACTAGTAGGGTCGGGAGTTGCCGATGCGATTGTTTTGACTTAGAGAAATTTCGCCTTCATCGAAAATTCAAACTCACTTAAACAACAATCCGAAGAGACAATTCAGTTATGAATATGGTCAGGTACACATTCTATTGTTTGTGAGCAAATCTATAACGACGAGACGGCGCTGGAATGAAGATACAAGTAGCCATCACTTAGCATCGCCCTTTTGGGTAGCTCACGCTTTTCACTGAACTGGACGGTGCAGGGCCCGGAAAAGCTCGGAAAAGCATAAAAGGTCCACTCATTAGTATTAAATGCCACCCCGCTACACCTCTCAAGTCCAAACCGTCTAATGGGATGGTTGGTGCATTTATGGCAGCACGGCATATGCCGGTGGAGCGGGTGAAAGCAGGCCGGCTTGCCTTATTATCGCTCCAGCACACTCAGTTTGCTTATTGGTTTGTGAAATGAGTAGATGGGACATTTGAAGGTGTTCACAACAGAATTGTCTCTTCAGATTCTCCTTTGATAAGGTTTGATTTTTTCATGAAGCGAAAATTTTCTAAGTCAAAACAATTGCGTCGGCAAAATCCGACCGTACTAGCCGCCGGTGATTATCTTCCAGTCGCTTCGCCATCACCCTTTGATCGACTGTCATCAACCTTCGGGTGTTGGCGTCCGGCTGTGTTCGAGTCTAACGTAAATCCGACTATTTCTTGGGACATTTGAATAGTTTTACATGAATTCATTGGTTGACTTTCCATAAGCATAAACTAATCCCGAGGTATTTCTAAGCTTAGTTGAGAGTGCCAGTGATGGCATCAAGGTAGAGGAAATTCGGATCTTGTGATAACGGCTTGCGTTCCCATAAGAAAGAATAAAAAACATGAATTGGTCTTCATGCTTGAGCAAGGGCCGGAATGAACTCCGATGGGTAACAGAAGGTTGTTGAATTTTTCTAACGTGAATCAGAGACTCGATGGTTTCACAAGTGGGCGAGGAGTAGCCGTTGGCCACCCAAAACAGTTTATTCCAATAATAATAATCTGTAGAGGGGGGGTATACCCATCTACAGATTTTCGTAGATCTGGAATATTTCTTGTATGCTTTTGGGTTGCCCGTTGATGTGGTCCTGACAGCTGCCTCGGCAGCGGCGACGGCAAGAGCAGAAATATTATAGAATCATTTTCTATGCTTATGGAAAGTCACCCATTGGGCATATAACTTTGGATCTCGTTCCAATGAATAAAAGTCTCAAAACAATATTAAATGTGGTAGCAGGATAAAATATTTGTGTCCCCCGGTAATATTTCTTCTGAATCTGAAAATAAAAATGTGAAAACACACACAGCGGAAATGCGGGGATTTCAGGGCAGCCGGAAATGTTTCTGAAATGTATAATTTAGGTATCAACTTCAGCGGGCCTGAAAACATACCCGAAACTTCAAGTTTCCGTGCGACCTAAGTTGAAGCCGAAATTACTCGATTTGGGTATGTTTTCGACATGCCTGAATTTTTTTATTTCGGACGCCATTTAGGTCCAGCTGAAGCTGCTTCTGAAACTATAGGTTTCAGTAGCAGTTTCAGCATGCCCTAAACTTATTGTTTCGGCAGCTGCGGAACTGCCACCAAGAACAATAAGTTTCGGCACCTGATTCGGCACCACCCAAACTAGGCCTAGAGCGATCTAGACCGGCCTAGATTCGGCTTCGGTGCACCCGAAACAATAAGCCGAAACTTATTGTTTCGACAGCGGTTCTGGAGCTGCCGAAACAATAAGTTTAGGGCATGCTGAAACTGCTACTGAAACCTATAGTTTCAGAAGCAGCTTCAGCTGGACCTAAATGGTGTCCGAAATAAAAAAATTCAGGCATGCCGAAAACATACCCAAATTGAGTAATTTCGGCTTCAACTTAGGTCGCGCGGAAACTTGAAGTTTCGGGTACATTTTCAGGCCCACTGAAGTTGATACCTAAATTATACATTTCAGAAACATTTCTGGCCGCCCTGAAATCTCCGCATTTCTGCTGTGACACCCGATGTTTTTTTTTCAAACCCCGCAAAAACCTTCTGCTTCTCCTGGCGACTTTTTCCTAGTCTAGATTTTGTTGATGGGTTGATACCGGTGGTTGGGTTTTGGAGTTAAATAAAAACATGTGACTGACAAACAACACCACATAAGCTCAGACGCGACCACGACATCCACGTGCTAATGGCCACGCCATGGCTTCTTCTGGCGGTTTTCCTGTTCTGGAGCACTGTCTGTGCTCATTGCTTCACTTTTTACTTGCCTGAAGGCTTCACCCTGGTCAAAGCATCCTGCTCACCACCCTCCCCACATTTGTGCTGCATAGCTACCAACTGGACAGAATTTGCAAAGTCCTCGAAAAAATAGACCTTGTACCAGTTACCCTGACAGGCTCTGGCAAAACAGGGTTTCTGTTTCTGACCATAATTACGAGTACTTATAGTAATCGTTATTTAATCAATTGACATGAGGTTTTTCAGGTCTCAGTGAAAAGTGTCCCAGCTCAAGATTGCAATGCAAAATAGGGGCTGTGCTATGGTATTTAGGGGCTGTGTTGAATGCATAGTAGTGGCTGTCCTTTAAATTCACTTCAAATTCTGTGAAAATATAGTGGCAGTGTTCATGCTTTGTAATTAGGTCGCAATCGTGGGCCGCGTTCGAGTCTCGCCAGGTGTCTTTCTTTTTTACAATTTATTAACTTTGCCTCTCTTGTGTATTCGAGCAGTTCTTTCGAGTGCATCATTTTAGTAATGTGTTATTCTAGCTTCCAAACAATTTTCAGTGTCTAAATTGACCTGTAGCTTCTGGTTTGCATTGAAGTCCATGTGGCTGTGTCCATCTGTTTGGTCTCGGCGGATTTCCCCTCGGCCCTCGGCCCTTCCAGAATCTCTATGTCAACTTAATTCAGGGCAGGTTGCACTTGTGTATATCTCATCTAGATGCCTACCCAAAACTGACCATTGTCCGGCTGTTTACCTTGTGTTCTGTCTGAATAGCCGCCAAAATTTGTCGTGACACATGTAACTTTCTCACGGTGGTTATTCTTGGCTGGTTCAGTTTTTTTGTGTAGTTGCAGATCTTGAAGTAGTCTCTCTAACTATTTTTGTTTCATGTTACTTTATTGCAATTTGTAAAAAATAATGACCTCCACCTGAAAAAAAAAAAGAATTCAGTTCAAGTTGGGCAGCGCGAGGTCGCGGGTTCGGACCGCACCGCCGACATCATTTTGACCATCAAAGCTTAACCAAATAACACGCGTTTTCGGTCGCGCTGGTCTTATGTGGTATATCTGACCCATCTTGGGGGGAATTTATGGGTTAGTAATGTTTCTGGAGGCTATCCAAAGGGTTTAAACATTTTTGGGAGCCAAATCAAGGACACTATCGTGTAATTCCTGTATGCATGTTGAACTGTTGAATTCCTGAGGTCTCAAATGCCCCAGGATATCACTGAGGCTCTTAATTTATCAACCAGATGCTGAGTGCATCTCTATACAATTTTGGCCCTCGTATTATGTCTCCAACCACCACAGAAGCAATTCGGTATAATTTTGTTTAAGTACATAATTAGAATATTATAGGATACCTTCTGGTGCAGAGACATTCGGAATACACTTGAAAATATATGTCCGGTACGATAGGTGTGACCCAGAGTACTACCCCACGAAATAGACCCGATTTATGCATTCTTAGCTGCAGCATTCGGAAATTCAATACTTTGAGTGATTCAACTCAAAATGAACACATCTCCAAGCTATTGAAAACACTTATGTGCTATGGAAAATGAGTTTAGAACATATGTGCTGTAGTTTAGTCTAAGGAAAGGGCAAGCAAATGACGACGCGACTGAAAAACGCGTTATTTGGTCGTGATTTGATGGTGAAAATGATGTCGGCAGCGCGGTCCGAACCCGCGACCTTCTACTGAAAACATGTTCTTTTCTTATCACTGGGGCGGACATTGTGTTGCAATTCTAGAGGAAAAAAAAAACCCATAAGTGCGAGTTTGCCGGGCTGTGCCGCGGCCTTAACCCCCAAGTATTGATATCATATGTGGACAGCACTAGATACGAGTTCGAAGACGGCCCGGTCGTAAATGAGGGAGATGAGGGCGGCCAAGTGGGAGGCACATGAGTGAATAGTGTCGAAGGAGGCTGAAAATTAAGAGCCCCTTGAAGAGCCGGTGGCAGAGAAGAGAGTGCCTGGGGTCCCAGCGAGACGGAGGGGCCGAACGGAAAAAGTGGGGGGAGGGGCTGCTGGAATTTTAAGGGGCCCCCCGGCGGAGGAAAGAGCGGCTGCTGGGGCTCATATTGAGAGGCCCATATTGCGGATCCAGACGACGGAAGTGTTGGCTCGTTGTAACTGCGGGCCGGAACGATAGCCTCCTCGTGGCTCTTTTTGGTGGATCACGGGACTTTGGCACCCTTGCACTCAGCGCATGAGCATGGAACCAGGCTCATCTACCCGGCTGAATAGACACATTAGTTTCAGTTACGGTTAGAGAGCAAACTCCCCACCCAAAATTCCAGAGCGCCGCTGTGGGATTTCACCGGCGGTAGATACTGACGTGAGCCTATGAATGCACAAAACCATGGTGTCGACGGACTGTGTCGCAAAGTATCATGCCCGTCTTTATGAAGATACCATGCGAAATATTGAATATCATTATGGACGCATGTCGCTGTACTTGAAAACAACGGAATGACTGTTCCTCGAGTATCATGAAAACTACAGGCAAGTATCTATGCATATCTATCGTACGAGGGCACTGATACGACACGTATGCTCTCAGAACACCGAAGTCCGTATTTTAGGACAAACGCAGTGAGTGTACGTACAGGTTTGCTATAGACCTTAGCGAAGACTCGGAGGGAAGAAATCTAGAATACTAAAGATGCGTTTTGGCCGTCCATTTTGAAGGTGTCTAGTACTGACTTGATCGTCGGCCGTGAGCTCGGTTCGTGGAGCCAACACTTCTGAGCAACATCCCAGACAAATTCTGGTATTGGCTTTTCCGGATCTCTCGGATGCGAAGGCCGGGAGCCCGCCAGGACCTCTTTTACCACAACGATCTCCTTTGGTATGTGTGCAAAAGGCGGCTCCCCAGTATATATCTACATGGTGTCAAGATTTTTTGCCACAGCTCAGTAATAGGGAAAAAGCCTACCTCGTACATAGTACACCCTAAAGAATATATATCCGTTGTCGCAGAAGGCTTTGGCTTGTTTTCTGGGTCAAGAAGTTCCGGTGCGAGCCACCGAACATTCCCTCGCGTAGTGTTGGAGCTGATTGTCCACGAGACGTGCATCTCTGCCAAGACAGCAATACCGAAATCTGCTAGACAGCAGACTCCGTCATCTTTTACGAGGATATTGGCCTTGGAGAAAGATCTAAGACAGAACACCACCATTCATTGGAACTGAAAGCTTACTCCCCGGATGTCACCATGAACGACGACAGGAATCCTGTCATGTAAATACTTCAATCCTTCGCAAACTTCAACTACCTTTGCGGTGGTGAGCCCTACATGGGGATATTTTAATGAAACCCCTCACCGAGCGAATGCGGTCATGGCCAGGATTTTTCTTTAAGAATTCTAAGATAGTCCCTTGGGCCAACCAGGGAGAGATCAAGCAAAAGCTGGGATAGAACTCTTCCACGTTGATGCCTAGTAAAAACAAAATATTCGGATGCCTGAGCTGCCGCCAGATCAGGACTTCTTTAGCAAATGACTTGGAGTCAACTTCGATAAGCATCGAGTCAAATTGATTTTAAATTTGTACCCGCCTTGAATAGCTTCTGTCGATCCAGATCCGATAGGAAAACGCGGAGGACTTTGAGACAGACGGTTTCATTCTCGACCGTGCCTTTCCAAATATCCTAACAAGGGGATACCGTTGAATTTCATGCAAGAAGGGTGTATGGATGACAAACCGCATATCCTCCTCCAGCAACTGCATTCCTACCCTGACGCTTCAGCACGTGGATAAACATCCTTGGCGGTAGGATTTCCTTAGACCGTGCAATTTTTGAACTCCAGCTCGGCATCGTCGTCGAAGCTTATTGTTCATCTCCGAATCAAAGTTGGAAAACGTGAGGATATCATCCAGGACCTGGAGGATGACAATCGATAAGCACGCACATCTCCACTCGTTGAACACACACACCATCTGCATAATTTCAGATAGGCATACCAGCCATGGGCTATCCAGCTTCAGAAGAGTATCCCAAGGATTTTCGGTCATAAGAAGTGTCACAAATTCGGTGACTTTGAGAAAAGGGGGTCCATCGTGCGATGAGAATGCGTGCATTCTCTGGCAATCAGTGGACATCACGGCAACGATGTCAGCGACCTCCTGGCGTGACGTAACTACGAGATGAACGGATTTTTCGAATATCAGACGATAGGCATCTAAAGCGGTCTCGTCAAGATCCCTGAGTGACTGTAAATCTTCAAGAATCGAAACTGCTGTGTCACTGAATCGTCATTTAATATACATTCTGGAATCGATCACAGAAAACATACAATGAAGAATAAAGCTGCAATTTAGTAAGTCGTGGAAACAAGTCCTTGCGATCCTAAAGGTGAAGCCATGAAGTCGAAAGGGGGTCAGCGGCATGTGAGGGAGGAAGAAGGCAATCACATACCAGCTGTGGGGGCAAATTCTAAGGAGGTCAGAAGCAAGCCATGGTGACAAACCCGATCACGTACAAACTGTGGGGGTAAAGTCTAAGGTGGGTCAGCGGGAAGTCATGGCGAAAGAAGGCGAGAGGAGATTGCATACGGCCTGTAGGGGGAAGTAGTACAGAGATCAGCACCAAGGCACGGCGAAGGAAGGCCAGATCACGTACCAACTATGGGGGTGGGGCGAAGGTGAAAGTAGGTCAGCGGAAAGTCATGTGAAAGAAGGGCATAGGTAATCCATACCAACTTGGGGGAAAAGTCGAAAGGATATCAGCACCAATTCATGGTGAAACAGAGTGATCGCATACTCTCTGTGGGAGGGAAAGGAGCTCAGCGGGTAGTTACGACGCAACAAGGCAACGAAGTACCATCTGTGGGTGAAAAGAAGGTCAGCAGAAAATCATGGCAAAACAAGGCGATCACGTACTCTCTGTGGGAGGGAAAAGAGGTCGGCTGCAAGTGATGGCGAACCAAAGCGATCACGTACCATCTGTGGAAGGGAAAGGAGGTCGGCGGCAAGTCACAGCGGAACAAGGCGATCACGTACTTCCTGTCCGAGAGAAAGGAGGTCAGTGGTAAGTTACGGTGAAATGGGCAGGGCTAACGGGGAATGCAGCAGCAGTTTCTGCCTCCAGGTGGGCAGGAATCCCCTGAAGCATCTATGTCAGTTAATGAACTGGGAGAGCGATTGCCAGCAAACGAACAGTCGTGCAATACTCCACGGCACGATGGGGATTGTTGTAGTTTGCGCGAAGAGCACGCAGTACTTGATCCCTCTCAAAGCCCATATTGACCATGTTGGGGATGGTAGACTGGAGTGCTTCGCCAATAGGGAAGAAACTTGTGTCACCAAAAGTTTGAATGGGAGCTCCGGTTGGAGAAAATACCGAAGCGCGTGCAACAGACGACGCAGGCGTAACAGTAGGCAGAGTTGCTTCAGTGGTTTGCATGGAAGCAGCGGCAGCGGAAGGGGTTGAGAATGACGAATGATTTTCAGAGGCGGAAACGGGAGGGGGAGGCCCAGAGAGCGAAACAACGTGCGAGAGTTCGGGCTGCTTCGATGTGACGCTAGCGGCAGAGGGAAAACCGGTGTCCGGGGATAAAGCGCGCTCAGCGCGTGTTTCTGAGGGCAATACAGGGGTTTTGAAAAGGAAGCGATGGTGCGCTGGGAGTCGCAGTGGCAGAAAAGTGGGCGGCGGGGGCAAGGGCGGGAGGAACGGCGCCGGCAGCAGGAGTAGAAGTTGATGGTACCGGAGTTGATTTCGACTTGGGCTACTTCGCGAGGATGTTCAGCGAACATCAAGTATGTTCTGGCCAGTGCACGCACCTTGACCACTATCAGAACAAGGTAATCCGTCTCTCTAAAACCGCATGATTCCAGGGTTTGGTCATCCTTTAGTACTCTACCTGAGTACAGTTGCATTCAGGTGAGTGAGAGTTCGCGAGATGTGGCGCGCAACTTGCCAGAAAAATGAGTTTCTGTGAATTAGGAGCAAAGCCTTGCGATTGTTCGATTTTGCTCTTGATAGCTCCAATAAAATCTATCAGCTGAGCATCGATCTGTGAAGCGATGAGAAAAGATTCAAGTGGTGTGTGGCAAGGGATGAACTGACCTGACAGATATTCTTCTGGAGAGTCGACCTTATCAAGGTCTTCATTATGATAGAAAAGAGCTGGAAAGATGCGGAATAGGAAGGAAGAGTGACCAGTGCGGAGGCGACAAGAGGAAAGACTCTGCGGCCCTACAGGCAAGATCGTCCCACTTTAGCCTTGGGGTTAGGGGGAGGAGAGCCGTATCAAAGTCAGAAGATTGGGAAGAGAGATGAGGGTAAAAGCTAGCGATGTGCTTCAAAGAGGAACAATAAGAGCGAGCGTAACGCAGGTGTTGGCTGTGTGTGCCACGTGCCTGCTGGTCGGTGATTATAGGTTGATAGTGATACAGTGATTAACCGTTCTTTCAGATTTAGTGCCGAATTCGTTGGGGACTATTTGATTTTATCCCTGGAAGGTTACCGCATCTCGCTCTCCTCGCTCTGCTGTTCGAAATTGTACAGCTTGCTCATTGTCTTCCCCTAATGCTGTAGTATCGCTGTGCTAAGGTTCATTTCCCACCGGCTCTGCCGTACGATTGTCACCTCGAGCCGGTGGGAAATGAACGGCGCATGGCTGTGGAATCCATTTCAGAAGCTGATGATTCTGTCGGCGGGGCTACACGTGGACTCTCAGCACAGCGATACTACAGCATTAGGGGAAGACAGTCAGCTAAGCTGTACAATTATGGGAAGTCAAAGCCAAGTCAAAGCGGTCACGGCGGATCGATTCTGTCGCCGATTCTGATGCAATTCTGATGTCGATTCTTGTCCGATTCTTCAGACAGAATCGATCAATAATCACGACAGCTTTGACTACCCCGGATTCTGAGCTCGATTCTGAGCTCGATTCAATTCCCAACTGAGCATATTTTTGAGGGAGTGACTGTCACGGTGACATTCCCACTAGTGGTGGCAAGGTTCGGTTCAGAAATAGGTTCGAACCTGAACCGAACCGAACTGAACGCGAGGTTCGGGGTTCGGGGTTCAGGCTAGAGCCATTTTTTCCGAACGCGTTCGAACCCCGAACCGGAAGGCCCCGATGTCAACCCGGCGGAGAACTATTTTGGAGGATTTTCAGCTCATTATTTGCAGTTACACTCACCTAATACCTCATTGGCTTTCTCAATCTATTATAAAGGTAGTTTCCATTCCGTAGTGGGTCGTAGACCCCGAGATGGTCTGTCATCACGTGGTACATGCAACCATTGTTGAATCGAGATTTGTTCAAATCTACGCTCTGGGGTCCCCGAACGTCTCTCCGCTCATTCCACAATGGAAATAGACAGGTAATGACCGATATTAAACTCTTTGTGTCCCTAACTAGGTGCTTTGGGGCCTGGGAAAATTCTTCAGGTTCGATAGGTTCGAACGCGTTCGAACGCTGAACCGAACCTGAACGCAGGTTCAGGTTCAAGGTTCGGGCAAAAGGGCCCGAACCTGAACCGAACCGAACTTTGCCATCACTAATTCCCACCGTCTTGATGCGTCGCCTTTCGTCGCGCCAGCGCCGCATTCGCGACGTGCTCAAAACCTTTCTGGATCACCACACTACACGGCTCAAGAGCATGCTGCGGCGGAAGAAGAAATCCAAGCACAGGGTAGGCAGTAGCTTTCTTGTTGTGGGCCATAGATAGTCGTTGACGGCGGTGTACAATAGGAGTAAAAATGTTATGTAATTTTATTGAGCATGACTACACGGGAGAGTTTAGGGTGGGATCGATTCTAGGATCAATCCTGTATCAATTCTGTCGAGTTCCTCCTCCGGAGCAGGAACACCAATTCTGGTTGATTCTGGATCAAGGCTAAGGGCCTGATCGGCAACCGCAATTCAAGCGTGGATCTTGAATAGTCACGATCAGTCACAACGATCAAACGCGTCCCAAACAGCCTAGCGACGCGCCCTGTGTCGACATGCCCGCTCCACGCATACAACCAGCTGACGCCGCGCATACTACCTCCCCCGACATTCTCCAGCTTATACAACGCCGTCGGCGCGCTCTTTGCACCACGGTTCTGGCAACGATCTTCTACTCCGACAACATCTTG